>JBBJLR010000160.1:6485749-6526711 GCA_037577145.1 Brachypetersius gabonensis | reverse complement strand
TGTCTTTTAAACAGGTGACTAGTTAAGACAGGTGTCTTTAATGAGGGTGACTAATTGAGTAGGAGTGTCTAACCACTTTGTGGGAGCCAGAACTCTTAATGGTTGGTAGAAGTTCAAATACTTATTTCCCTCAATGGTATGCAAATCAGTTTTTTCTTTTATTTATTTTTTTCTTTGAATTATTTTATTCAATTTTCCTTTTGATGTGCTATCTGTCACTGTTAAAATAAACCTACAATTGGAATGATACTGTTCTGAGACTTTTCATTTCTTTGTCATTGGACAAACTTACAAAATCAGTTCAAATAATTATTTCCTCCACCGTATATATTATGTGGGTGTAAGATTATTTTCTGAAAACATGTTGACAGTAAGCTTTAAAACTTCACAAATATTTGTCTACTCCTATGTTGAACATGAGATTAATCGCGATTAAATATTTTAATCTACTGACAGCGCCGATAGATAGCTAGATAGCTAGATAGCTAAGCATGATCAAATAATCTTATTACTTGCATAATAACAAATGTTCAACAAACAGTTAAATGCTCAGATCATCATACCTGTGGTCTTCAATGCAGGGTGAGTCTCCATGCTTTAACATACTCCTTTCCCTGTTACATTCAATGGTATACCTGGTCAAATCAACAGCAGGAGGCTGTGTCTGTTGGCTGCTGGGACAGCAGAGCCCTAGTCTGTCCTGAAGCAGACGAATGCTCTGGCTGTCTTTACGGAAGGCCATAGCAAAAGGGTTACAGTCGATTTTAAGCTGGGTGATCTGTGGGTTCTGGTAACTTGTGACAGCATAGAATGCTGTTTTAGGGAAAGTGAACACCTGAACATTTGGACTCTTAAGTGCAACAACTTCTTTTGAATGGGGATCTTCAGGAACAACATGAAGACGTGGCTGGTAACGGTGCAGTTGGTGCAAAAACACAGAACCCTCTTGATCTGTGGAGTTATTGGTTAGCTTCACTTTGTAAAAGGACACTGGGCTCTCCATCCACAGTTGACCCAAGGCTGGTGAATCTGGGTGAACACACACCTGGTCAAACACATGTGGCTCACCCTTTGCTGTGGGTTCCCACATCTTTCCATTCCATTTGTGAGTAAAGTCATCCAAAGGCATAATATCCATAACCAGATTGTACTTCCTTTCTGGATCTAATCCACTCAGTTTAAAGCGACAGCAGGGAAACATGCGTCGACCTTGCTTTGTAAGGATCATCTCTGTGCCCAAGCTGTGAAACCGACTCCAAACAGACTCATTTTCCAGAGTGGCTGTAATATTGCTGCTTTTGGTGGAGGTCACAAGAGATAAGGGAGCAGGATGGCTTGCCTGTTTACTCATTAAGGCAACAGTCTGGTTGTTGCTACAAACATGAACTTTGCCTGGTGTCAGAAAAACAGAAACTGACAGAGGAGCAGAATCTGTACAGGCATTTTCAGGCATTCTTTTTTTATCACTATCAACCTCCATGGTCAAAGCAGTACTGGAGATCAGGTGGTCTTGTAGCAGGTTGCCCAGTTCTTTCATCCTGGATTCAGTCCTTGTTTCTTTAACATCCTATCAAATGTAAAGCAAACAGAATAAATCAGGCAAGCCAGAACAATAAATGTGGATAATGAGAGCATTCTACACAACATGTCTGCTTGTGTTAAACTATAATTAATACCTACCACAAAAAATCAGTAGATTATGACAGAGGAGTGAGAATGTCTAGACAAATTAAGGCTTTTGGTAAGACTTATTTATAATGCTATTAATAACAGTAGCAATAGTGATTAGAGATGTGAAGTGAGCTAATCAATTGTTTAAAACGTATAAATGGCACTAAAAACAACACTGGTACAAAAACTGATAATTACATAGTCTAGTATGACTTATTTTGTACAATAATAAATCAATTAAGTCATGCTCAGAATCAGTAAACATACTTGTGGCTATCAAAAGAATGCCTTATTTAATCTTAAGTTAAACCTGTAGTGCTGTTGTATAGAAAATCCACCCTCCACGCATCATACAGTCTATTTAGCTTAGCTTTATGCTGGAATTCAGCCAAGATATGCAAAACTCAAAATCCATAAGTACAATATTGATGCATTCACAAATCTAATTTGTTTAAAAACAAAGTCGCTTTTTTTTATCTGTTTTTCCCCCCAAAATAATCAGAAGTTTTTCAGCCAAAGACACACACTAATTAGCTTACTTTTACCTAGGTAAATTCAGATTAGGAGTCTATGCCAGGTAGTGTTTCAAACAGTTATACAATAAAGTAAAATACATCCGGTCATGTCTTCTCCACTGTATGGTCAAAAAACATTTTAGACACCATATTTTCAACTTTGTAGACACAGTTGTGGGAAGAATCTTTTCTATTCCAGTATGACTGTACTCCAATGTACAAAGCAAGGTCCATAAAGAGATGGTGGGTCGAGCTTGATGTTTAAGAACTTGACTGGCCCACACAGAACAGTTTGAAGTGTATGACGATGGTGTCGTATGCTTCTCCTGCACCAGAACTCAACTCTACTGGACTTCAAATGAAAGTCTTCAAAATATCACTTCACTGGTTTTCTTTTGGAATAATAATGTTTCATCGCTACAGTACACTTCCAAAGACTTAGAGAATCTATTCCAAGGTGTATTCAAACACCTTACTAAGATACATTAGTTTTCCCCCCTAATGTAATTTCCCTAAATCTATTAGTCAAGTCAGATTGGTTCATCCCTACTTCAGCCATATACACACAGTAAACAGTGAAATGAAACAATGTTCCTCCAGGATTATGGTGAAACACAAGAACAGAAACACCATAAGACTCCTTAAGTGTAGATGGGACAATAATACAGAGTGCAAAGCGAGCAGGAGTTTAAAAACTGAATAAAGTGTTTCATAACTTTAGTGCCTTGACATCTGTTTATGAGTCTGCTGTGCGTTTTGCTCCAACCATTTTGTGTTTCTCTGGGTTTTGTCAATATATTGCGGCCACCATAGCTGTGACGCGATACTCTCTCTCCAACACGTTTCGACTACTTGCTCTCTCCCCATACGTTACAGAGGCAACTTTACAACAAAAATATATTTAAACAATAAACACACATACCCTGATCAACCGATCCAAAAGTTCTATACATACGCACTGCCATGGAAATTAACAGATGTTATGATGTTGGAACCCATATTTCTAAACGTGCAGGTGCCGAAGAGCCACCAAATTCCCCTATAAAAGGAACAGTAGTGTGACTGCTGATAATCGCTCTAACTAGTCAACACCTTTCAAAAAGAAAAAAATATTACTTGTGTGAATTTCAAAATATTCTTTTAAAACAATCTGAAGTACTCAGATGTTGCAAATGGTCATGTACAGAATACAATGAGCAAAATACACAAAACAAACTGAATAACTAATATAACTAAACTAGCTTTTATACCTAATTGCCAATAATTATACCCATCACTGAACTGATATAGTACTGCTTATATTTATGTGTGTGTATATATGTATATCATTCTGTTCCAAGAGCATATGCCTATTTTTATAGTCTAAACCCTAAATATGCCCCCAAAACACTTTAATTTCCTTTAAAATTCTAGCTTAATAAATAATCCTTAAATTGTAAAGGTAAACTCAAGCTACACTCGGGAAAACTGTTGTAATGCAGGAATGCTGGATTGAATCTGCCAGAGATGTGTCACAGGGCAGCAGCCAATCAGCAGCAAGGAGAAATGAATAACTCTCTCGGATTGGCTACTAAACTAATGGTGCCCGTTTAGTGCATAGTGTCCATCGTCCATCAATCAGTGCACTGCGTTGTCTGGTTTATTTCAGTGCACCATCCCGGGTACTTTCAGTGCACTGAGTTTTAGCTTGGTTTTCAGTGTAAGCGCACTACGCACTAAAATCGCACACTAAAAGTGCGCAAGTGCGCGATTTCGGACACATGGATACAGTTGCTTTGTGTTCTCTGGACAGGACCAAAAAAATGCAGTACTACTTTATTTGGAAATTTAGCTGAATTTATGTTACAAAATTTATAAATTATATATTCTTAATTTTGCACTAAAATACACGAAAAATTATATATTGGCACAAAAAATGCAGAGGACATTTGCAGTTTTCACGCATTTGCAGTGTGTATGTATATAGCCTCGTACTTACGGACTACGTGTATGTATGTATGTACTTTTAATATTGAACATTTAGTTAAAGATCTATATTGACTTATAGCGATGTGGGCGTCCAACCCTTGACACTGCATCTAAACTCGTTTTAATAGCTTTAACATACATTTTTTAAATAGCAAACATAGCTAAACCTGAATACATTTATTCCTATATGGGATATATATATATTGTCCAACTCTGAATGTAAAATCGTTTTAAATAGACAAAAAAGCCAAAATACAATATCTTACAAACCCAACGGTTGATCCTCGTAGTACAACTGCAAACACGAAGACCACCACGCGAAACCCGTCCGACACACTAACTCACTTCTGCAGGGACATTAAGCTGAAACTTGTCCTTCCTATCAGAAAATGTTGTTTGTTACCCACCTGGAAGAGCTGTTCAGCTAGCCTGTTAGCCATGTACATGCTTCACTTATGGACAAAAGCAGCAAAGAGAGCTCCTGTTTAAGACTGAATGATAAGAATGGCTACAGCTGAAGAATTCTCTATTTGTTCTTAGCAGAAAAGTCACACTGGAGATTAAAGCTTGAAGATACCAGGTGTAAGGAGCTTCAACGAAGTAAACACAAACTCCCTAATGGAGGCCTGAGCTTCCAGGGCGCGTGATTCCCACCATGCTTGGGAGAAGCGGGAGACCGTCGCGCGCTTCGAAATCTCGCGCCAATGTACAAAAACTCCCGCGAAATAAGAGTCGAATCCCCAACACGTGCCTTGCCTTTGATCGTCCACTTGCCTTTTTATTGTTGGAAAAACGTAACTCTGCTGAAACTCCACTCTTGGAGCTCCTTCACTTCTGTCTCCCTCCAGGTCGAACTACAGCGTGCTTCATGTCAGGCAGGCAGGCAGGCGCGCGCGCACACACACACACACACACACACACACACACACACACACATCCGTGCACTGCGAGCTGGTGACGTAAGAGTAACCATGGCGGCACCCAGGACCGCGAAAGCTCCCAGAGGTGTTTTTTTGTAGTATTGTTATTTCTAATGATAATAATAATAATAACCGTAAGCGCCATAAATGCAATACTACTTAATGCGTACAGATCCCCAAAAGGATGCACGCAGAGACACATGGGTTGTACATTGGTGTGGAAAGTTTATTTGATGGCATTATTGGAGGTCGTGGCCACTGGGGTGGGGTGCATTTGTCGTGCAGTCAACTTTAAAATAAAGTCTGCCTTACAAACGATTTCCCGGGACTCTCTCCTCTGATACCAAGCTGATTTCCAACCAGTGTGTAAATCAGACACAATTGATGCAACACGATTCTAACATGGTGAAATGTGTAGCATGAACACGTGTAATGTGTAGTCTGATAGTCTTTTCCCTCGTCTAGCCCACCGCATGTGCTGCATTTTAATAACGGGTTGTACGCTACATGGACAAAAATATTGGGACAAACCTGTTTTTCAGGGTTTCAGCTAAGCCCATTTTTTTCCAGTCAAGGACAATAATCTTAATGTTTCAGCATACCAAGACATTTTGGACAACGGCATGTTTCCAACTTTCCAGGACTATGGTGCAACACAAAGAACGAAGAAAGACAGAAACACCACACGTGCAGACAGGACTAAACTAAAGAGAGAGAGGACAAAAAATGAAAGAAAAAAAAATGCAACTTACAGTGCAGTCGGGACTGCGATAACAGTACTAGTGTGAGTGGATACAGTATTATAACATACTGTATATTTATACACACGTGTGTGTGTGTGTGTGTGTGTGTGTGTGTGTGTGTGTGTGTGTGTGTGTGTGTCTGATGAAATAAACAGACTGCAGAAATTTTAACAATCTTGTGACGTGGCATTACTGTTCATATCACTATTCTTGCAGTCTGTTTTGAGACAAGAATGTAAAAGCATTTGGCAGACATCCTCATCCAGAACGACTTTCAATCACAAGCCACAAGCCAAATCTCCATATCTATTAGGCTAAACCACACCTTTGTTAAAGCATTTATGAACATTCCTTTCCAAACCTTTTAAAATATATTCTCAATCGAATTCAAACAATCTGACATTTATGATCCTGGTTCCACATTAATGTACAGTGAATTTGTATATTAATGTCTATGAGTTTGTAGACACCGGCTTGTCATTCATTTTGTTTGCTGCAGTAATAGTCTACTCTCCTGAAAACACTTCACATAGATGGTGGAACACAGCTGAGAGAGTTTGACTGCGTTCAAGCACAAGTGCACTATAAATCCCAATTAAATCAGAGTATTCTTGCTAGTTGTAGTTGATATAGGCGATACTATCGAAGTTCTTTTCAAATAAACTTATGTATTGTTGCTGTTTAATTACAAACATTTAGCTAATCTTTACACTGTGTCAGAGTTCTCTAATGAATATTATGGTCCAAAATGATTGGGATATATTCTTTCACATCAACTTACGTTAAAAAGGGTTTGCTTTCCATTTTCCAGTTACGATTTTTGATAGAACCTTTTGTTCTGGTTTGAAGTCTGTCAATATTGTAGATCATTAACACTTTTGTTTAGTTGGAGCTTAAAATCAGTACAACAACTTGAATTTTCTGTCTACTTTGTATGACACGAGTGATAGATGTAATGACTGTCCATGACGCGATCTCAGCTAATTCCACGCGTGATGACCTATCAGTCTTCTACTCAGTGCTGAATAAGGGATGCCAAGTCTCGTGGAAAAATAAAGACATCAAGTTCCTTGTTTAAGTTAAGATGGCAAAGCTCTAAGGCATCAATTACATGGCTCCCAGTCCTCTAGGTTCTTCAGCTTTTCCTCAAGCCCCAATTAACCAGTGAGCAGCCAGTAAGGTTCTGGATGTCTCCTGACATCAGAGATACTTTGATTCAGTGAGGCAGAAGGATGAGTAGAGGAGGCAAAAGAACTAATTGCGCAGTACCATACTGTAGTTTGAGTGCATATTGACAGTGACGGCAACTCATTTTTGTGAAGTAAACCGATGGAGCGGGTCATCTTTGGTCTGTCGGTGCTGAGGATAATCATGTCTGTCACTGGTATAGTGGGAAACTCAGTCTTGATCATATCTATCCTTCATATGACTCATCTGAAGACATTTGAAGTGTTCCTGCTAGGACTGGCTCTGTCAAACCTTGAAGAAATTATGGTTGTGGACATCTATGACATAATTGTGTATCGCTCCACTTTCAGCATCAGTGTTTGGTCCTGCAGTGCTCTGAAATTTATGACCATCACCGGAGAAGTCGGCAGCATCCTTTTCACAGTGCTCATCAGCATTTTCCGCTATCAGAAGCTGCACAACGCTGCCCATCGGGTGATCGCGCCTATATTCATGGACTGCATAAAAACAGCCATTGGCCTTAGCGTAGGTTGTGTTTTTGTAGCCATGCTCTTAGGTGTTCCAACCTACATTGTAAACCAGAATACCTGGCAGTACATGGAAAACTCTACGACTGTCAACTGCCCTGCAGATTTCTTCCTGTGTTCTAAAGACCACTGTCCGACTTTCAGCAATGTTTACAAAAGCCTCTTTATTGTTCTCTGTTACCTTTTTCCCCTCTGCATTGTAACAGGGACAAGTACTCTAATTCTCAGGATTCTGGCCATTCAGCAAAAGGTGGCAGAATTACATCATGATTCAGAACCAGCAACCATTGCTGCCCACCACCACCACCACCACCACGAGAACGTGTTTCATCGGAGCACCATTGGTATCCTTGTAGCAATGGCGAGCTTCCAGCTATACTGCATTTTTTATCTGATTCTTCAGCTGACATCCAATGCTTATGACTTTTCTGCTTGGTCAGAGTTGGAGTTCTTCATAATGACATTTTATACAGCCATCATCCCCTATGTCTACGGTATGGGACACAATTTTTTCTCCTTAAAACATTTCAGGAGTCATTAGTCCATCTCGAAAGCAGCTTTTGAACATAAGCGAGGTATGCTGATCATGATTTGTATGCTAGTCCTTTACTCACATGAAAAAAAGCAATAGCCTGTCACAGTGATTTGTCATTCATTTTCTTGCTTCATGTTCTTGCTTCAAAATGACTGTTATTAAACTGATATAACATTAAAATGAAACATTAAGTCTTGGCATTCTGTGTTTGCTAGGAATGGGTTTAGACAGAAAACTTATACATTGTCTTTTAATTGTTGTTCACAAGAAAAATCAAATTTTGTGTGATTCATAGGTAATATAGTCAAACTCATTAATTCCAAATAAGCAATAAGATGTCTTACATGGGACTGCTTCAAGAACAGAGATTATATTAAATGTATAGCCTTGTAAAATATTTTTTAATGAATCTAAGCAGCAATAGAAACATACTACAATCTACGTTGAGGTCTACTAATGTGAATGGAAGATCATTTGGACAGTAAACTAGGAAGGATGAAATTAATGAATTACTGACAAGTGTTTTTGTATTTTTTATCATTTAATGTGACAAACATGCTTTTACTCAGGATATTTTTCATATAACGGTGTTATATACAATGTAATAAACCAGGAAGATGTCAGTTTCTCCTTTAAAATGCAAAAACGTTCAAATGGCCAGGTTAAAAAAGTTATACAGGCCGAAGAAACTGTCATAAGAAGAGTGAACAAACCCACATTCTCTCTTTTTGCCACTGTAGTAATATCCCTGAGCTTCACAACGTGTGCTGAGTGCTGTGACTCACTGAACATGTTTCTCTGAATTCAGCTTCTGGCTCTGCCCTTGGCATTTTCCCAACAAGAAAAAACAGCCTCACAGCAAGCAGTCAACACTAAGATCTTGTTGACATTTCTTCAATATGTGCAAAAAACATGTTTCCTACCATCTTTCATCTACTGCACCCGACTTGTTCTTGATATGAATACCATTATTTACAGCCACATTGCATGTTGGTTTAGATTTCACCTAGATGACTCTGAACAGTGGTGGGTTATAGGTTCAGAACTATTTTAATATATTAAGAATATATTATTATTTGGGCTACCAAACAAAACCCAGCAACTGTCCAGCAAGATTTCATACAACACACAACCACAAACACATGAGCTGAGCAGATAAAATTATTTGAAAAATGATTTACTTTCATTCAAGGCTAATCATTTTTTGCCTTCCCCTGTAAAGTTACCATTCTGTTTTTTTGTAAGACAGTATGTGAATATGTATTTCTATTCTTAGAACTTGTGTATGTCTAATAAAGTCTTAAAATTAAATGGTTAAATGTAACAGTAATAAAATGTATAAACATCTTATTGTGACTATTATATGCATTTGATTAATTATTACACATTTACAATCCACCAACTAAAAATATGAATTTCCCCCATTCTGGTCTATCATTCAAAACTCAACATAAATGTATTGATTTCACTGCCACCCACTTCTAACTGTATTTTCCACATTTTAGCACATCCACACTCAGCACAATCATGTCATGTCATGTATCACTGAAAATCTTGTTTCCGCGTGGAGTCTTCCAAGAACATCCAAACATCATTAGACATTAGATAAAACATTTCCTTTTATCTAATGCCAAAATTCACACAAAAGACACATCTGAGATCTGATATCTCTGAGATCTTACTGATTAATGCAGTTCTCTTAAACTAGTTTTTAAAATCAGCTCTTCCCTACATACAGAAGAAAAAAATGTCAGCTTCTAGAACACCTGCACTACTGATACTGTACATGTTCATTCCTGTCCATATGGTGCAGATGAATTTCCTAGGATCTGTGGCTATAACTGAATTTGTGGTAGATTTTACAGTATACTGTAAAATACTTTAGTACAAAACACACGCTCACAGACACAAATTTGTGTATATATTTTTTTTCGGGGGGGGGGGGGGGGGGTTGCCATGTCTCTTTAAGGATCCATTTCCCCCCATGTGATCGGACAGAGAAAGGGTGAGTGATGCCGTTGTGTAAAATACTGTGCAGAATGTGAAGTCTGGTTCCGGTCGGGAGAACGGCAGTCAGTGGAAAGTGCAGGGTCTGCAGTAGCGAGACAGCACTCACAGTCATTCCCAGTGCGAGAGGAAGACGGTCTGTTGGCCTGCCTGGCTGCGGGGCTCCGGCTGGGGCTGTACGGGAGAGGGGCCGTCCGATCTCCAACGGGACGCGAAGCGGAGCTCTGGCCTTATGTGAAACAACAAGTGGACGGAGATCGGATCTGTTTGGGGAGGCGCTGAGCTGTCCGGAGCACGAAGGTGCTGTGGAGCAGCGAGTCGTTGTTTCGTTATCTGGAGTGTTTGGAGGCAAATCGGACCACGCGGAAGACCTACCAGAACGCAGCCCACCCGTACGCATCGCTCGCCCCTGGCCTACACGCATCACGCGCTTCGGAGACATGCAGTCTGTCTGGGTTTGTGGGATTTAAAGGCACTTTGTGGGTAAGCGAGTAACACATTCTGGGGGCTTTACTTTGTATCTGATCTGCTGTGGCTCTTTCTTCAGTTTGTGCGGTGCTGACCTTTAATCAGACCTGCGGCAACTTTGCCTGCCTTTAAAGGGTTTGTGTCTCTTAGTGCATTCATTATTTCTAACAATCATATAACGCCGTAATGGATCAGAATGTCTTTAGCTCGTTAGCATCGTGTGTGTGTGTGTGTGTGTGTGTGTGTGTGTGTGTGTGTGAGAGAGGGAGAGAGAGAGAGAGAGAGAGAGAGAGAGAGTGAAAGTGAGAATGACAGACCTATCACATAGTTTACACTAGAAGTAACTAAAGAGATCCACCTTCTTCTCATGGTCAGAAGTTTTTCTCCTCGTTGTGAAGCCACATGTCTCAGCCTGGCAAAATCAAGTAGGACATGTGTGCTGTGCACACGGCACGTCATTCCGACAGGGGGCTCGGAGAGGGGGGCTCACCGTGAAATCAAATCAACTGGACCTACCAGATGATTTCATAGCTTCTGGATTTCAGTCATAGGTGCAAACTGAGTTCTTTATACGTCTGCTGCAGGTGCAAGATACACCATAGTCAAGTCAAGTCAAATCAAGCTTTATTGCCATTCCAGCCGTATATTAAGTACACGAAAGATCGTCCTCCTGGTCCATAGTTGCAACATACAACACAGTATGAGCAAAAGTATTGGGGTGCCTGACTATTACAACAACAGGGACTTTAATGACTTTACATTTAAAAACATAGACTTTAATATGGAGTTGGTCCATCCTTTTGGAGGTATGACAGCTTCCACTGTTCTTGGAAGGCTTTCCACCTAATTATGGAGTGTTTCCGTGGGAATTTGTGCCCATTCATTCTGTAGTGCACTGATGTTGGACGAGAAGGCCTGGCTCACAATCTCCATTCCAGTTCATCCTAAAGATGTTTGATGGGGTTGGGGCTCTGTGCAGGTTTTTCCACACCGAACTCATCCAACCATGTCTTTATGAACCTTGCTTTGTGCAGTGAGGCACAGACATATTGGAATAGAAAAGGCTTCCCTGTCCTGTGTCCACAAAGACGTTGTCCAAAATGTGTAGTTGTGCTGAAAAATTAGGATTGCCCTTCTCTGGAAGTAATGCACCTTGATTGGAAAACAGGTGTGTCCCACTACTGTTGTTCATATAGTGTTTTGATGCATAGAGGCTAGGCTCTGACATCTACAACGTGTGGTTTAAAAACCAGTTGCCTGGTACATGTGTCCTCGGATCAGTTTTTAAGTGTTGACAGATCCAGATGATTATCTGAGATCCTGGACCTGGGTATCCACATCCACATGGACTATTGATCTCTTTTCATGATCAGTGCCCGTCATTAAGATCACTCATCACTGTAAAAAAGGCATGGAAGATTATAACCACAAAAATTCAAATGGCAATTCATTTTGCAATTGGCAATTCAATATTCAGTCAGTGCATGTAATTACAAAATACATTTTGCACTTGTCAATGTTCAAAATTGAATCTGAGCATGTCATTTGAAAATGTGTTTTGCAATTGGCGATTCAATATTCAATCTGAGCATGTAATTTAAAAAATACGTTTTGCAATTGGCAATTTAATGTGCTATGTGCTGATGCAATCCTAAGTTCATTTCAAAATATTTAATATAAAAAATAGGATAACTATTCACAGAATTGCACTTTGTATTGTCACGTTTTTTTTTTTGTCCCTTTATTCAAATGGCAATTCATTTTGCGTTTGTCAGTTCAGTTTTCAATCTCTTTATTCAAATGCTGTAGTGCCCCCGGCAACTGCATTACATAGCGCCCCGGCGACTGCATGTTTGGGAGAAAACCTCAATTGACAATTCCCAGCTGTGATACAGCCAGCTGCCCACATAAAATACAGACAGGTCTCTCCTCATCTCCTAGAAACCTAGAGCAAGATATGCTCCGTCATATTTCATTTTGTCTTGTTTTTTGCCGGTCATCGCCACCTGCCTCGTTTTTCTCAGAGGCATCACCTGTTTATCTTTTAGTACCTGTTAAATATCTTCACCCCCTTCCTAAACTGAAGATTCAAGCAGGGAGGTGTAAAATGAGGATGTTGACCTCAGTAAAGTGTAAACCTGTTAAAAATGATGTTATTAACTAACTAGTAGCATAACTTTTACTTCTTGTTATACCAAATGGTAAAATAGAGACTGTTATCCTGTACCAAATATAACTATACTTCTTTTTGCCGAGAGTAGGGATAATGCTGTTCTGTTATTTTCCTGCCATTTACCATGTTATGTAAGTATTGCTCCCTGAGATTCTAACAGTGTTCTAGTTCAAACCAATAATAAAACAAGAAAAGATAGCTGTCATAGTTACGTTTTTTGACAAATTAATATCCCATATATCTTGAACTAATGTCTTTGTGAATCATATGCTGCTGCCTCATGTAATTTTTCACCCCACATGCTTGATTCTTAGAGAAATCCTCAAAGTGAACTTGCTGAAATGAAAGTCATTCTATTGATTACATTCTACGTCAGGGCTATTCAACTTCAGTAGCAAGTCACTGGTGGTTCGGGGGCCACAGAATTTCGTGCTGTCCAGGCTTTCGTTCCCGGGGGCCTTTTATCCAGGGGGAGGGGTCTGACGGGATTCTGCGCCGGCCCAAATTTACCATCGGCCCGATGGCCGGTCCAGCACTGTGTCAGTGCTGCTTTAACCGTCAAACATAGCCGCCTTAACGGCGTCCGGTTCTAAATGAGAACTTTGACCGTTAAAGTCGTTAGAGTAGATACATCACCGAACCAAAACTACAGAGATTTTCCCCTCGCGGTGTGTGTGACCGGATTCTCCTTCGTCACTGCCAGCTCTGCTCTGCTCATTTTCTGACAAGTCCCGCCTCTTTCGGCTGCGATTGGCTAATAATTTGGCAACTTCTGTGCTTGGATTGGTTAATTTTATACAACACAGCAGATAATCAGTCTTGACAGAAGTTGCAGGGGACTACCAGCCAATCATGATCCAAAACACACAACTTTATTAAATCACAAGAATCACACACTGATTTACTGGCAGTCTTGTGGGCCATAAAAATTTTCGAAAGGGCCGGATTCGGCCCGCGGGCCGCTAGTTTAATAGGCCTGTTCTACGCATATACTGCAGTGAATTTCTTCGACAGTACTTGCTTAGAATTTTCTCAAAATTCAGTTATTGAGATGTACAGTGTACAAGTCATTCTCATTCTGAGCAGTCTTATTTAAAATGGTGTATTTCAGTGAAACGTAATATCTTGATTTCTGTACAGTGGTGATGTTAGGAACCAGGAGATACACAAACAAAAGCATTTTATTTACTGTCCAAATTGATCCAAATTAATCTCTTTTTGTTAATTGAGTTTTTGGTAAAACACTGGCACACTTGGGTTTTTTGTGAACTATTTGGCCTCTAAAACTCTAATATTGATACATTTTAAAATAAATTTTTGGCCAGAGCAATGTTTTAGGCACCAAACTTTGTATTCAAAGCCACATCATGTGAGGCAGCTTTAAGAGAAATGAAATGCTTGGAAGTTCTGGTTCCTATCACCACTTCTATGAGCAAGTCTCTCTAGAACTGTACATCACATATCAAACCACTCTAACGGCCTGGTTTATACAGTACCCATTCAATTGCATTGTAAGGGAAATTCCCTTAAAAGGCTAATAATCAAGCATGGGTTCTAGATTAGGCGTCTAGCAGGTTTGGTGAATCACAAAAAGGTTAAACATAAGACAGGGTTTTCATCCTGTATTGATACTGAAGGGTAAGACAGGATGACAGCACAGGACCTGGTGGCCGTGATCTGCCAGTAGTAGTTAATATTGTCTTAAATGTAAAGACCATTTTAAACATAATTAAAACTACAGAATGAAAGTATTTTTTTTAGAATCATAAACTGTTTAATGGTGTGCCATCACATTTCATTGTGCGCTCCACAAGAACAAAACACAAAATGGTTCAATCAATCGACTCACAGATTAGTACTGGCTAATTATTGATCTGCTGCTTTGATTCTGTGATAACCAGCACTTGACCCAAGACAGATACTTGCAGCTAATTGGGATTAATGAAGTTTTCTGATTCTGATTAAGAGCAGTTTTTCAGAATCTAGTAAAGAACAGTTATCCAGAAAATCTTTAGGCGTTTTTAGCCCATTACATGAATAGTGACAAACACTGAGCATAACCAATACTGCCATTATAACAGATTAAACTAATATAGTACTGTGGTAGCAGATAAAGATATGAACTCACTCCTGTGCTTTTGAATGGTTCTGCTGATTTGTTTTATTGTGTAAATGAGCTCCCTAGAGAATTGCTGCTTCTTCTGAGCCCAGCTCTCTAAAAGAGTGGAATCCAGCTCGGTTTGATGCTTTCCCTGAAGCACACTTAATTTAGTTAATCACCGGGATTAGTAGATGTGCTACGGAAATCCAGCCGCGCTGGACTCCTGCCTTCTAGAACCGGAAAGCGGAGTTGGACACCCTTGACTAATTGTAGACCAAATAGCTTCCTTTATAACACATAGCTCCTGTACTGCTTGCTCACACACTCCTCACACACTCCAAATCTAGAGATTGAATGCAGTGAAGTGTGTCTGATGATGATTTATCCAGCTGGCGCTATATTACCTATGTCTGCTTACTAATCTGGCCGGTGTGAAATGGATGAATACATTGATTTGACTATTTTCATTAAAAATAAATTGCTACATGTAATGTAATGTAATTATATTATAAAAATAAAAAGCGTCTTACCCAAAAGCGTTTTGGGTAAAAGCGTCTGCCAGATGAATGTAGTATAATATAATATATGCAGAAATTGAACAGTGAACATGACACTCAGTGGGTGATGTGAAAATACTGTAGAAGATGCAACAGAATACACAATTAGTTTTTTGTAGATATATGCTAAGTTGGAATGAACAAAAAGAACCACATTTAAAAACTATTATAAGAATTTTTATTCAGTATTTCTCACACTGAATTTCACTAAATTCAGTGCTCTTTTAGTGTGCATGATATTCACTGTTTCAGAAAAGCATATTGTGACATTATGAAATCATTTATGATGGTAAAGATATGGTCCATCGATAAATTAGGACTATAAAATGATGATCTAATGAAACTCAAATAAAAGACTGTCAGCCTGCAAAAGGGCGTTCAAGACTCAAGACTCAACTTTAATGTGCAATTAAGTTGTCAAATAATTTTAGTAACATTATATAGAAATTTGGAAAGGCTTCTTTGATAATAAAAACATACAGAAAAAAGTAGGTTCCAGCCAAACAAATATTACAAACCTTACAACAGAAGCAAGACCTGTACAGTGTGCATAATGTAACGGATAGGAAATATCTTTACATTACATAACAATACACTCACATTTGGCAGATGCTTTTATCCAAAGCGACTTAAAATATGAGGAAGCACTCAAGTTTCAGGACAGTGTGAGTTCTAAGTGCTAAAATCTTTATGTAGGACTAGTGCAAGGGCTATAGAGAGAGCATTAGAGAGAGGAGATGCTCTCTGAACATCTCTGAAGATGCTCTCTGAAAAGTGTGGTGTGCTGTAAAGTGCAGTGTGCTGGTTTGATGGTTCATGCGTAGATGTAAATGAAAGATAACAGGTGAGATACAGTGAAGCAGAAAGCACAGTTTGTGTTATGAGCAGTTGATTCTGTGGCATGTAGATGAGATAAAATGAAAGAGCAACACTGTTCCTGTACAGCAGGACTGGTAAATATATAAATCAGGGTGTGTGCATGCCCTTCTGGAACCTGATCAGTTTTTCCAGTGTTAACTAAACTAAAGAGCAAACAGTGGTTAGGCTGTGACAGACTGTCACCATTCTCCATTTCATTCTGGAGCTCACCAGTGTTTTGCGCTCTTTTGTGGGTTTAATCCGCCACTCTCCTCCTCTTAACAGGGACAGTGAGGGCAGGGACTGGATTTATCCCAGAGTAGGCTGCTCGTCTGCAAAAAGCTGCAGTGGAAATGTGTGCTTTTCCCTAATCAATTTAATCTTCTCATTTATTTCAGCTGCACATCACACTAAATCCGTTGAGTTAACAGAGGTAACCAGCCATGTACTGGGCATGTTGCATGTGTTTTTTTGTAAGTAAGTGTGTACTTAAGTGTGTAAGTAAGTGTGTAAGTGTAAAGTAAGTGTGAAAATGTGTGAACATACCACAGTGGGAACAGCATGAAGATGTTCTCTACATTTAACCCATTAAACCAAGTGAAGCAGCAGGCAGCCAGGAACACAGCACCCGGGGAGCAGTGTGTGGGGACTGTATCTTCCTCAGTGGTGCCTCTGGCAGTCCTTGGATTCACACTAGAGGCTGACATTTTTTTCGGGAATCCCGCGGGACAGGAAACAAAATCACTATTAATAACGTGATTGGGACGGGACCGGGAATCGTAATAACACTATGATAACTTTATACAGAAATATACCTTTTAAATAAATAAACTAATTTTGAACTCAATACTAGTTGTCCTG
The DNA here is from genome assembly GCA_037577145.1 of Brachypetersius gabonensis. Lineage (NCBI taxonomy): Eukaryota > Metazoa > Chordata > Actinopteri > Characiformes > Alestidae > Brachypetersius > Brachypetersius gabonensis. Next base: position 6,509,619 of record JBBJLR010000160.1, on the reverse strand, counting down.
TCTCTTTATGCTCTCCTCCTGTTTGCTTTGGTGTAACCGGTTAAGTAAATGGCGTGCTCCACACACCCCTAACAGTTGGTAGCGATAGTCCCAACTACCAATAATGGAAGAGAAGAAGCGGCTTCTTCACGCACTTTTTAGCCACGAAAATCATAACCGAAATGAAGGCAGACGTGAAAGCTACGCTGCAACTACTGTCTGAAAATAACTAAAAAATAATTACTGGTTGAGAATAATGGCATGAAAATGCAATACGCCAGCTGCAAGACTTGTAGACAACTGATTAAGTTCTACTCAGACTCAGAAATTCAGTGAAAATTATAATTATAATGTGTGTGTGTGTTTGTGTGTGTGTGTTGATGGGTGGATGATTTGCATAAAATTTGGATTTTTATTCAACTAAGCTGGGCATGCTGTGATCTTTACTCAATTTTTTACTGTAACTGACAGATTTTAGCCAAAAAAAAACAATAACATGGGAGTGGGAGGGAATGGGAGTCATTTTTCTGGGATTGGGACGGGACGGAATTTTCCCCCAGTTTTTTTATGGGATTGAGACGGGACGGGATTTTTTTTGTGGGAGTGGGACGGGAGAGGTTTGAAAATCAACTCCCGTATCACCCTCTAATTCACACCCATGGCCTTCTGATCGCAGGGGCAACTCCCTAATCACTCAGCCACCAGCCATGGAATTGTTATGTTGCACCTTATTTAATGTACATCCTGCACTTATTTCTCCTCTTGGTAAAATTAGTCAAATTGGCCCTTGACACGAGCCAGGTTTTAATGAAGAATGTGGAAGAGGTTAGGAATGGCCAGAGCAATTACTTTTACATCCTTTTGATCAGTTTTTTCTTTTAATTATATTACAACAGGTCAAAATCATCAGAGATAAGTTTATGTGGGTTGTTTTTCTTGCTGATTTCAAATCTGTGTTTAGTTTTCCCGCATGTACAGTTTTTGTGATGAAGCAAATTATAAATTGCATGACAGTTGGTATAATTAGCATATAATAATAATGCTAAGCGTTTTTGATCATTATATCCATGCCACAGTGTGTGCCTATCTGACTTCGCAAAATATTGAAACAGTTACTTGATTGGTGCCTGCGGTTTAATAAAAACTGTATGCAAGTCTATTGCAAATCTAATATTAATCTAAAAAAATTCAAAAAGTTGATGTGACTGAAAAAACCGAAAGCAGATCTGAAAGGTTTAGAAAAGTGTGTTGTGGTTTCTGATTATTACAAAAACATGTTTTTTGTTGACCTGTGTTATTTAATCAGCTTTGGCCATATGTAAAAAAGCATTCCTGTTTAAAAGTGTTAGATGGCAAACATTATGAAAATGTAATAGACTCGGAAAACTGATCCCAGAGGAAACTGCTTATGCAACCACTGCACAGACACGAAGAAACACAAAGATAAGAATAATATAAAATATTGTATTGTAAAATATAGTCAAAAACAAAATTCCAAAAAAAAACCTCTGTTCTAAATACACTGTGCTAGATACACAAAATGCTGTGGGCAGTAAGAGAGGGGGATACACTGTAGATAAAAAATTACAGTTACTGCTGTAGTTTACTACCTATGAGTCTGTTATTGGCCATAAGTTGTGATCCTTATGTCCCCTGATAAGACTAGTGCATGTAATAATAAAGAAATTGCACATTATGATGATTAGGGCTCCAGCTTTATCCAACATCTAGTGTAAATTCTTCCCAGAAGAGTAGCAGCTGTTACTGCAGCAAAAGGGGAACAAACTGATAGTGATAACCTTCATTTCTGAAGAAAGCAAATGTCCACAAACAGAAAGCAAATGTCCACAAATTTGGGCAGTATTTTGGGCACAATCACAGTTCAAAGCCATCCAGCGGTTACTTAGCGATTTATCTGTAAAGTCATGGAAGTCACAGAAAGTCGTGGAAGTCTCTTGTATGAAAAAAACAGTGAAAGCTGCTTAGAAAGCTAGCAAAATGAACAAGAGGTGCCAAGGGGTGACTGGGTTGGGGGTTGGCAGTGACACTAACTATACACAAAGGGGGCTTTAGACTATAAAGCTTAGTAAAATGATTTCTCACATGTGAGTATTTGGTAGATTGCTCTACCCTACATCTACATGCCAGCCCTGCCCAGTGTTGTTTAACATTTCCTGCAGTGTTTGTCCTGCATATGGTCTGTACAAACATCAGTAAAATATGTCTAGTTACCAGAGCGCAGAACTAGTTCCCAAAAATCAGTCATGCTTCATAAGCATCAGTGGCCTGGTGAAAATGAAGCTGTGCATGTTGGCTGGGATCGAGCTACTGTTGGTGTGATGCAATAGAGAGAAATTGCAGACATCAGCATCTGCCCAAACATACAATTCATTCAGCTTCAGGGTTTGGTCTTCCTGGTCTACCAGTGACCACTTGTGTCGAGATAACAAGGATGCAATTTCAGTCAGTAGCAGTAGATATTCAACTCTTATAGTCATCACTTATTATATATCAAACATGTATCACTATATCACAAACATAATCACTATATCCTCTGAATACTGCCCAAAATGTCTAAAAGTTTGTAGACACCTGCTGTACCAGTGTTTCTTTTAAAGTTTAGTTTTAATAAACGTTTGACTGTCATTTGCTGCAGTAACAGCTTTTATTCTCCTGTGAAGAGGATCTAATATTATTCAGCCACAAGAGAATTAGGTACTTGTGAGTGATTGGTTCTAGATCACAAATGCCACTCCCAATCATCCTAAAAGTAGTAAATAGAACTCCATCTTTCTAGAGAACTCAGTTCCACTGCTCCACAGCCCAATGCGGGGGCGCTTTGCATCCCTGTACCCAAGACTAGGCACAGTAATCTTAGGCTTATGTGCAGCTGCCCCAGAACACCCGATTCTTTTAGCATTGCAGTGTATGCACAGCTGAATGCCTGTATCAGCAGTGATTGTATCTTAAAGTAGCTGAATGTACTCATTAAAAGGAATATCTGCATGTTTTTGGACATAGGATGGATTTCACCCAGTCAGTGCGCCCACTGACATGTTAAGGATTTCAAGTACCATCTTACTTTCCTTTGCTGTATCTACACATCCAATACTTTATAAGACTTTAATATTGCAAAGACCCTTTTCCTCTGTTAGTGGTCCATTTATGCAAAATGGTGAGGGATGAGGGGAAAAAATGTATTTCTCTTTAGACACTCTGCTGACTAATTTCTTTGTTTGACTGCTCGCTAAGCAGGAGTGTGACTTAACTGTTGCCTATTATGTTGTTTAGCATATTCCAGCATAAAGAGGGTGATAAGCAAGAGTGTCACTATAATGTTCGTAAAAAATGACAAAACATTTTACAGGGAGAACAACAATGTTTCTTTCCTACTGGGGCTGAAACGATTATTCGAGTAACTCGAATGATTCGATTACGAAAAATGTTTGCCTCGAGGCTTCGTTTAATTCGTCACCACAGTCCACCTGCAGGGGGCGCGTGTGACCTGGGGAACATGCTATTTTTGTAGGAGGGAGTAGGGTTTTTTGCACCAAAGAAGAGCACACAGCTCAGAGCAGGAGACATGAATTAAAGCCCTGCACTGAACCATTTTTTAAATCCCACTCCCGTGGTATTTCTGACGATTCCCACCCGCTCCCGTGCACTCCCGTCCGCTCTCCCGGTCATATATGAAAATTATTTTTTAAAGTTAAAAAACGATCAATGTTCTGTTATTGTAAGTTAGTGGCGCACACTGGCACTTTCACACTGGCTGTGAAAAACAAAGAGAGTCGCAAAAAGCACCTCGAGAAATACATTTTTAATTCGTATTTAAACTGTTAACAAGTTTTGACCATTTAATACTAAAAAATATATATAATCAATAAATAATAATTAATTAAAATTGATCAGCAAAATTTAAACTCAGGAGCACAATAATAATAATAATAATAATAATAACCGTCATCATAATCATAATAATAAAATATTTAAATATCATTTTATATTTTACAAACAAATCGTAAAGTGCATACAGAGAGAAAATGACGAAATAACTAAATAACAGGACGTTTTTGTTTTCTTTACTGTTAATAAAGATACAGTGTACGTCATAAATGTTTCCCAGAAAGGTGGATTAAATGGGCTTAGTTCTGGAGCCAAGTTTTGATCTAATAAAAGTGTTGAGTTTGAATAAAAATCTTTTATTGTAAGGAATAACAGCCAAATGCTTGCTCATTTTAAGAGGCCTTTCATGTTGCATAACTCACTATTGATATAGTTGTTTAAAAACACAAAAGTATGATTTATCCGATTACTTGATTAATCAATGAAAAAATTGACAGAATACTCGATTCCAAAAATATTCGATAGTTGCAGCCCTATTTCCTACAATTAATTCCCGCTTCGTTGCTGCAGTAGCTGATGACCTAAAGTGCACAAAGCCCTTCAGGATATTTGCTCAATGCTTTAAGACTTGATGCTTCATTGCTGATGATACCTATTTAACATGTTTGTAATGATGAATGGATGAACTGAAAGCAATGCAGGCCTATTAGAGCCGTGATTTACCCTTGTGTTGAGAAGGCAGTGATCACTGACTGCGATGCATTTGTTTTTTCGTGTGTCTTCACGCGCTTCAGAGCTGGTCAGTCTGGCATTGTATTTATTTCCTGTCACTTTTTATTGTTTCTATAAAAGATGATAATGTTCATCCAGGAGGCAGAGACAAATTCCTGCCAGCTAAATACACCATTGATTGCCGGTTATGTTAAGCTCAGAACCAAAAGGAGTATTTAAATTGTACATGGTCTGTGAGTTCTAAAGATGTTCCAACCTTGGTGCACAATTCTTTCACCCGAGTAAAATATGAATGCCAAAAGGTATGGAGCATAGAACCATGTAAAAAGTCCTGTGTATAATTTTAAACTTTGTGGATGATTGTGGTTCTAGATAATGATGTCCCAAATTGTGCCCCAACGAATCTGTGCATCTGAGGCACTCAGCTCTCTTTCCCACAGTCTTATAAAGGCTTATATGAAGCACTTGTAGAAGATAGAATTCCTCTGGTTTTATTGCTGACATTGAAAGACCTGTGGAGTGGGCGCATAGATAAAAATACTTTAATGTTTTATGGGTGACTGAATGGACCCTAATGTTACCATATAAGCTTGAGGCCCCGAATAACCCTATTGCCAGATGTTTTAAATCACAGTTTATTAATATGACTAGCAAAAAATATTCCTAAAAGCAGTCCTCCATGTATGTTTCTGCTTAAGTTAAAATGATTGTAGAATAACTCGTAATATGATTTTTTTTAAAACCATTTATTTATTTTAAGACCTTTGTGACATCACAAATAATAGTTTTTAAATAAGCAAAATGTATTCTTTGTCCCAAAAAATGGTATAATCGGATTTAAATCATGTGTTCAATATTTCAGAAGGGCGGTTGGCTGGCGCCCCGCCCAGGGTGAGACCCTGCCTCGCGCACATTAGCGACCCTAGTGAGGATTAAGCGGTTACAGAAAATGAATGACTGAATTAATGTTTCAGAATGATGCAGTGCTGCTTCATTTACTCCTGTGAAAACCAATCACCCAGTCCACCTCACATCTCTTTCCAAGCAGCACAAATCACACAGCAGTGACATGCACAGACAATGTAACATTACGCTTGGCATTTTTCTGGCGTAGGTAGTAGCTATACAGCAACAGCTGGCTCTCCAGCTTCTATATGGATGCAACAGATTAAACAAATCAGCCAACTGCCCCTTTATTTAGCCCCATTGCTTTGGTTACTGCTGCTATATCTGGTTAAGCGAGTTTACAAATGTAAAGGAAGAGTCTTTAGCCTGTTAAATGCTCAAAATTCTTTGTTTCATAAATCAGTAGACAAAACATAAGCTTTAGTATCTGCAGTGTGCATTTGAAGGCCACACATAGAGGCCTAATAGTGCTGACAGAATAAAGATAGAGGCTAAAGCCTGCAGATTAGATTCTTAAAGAAAAGCATTATCAAATAGTGATCCATGTGTATGACATGAAAATAAAAGACCAGCTGCTTGTTCTTAAACAGCTGGATAAGAAAATGTATGTATTGTATGCCTCTGGGACATTAAAGAATAGACACACATTCTCCTGTTTGCATTTTTGGTTTAGTAAAAAACTCCCTCACACACTCTTCAAACTCTTAGAACATTGAGAACGCAATTTAAAAATACTCCATGCACGTTTGCGGCTTAAATTCCAAGTGCTTTTCAAAGCTGCATGGGCCTAGTTGAAGTTGAAGCTTGCGCAGTTTAGTGAAAGGCGTTCTGTGCTTGATTTGCTTCAATTTGATGTCATTTTAGAAATTCAGATCCCCCCTACTTTTACATTTACACAGAAAATGTTGGAATAAAAAGTAGGATATATTTAAACATGTAGCCTAATGTAACGCTTAAACATGCTTCATTACTCAAATCTGAAATCCTAAAAAAAGTTTTTTTTGATCATACATTTTAAAAGTTTAAGAGAGCAGTTGAAGCTAAAAAAAGTAAAGTAAAGTCATGTAAAAAAAGTAAAGAAATACATATTTAAATGAATACATTTTTCTTTCTGGTGGCAAAGTTAACATTAGAAAAAAGGCAAACAAGATTTTTTTTGTCTTATACAAAAAGTACTTCATATTTTCTGAGCTAGGAAGCAGAAAATTTGCTTCCAGATTTGTCCTCGAAGCCTCAGCCATGACATTCCATCAGCAGCTCCTGATTTAATTTAATAATTTAATTTAATGAAGGACTGATTGAGTAATTCTGGGCTTCAAAGGAACACATTGATACACTGTAGATAAAATCACTATTTACTGTATTATGCTATTTGTTTTTATTCTTTTTTTTTTATATTTAGTACATTTCAGAATACTAATGTCCATGTGTATGAGGGACATTCAAAAAGTGGCTGCACTTTTTACACTTTATTTATTAAGAATTTCCAAAAGTTTATTTTCTATATAGTCACTTTCTTTTGCAATGCAATATTCCAAGTGTCACATGACACTCTCAGACATGCCCAATTACTACTCTTCCAGCCTTCACCGATCCCAAAGAAAATATACAAGTGCGGAAACTGTTAAAGTGTCATAACGAAAAGTGCTGTCCTGAAGTAATCAGGGTTTTCTGCCACAGCGTTTCACTTTCACTTTAGTTTTGATTCATATTGTCAGCACTTAGTAGTGTAACTTAGTACTGGGAGAAAGTGTTCAGCTGCCTTTATTAAAAGCCCCAAATTAGAAAATCAAAAATGGATGAGCATCCTCTGTTTTTCTTCTTTTTTAGTGAATAAATAGACTGGGTTGTTTTTCTGGTGTATTTGGAGCTTTGATATTATTTGGTATTTTTCAATAGGCAGATGCCAGTGTTAATGCACTCTAGTCTAAGATGTGGATTTACAATCATTTTAGCATGTAGTTCTCAGATGGTGCTGCAAAATCAAGAACTGGAGCACTTTCTGGGTACTAGGTATTCTGGGACTTCAGTTAATGGGCTTATGAAGTAGTGTGCCAGGCCCTCAATGGCAGGATCAGTTAATCTATAAAATGTCTTCAAATGTACAGTCTTTCTTAATTATTTACAAAGAGTTATGAACATTCCTTGAAAGGTACGATTTCTCAGTTGCACAGGTACTGGCAGGACCTAGACCAGCAAAACTGTCTTTCAAAGACAGAAGAAAATCAAGCTCCACTCTTGCTTCAGATTTGAGAAAATACAAAGTTTTTGTCCGTCCTTCCATGTGAGAAGATAACTCAGCTCTGTGGGACATGAATATGTTTGAGAAGCCATTAATGGGGAAAGTAAAAGGACAAGGAACAAGAAGATTTGCACTAGAACGCTGAAATTGGGATTCCTTGAATTGTGAGCAGCAGAAAATGCAACTGATTTCTAAGACTGAACTTTAGCCGTGTCCTGCCCACACTTGTGTAGTCTTGTGGTCGTCTGTTTGTGTTCTTTGTGGTGTTTCTGTTTTTGTTCTTATGTTGCAACATGGTCCACAAGAACGTTGTTTCATTTCAGTGTGAACTGTGTATTTGGTTGAAATGACAGTGAACCTACTTGACTTTACTTTTTGTCTTAACTTGTCTTGGAGGAGGTTTCTGGAAGCATGAAAAAATATCCCTGCAGATTTCTTTAAACGGAATTCTCAAAAACGTTCATATACATAGTGTTGGAGATTTATACATATATACTTTGGAGTCCAGTCAACACTTTTAACCCTTTGCTATGTTGCTCATACCGTTCTGACATCTTGTAAAAGAAAATATGATTAATCAGACCAGGTCACATTTTTCCATTACTCCATGGTCCTATTCCTATTCCTATTCTAATGCCTACATGCCCATTGTTGGCACTTTCATTGAAGGTTGGACCTTGCTTTGTGTCATGGGGTAATAGAAATGGGCCTTCCCCAAACTGTGTCCACAAAGTTGGTAGCATGGCGTTGTCCTAAAATGTCTTGATTACTCTTTGCATTCAGATTACCCTTCCCTGGAAGTAAGGGAAGTAGCCCACACTTTGAAAAACAGATCTGTCCCAATACTTCTGTCCAAATAGTGCATTCCACCCATTGACAGGTGCTGGTGTAACAAGATAGTTAATGTTCACTTCACCTGCCCGTGCTTTTAATGTGGCTGATCTTTGTATATAAAACAGTGTTCTCAAGAAAGTGCAGAAAGTCATTTTAATGGACATAGTTGAAGTTGTTTTGCTCGAATCCTGTCAGGTTAAGTTATAAAGGCTGGCATTATTTACAAAAAGGTATCGCTTGGAAACAGCAACTGGCCTTTTTCTGATTGGACGACGGCTGTGTCGAACTTGGCGTGCTCGCTTCCTGATTGGTCCAGATGAAGTTCTGTGCAAATCGGAGAAGCAGGAAGAGGAGAGTGCCTCCCCCTCTCTTACGCGCACACACACACACACACACACCTCAGCGAGACCATAGGGCTTTGCCATTTAAACTATTAAATCCTCCTCTTTCGACGGCTGCCTGTCTTGTACTGTGAGTATGCCCTGCTTGTATTTTTTGAAGGTTTTTTTTTAGTAAAACTCTGCTTGTTTTGGTTTGCACGCGACCCTTTCCCAGCACCAATTTTTCTCTCTGGGCAAAACAGTTGCGGTTGAGGGCGGATTGAGCTGCATCGTGGGGCTGTGTGGAGTGTGAGAGGGCGAAACGCCACTTGCTTTAAGGTGTGTGTGTGCGTGTATGACGTGCTGTGTCTTGGTCATGGCTAAAGTGCTGTTTTTCCTGCAGAAGCCTCTCTGCACCGACCACATCGCAGCCTGTTATTTCTCTCTCTCTGATGTAGGCTGACGTCAAGCCAACTGTGTCAACCCGAGGTGTGGAGGAGGAGGAGGACGGCACTGTGGAGCACAGCAGCCTAAACATTGCCTCCTCTTCCTCCCCAGATCGGAGAAAACTTACTTTTAATGTTTAAAGAGTTTTGACGAAACCGTTCGATGCTCGTTGTGCACTGTGTGCCCAGAGCCCCCTCCTTTATTGTATGTCACTTCTGAACTTCCAGAGGGTCCAGTTTTCTCATATGATATCCCCTTCCTTAGCGAGTGAGCCGAGCCCATGTGTCCGCCACTCAGTGCAGGTGCACGGGACTGGAGTCTGAACTGCAGCGCCCGGAGGAACAACCATAGCAGCTTCCTCACACTGCCTCAGGCCATCAGCAAACATCACAGTTATGATTAATAGAAAATACTTCCACAGGGCTATGTAAAATATGTGGAAGCATGTAAATGATCGGGTGATGTGCAGATTATTATGGACCATCACACCAAGAGCGGTTTTTAATGACACTGCATTTAAAAACATAGACTTTAATAAGGAGTTTGTCCCCTTTTCGCAGCTACAATGGCATCCAGTCTTCTTGCAAGGCTTTTCTGCGTAAATTTGTGCCCATTTGTTCTGTAGAGCTTTTAAGCCAGCCACTGGATGTGCACAAGCCGGTGTTTTTTTTAGTGCCCATCCCAAGCCTGGGGTAATCAGGAAGGGTTATGTCAGGAAGGACATGCGGTGTAAAAATTTGCCTAATAAAAAATTTCCCATATTGGATCAGTCGAGACCCGGGTTAACAGCGGCCGCCACCATTATGGTCAGGCTCCGATGCTGGACGAAAAGGCCTGGCTTGCTTGCAGTCTTTGTTCCAGTTCATCTCAAAGGTGTTGAATGGGGTTATGGTCAGGGCACCTTCCAACACATTTGTGCATGTAGTATATTTTAATTACACAAATATGTGTAATTAAGAGTTTATTTAAGGAGTCAAAGCATTTTTATAAAGTAGTTAGAGAACAAGTACAAGTGCAGTGCACATGGGCTGGGAGCTCATTTGCAGCTTGTTCAGTAGATAATCAGAGCACACTGTTCTGCTCTGCTGTGCTCTGGAGGTTTTCCCTACCCAAGTTATCTGACTGACGGACGCTAAATGAGAATTTCACCACGTCTTCAAAACTGGTGCATAATTTTGTCACTGAGATGTAGACTCTAGAATGTTTTGTTCTTCAGAGAAACTTCTGGAGTCAGTGCTAAAATACACAGCTTATTTGCTATCCAAATGACCGGTGAACCTACTTGTCTTTTTAGAGTTTTTATATTTCATTGATAAAGGCAGAACTGGGGTAAATCTGAAAAGTAAATGTGCTGTTTTTTCTTACTAGTGTAGTCTCAACCCTTTGGTGTAAAATGTGGGTAGCTTTTAGAGGCGTTAAATGACTCATGCATCTGGTTCTTTTCACCATCACTGAGAACAAATCTGACATTTCTCTAAAGCATTTCACATGAAAACACGCTGAATGACTTTTCTTGTATGCCAACAATTGAACAAATCAGATTTCTTTTCTCAGAAATGACTGGAGGTTAAACACTTCATGGTAAACATATTACAGTGCAAATAATCAATTGGATTAGACTTGGACTGATTCAAAAAACTCAGAAAAATATTTTAGTTATAAGGAGCCAAAATCAAAAGTTGCCACTTGGTGTGGGCAGTACTTTCTAACACTTAACAATATCACAATATCTGTGCAACAATTTGGTTTTAAGGTTTTGGATTTAAAAAAAAAAAATGTTGTTAGCCTGATCTTGATTTCATTTATGTTACTTATCTAATCACTGATCGTCATACAGTGGCTCATACAGCATTAGAATGTGTTGTAAAAGGTCAAACAGACTTGAAAATATTTCAAAGTCAAGATTTTATCGAGAATTGTATTATTACATCAATGAAGTGCTTAGACCTAACTATTTCTACATTGTTTTTAGACAAAGAACAGGTTTAATTTGTTCAGTTTTAATTACCGTTTAGTTTTAATTACTAGTCATCTATGTTCAGGCATCTCTTATTGAAGTTTTGTAGAAAAGAAGGTGGATGATCTCAAGTTTAAATTTGTTGTTGCATACACATGCCATTTAAACATCTTTACCAGTGATGACATTCTTAAACCTCAAGAATGTCGTTTGCAAAAAACACACTTAGTAGAGTAAAAGTAGTAAAGCATCAGTGTAGTAAAATAAATAGTAAAATAATAGTAGACAGTGTTTAACATATGCAAGTAATTATAAAATGTCTAGTGTAAGACTACATTGTGTACATGTACATACAGTCCTGTGAATGTACAGAAGGTAGGTTTAAAGTGAGTGTAGTATTAAACTAACTGTAATTTTAAAATGTGTGTACTTTTAAAACTGTAGTTTTAAAGTGAGAGTAGATGTAAAGTATAACAAAATGAGTGAAAGGAGTAAGTGGCTGCCATACAAACAGCTGGAAGTACAAAGGATCTGTAAATGTAGTGATATTTGACATTTATCCTGTACTCAGCTCATGGAAAAGCATAAATGTTACTGAATAGTCCATTAATTAAGCAGTGCTGTTGCTTGCATGAATGTTGTCAAGCCTGCAAGCCTGTGTGAGTGTAAAATAGTTCAAACAGAAGTTAAAGTGTAAATAGGAGTAAGTGTGAATAATTAGGAGAGTGAAGTAGTTATTTACAGGAGTCAGTCCCTTCTCATGATAGTGAAATACAAATTCTCGAGATTTCAAAATGAATGAAATAGTTGTGAACATGCACTTATAGATAATTCTGTGTGAAATGGTTGATCATGTTAAAATAAAAAAAAAGCATCCTGTTTAAGGAGGGTAGAAACCCACAACAGCTTGTAAGGAGGGCTGGGACAAACAACAGGTAGCCTATATCATTAATTTGCATTCTGCATATCTAAGACAGTTTTTATTTGCATTAGACAGGGCCGACTAAGCCAAAGGCCATTCACAACAAGTTCAGGTTTTACAGTCAATTTTTGAAAAACATCTTTGCATTCGTGCAGCTCCTGCGAGTGTGTAGTCTGTTTAACTTTCTCAGCAGATTCTTAGTAACTACTTAAAGTGTCAATTTATTCTTCCTTTGAATTCTGTTCTTCCTTTTCTTTTTGTGTTCTCAGTATTAAACTGAGTCTTCTTGTGGATTGCGAGACTAAACTTTAAACTTTAATCTGCCTTTGATGGCACTCCAGGACTCCAGGACTTGGGTTTCATATAGTGAATCAGATCACAGATCATTCATGCTTGCAAAGACAAAAACAATAAATTATACTTAAATGGATGTTAACAATAATTATCAGTAAACTGTTAAGTGGTCCCAACCCTACTTATTTATTCTTTATGTGACATTTCTGAAATCCAGTTAATGCCTTTGTCCCCTTTAGATTTTCCTGGGAAGAATGTGATGACCCAAGCTCGGAAAAAGCGTTCCCTCAGCCAGTGCCATGGCGAGGGCCGTGACTGTATAGATGGCTGGTCCCATGGTAAGACCATGGGCAGAGCTTGGCCTGAGCGTTGTTTGAAAGAGGGTGTTTCCAAGAGAGGCAAGCAAAAGAAACAAGTGCATATGGAGAGATGGATGCAAGATGGATTTACAAGCCAAGCCAGGCTAGAGAATTTTCTGAACAAAGACAAGACTAAGAAGGATGTGGCTAAGAAAGGCAAGTCAAAAGTGTCCAAGAAGCTTAGAGAAGAAAAGAACAGAAAGCTCTACCCACTTCGAGGGCGAAGTAGCACGCCAGAGGGTGAGGCCTTGAGTTGCCATGTCCTTCTCACTCGCCTAGAGGGAGACCCTGTGGAGCAGGGAAACGAGTTGCATGATGAAGATCCGAACATAATTCGGGGCAGAAATGCACACAGAAAGAGCATCAAACCTAAAAAAAAGCTAGAAAAGGCCAAGGAATCATCACGGATGCCATCTAAAACTAAATCTGAACCAACTATTAATAAAATCCTAGCTCAGGAGCCTCGTAAGCGTCGGCTTGCTTCTCTCAATGCTGAAGCGGTCAACAGCCTGCTGCTGGAAAAAACAGATGCACCAACAGGCAGCAAACTCGCGAAGAAACAGCAGCACGAGGCACCACCAGTTGCTGTTGCAACAGATGCAAAAATTTGCTCTTTTTCAAAAAAGACTGAATCGTGCCAAAGTCACAAGAAGGCCAAGAAGAGCAAGTCAGTGGAGAAAGATAATACTGAGTTGAGTCTGTACACTCCCACTCCCAGACGTCTTGCTGGACTAAATGCTGCGGCCCTGTTGAAGCTCACAAGCTCCTCTACAGGAAGTAAGCAGCGAGTGAAGACAGACAGTAAGGACGTTCGCGTGGCAGGAAAGCAGACCATACGATCTAAAACCAGGGTGCGACAACCTAAGAAGCAAGGCTTTAAACAGACTTCCCTGCAAGGTGGCTGTGCAGTGTGTAAGAGAAGGGGATGTTTTGAGGCCAAACCGAAGTGGGAAAGGGCAACTAGCCATCACCACTTAACCAAACCAGGGTACCAGTCTCGCAGTATGATGGGATATCCCCTTAAAGTAGTGAAAGAGGAGCAAGTGGAGACTGATATCAGTCCTTCTTACTTCTGCTGTCCTCCAGAGGGCTCAGTTGAATATTGTCACAGGTTGGCACTGTTCCTGGGGCAGAAGGCCTACAGTGAGACCGAGGAGCACCCTGTAACCTCGGTGAAGCACGAATGCCTGGTTACTCCATCTACACTAGCACACCCAGCTCTCACCCTCAGTGCCCATCCGTGTCTTTGTGCAGACCCCTGCTACTCTAGTTACTATCTTCACATTGCTCATCCTGGGCCTCCTTCTGCTAACCTAAGTACACAGCCTCTACCTTGTGCGCACGGCTCCCTGTGTCACCGTAGGGTGCCCGGGTCCAAGCTGCTGTCCTCCTCTGTTTCCCATGCCTCAGGAATCCCACACCCTGCCTTCTGCAATTCGGTGGGGTCACCCTGCTTCAGCGAGGGCTGCAGGGTCGGCAGCTATGCATTCAGTGCTATTCAGCCAGTCACCAGCAGGGCATGCACTTTTGCCACAGGCTGTTCCAACTGTAGCCCCCAAATCAAAACAGGTGAGAGATGGAATAAATCAGAGCTACCTTAGACTGTTAAGTTTGTATGTATCTATGGCAACCTTAACTATTGCGTTTTGTTCATGATTTATTGTTGCCATTGTGTTAAATAACAATAATTACATCTATGTCATTTAATAGCATTAGTAATACTGTGTACCACACTCTTTGAAGAATAGGCATCAGGTAGAAACATTCGGGCAGTCTTTGACTTGATTCTTTGAAGTGGATTCAGTATAAAAAGGCATGTAATAGTACCTTACAGTTGTGAACAGATCCTTTGAACAAACCAAAAATGCTCAGAAGAATCCCCCCTTTTTAACTGTAGCTATATTTAATGCCATGAAGTATTGCTTGTCCACTAGCTACATTGATTTCTGTGTACATTGTGTCTGCAGAAGGTTACTCTTCACCTCAAGGGGACCACAAGTCATCACTGCTTGTGCCACCGGCCTTGCCCATATCTGGCTGCTCGTTGCCCAGGGTAAACCCATCCTCCGCAGTTCTACCACGCCTTCTGTCCACCCTCTCGGACAGCAGGCAGACGGAGGTCAGGCTTCAAGGGCCTAAAGAATGCCCCCAAAGCACCAAACCATCCAATGGCTCTGTTGCTAGGGGGCGCTCAAAACTATCTCAGAAACAGCCAGTGCCCAGCTCAGTAAGTGCCAAGCAGCATAAAAAGGCCAGTCGCCACCGAACGACAAATGGCTGGCGCCCTTTTGGAGAACCCACAGAGAGAGAAGTCTTTATTGCAGTGAGTCTCATTTTCCCACTGGTTAGCATGGCATGCCATACAAGAGCCATCTCTATAGCAGTGTGTTAATTTACAGGGAGAAGAGGAGACCGCACTTCGACAGTGTTATGAAGGAGTAGAGCGAGATGGAGAAGTGATTCGGGTCAGAGATACAGTACTGTTGCGCTCTGGACCGAGAAAGAAATCTTTACCATATGTGGCCAAGATATCAGCTTTGTGGGATGACCCCAAAACAGGTGTGTGTGTGTGTGTGTGTATTCTGGCTTTTTAGTTTAAGTGTTTTTTCCATTGAATTTTGGTGATTCCTGCTAATGGCACTGCTGAGGTCTGAGCACGGTACTCTCCTCACACACTGCTCCCTGGGTGCTGTGTTGCTGGCTGCCCACTACTTCACTTGGGTGAATTGTTTAATTTTCTGTTCACCTGTTCACACTGCTGTGCTGTGGTGTGTTCATGCGTAACGTTCACTTTCACTTTAGTTTAGGGAGCGTCCACATACAATTATGATTTACATTTAATGTTGCTTTTCCCATATGTTAAAGTCTAATAAACAGAATGTGTGCACTACAATCTTCACACAAATGCAATATTTAGGTTTGTTTCCTGTAATAGAAGTGATGACCTTTTTTACACTTCCAAAATCAATAAAACATGTGTTTTGAAAGGGCACATTCACACTTTTAGATCTGATTACAAGCTTTACTTCAGTATTTTGTAGATGGAATAAATGAGATATGGTGTCTAAATGAGCTGATAATGTGCTGGTTGTTTTTGTAGAACTTTGAGAAGACTAGAATTTACATATGAGTCTTATTTTCTCTTTAAAGTCCATGAATTGAAGAACAACAGTAATTCAGTGTTTCATTTGTTAGCTGATTAGTAGGGCAGTGGGGTGTTTTACCAGACGTGTCTATAAATTGTTGCTTTTGTCTGGTTCCCACTGCTGTTATATGGTACCATTGTTGCTGTATCTGTGGTTAATTTATGCTTCTGCTACTGGTGTTATATTGCGTTTGCGACTGGTTGGAGACTGCTCTGCTTGATGTTTGCTCCTCTTAAATACAGTTTGACAGACTGCAGTACATAGCCTAGTGTGTACTAATTAATGATCATGTATTTTCTGTTTTACTGTGGATACTTGTTTACATTCATTCACACAATTTTCTTATTTGTCAGTCAGCTGCTAATTGTTTGTATGCTATGGATGCATTGAATGTTGGGTCAATAATGAAAGAGTGCTGGGGTCAACGATCACCACTTACGAGAAACTGACACAAATTAGTGTGTTGGGATACTTAGTTCATCACTGTTTTGGTATTTGCTATTAAGTTTGGTGTCATGTTTATTTTCCATTTGAAAAGATCGTTCCTTTAATGAAGTCTTTGTATTAAAAAAATTACTCCTTTTGTTGCCCTTGCTACAAGTGACCAGGATTTATGTTCTCATGAACATTTTTTTTAAGTGTTCCTAGTGGATGACTCTGACCTTTTCATTTCTTTCGTTCAGGAGAGCTGATGATGAGCCTGTTCTGGTACTATCGACCAGAACACACACAGGGAGGCAGGGATCCCAGCATGCACTGTGAGGTGAGACATTCGCTCATACCAGACAGCCCTGAAGGGCATTTTACAAACGCACCACTGTAAATGCATTCCTTTCCTGGTCTTAATCTGCATTCTCTCTTTTCTTTTTTTTTTTTGTGTCTAAACTCGACATTTGCAGCGACATTTTGAAAGCGCATGACTGTATCTTGACCTCAGTTTGACTTTTGTCTACAATTAAAATGTTTCTTTTATTGCACTTTTTCAGAATGAAATATTTGCCTCTCGTCATCAAGATGAAAACAGTGTGGCCTGTATTGAGGACAGATGCTATGTTTTGCCGTTAGCACAGTACTGTAGGTAAGAACGAATAAACCAACAAAAATCATTTCCTGTTTCTCTTCCGCTTGTCTTTAATTACCAGGCAAAAAGGGAAACATTTCAGTGCATTAAAAATCACACACTTTTATAATTAATAAAAATATCTCAACCCTGGTTGAAAGGACTCCAAAAATTAAAAGATTTTGAACTTAACCCGTAGAACTCGTAGCGTATTAGCAAACATCTGATTTCAGCAAATAAAATGGTGTAGGAGAACACGCATAATTTTTTTGAGCGTTCTTGTTCTTTATGGACATTTGTGTCAAGATGTAAGTTTCAAGATTCTTTATTTTACACAAACACTGTATAACGTGCAGCGAAATGTATGTGAGACTGGGTAATATAGTTACAACAAATAACAAGTAACATAAGGCTAAAACTAAGTTCACGTTTACGGCATTTAGCAGATGCTCTTACTCAGAGCGACGTACATCAGTGCTTAAAGTAGTCGACAACTGTTCTTAAACCTGTAAAGCTATATTTAAATCAACAACAGCTATTTAACCAAGTTACTGCTGGCTAAGTTAGACACCATAACAAACCCTGTCCAAAAGAAAAAGCAAGTCAGAGATTAATACACAAGTAAGGAACAACATTAAAACAGTTACTCAACTAAACAGTAAAAGTATTAACAAGTATAAACAAAAATGTACAAGTAAATAAGATCTGAAGATGTGCAGGATAGACTATATACTTTAAAGTGCAGTGAGCTAGTTTCTGTTGATGGATAAACACACGCCACAGCTGACAGGTCTACTCACTGCTGTGTATGTGTAAAAGAAAACCATGACTGGAGTTTCTATCTAAGGGGCTCATGACTGTTCTCAATTACTGAATCAATAATTGGTGCTGGCCTAAGTAAACATGAAGCCTGCGTCTCTCGGATCACAACCTCTCTGCTGAAGGTGTGTATTGGTGCCAATGCACTGTTCCGGTAGATAACAGTCCACTGTCTGTTTTAGATTTTGTGCCTTGGTAAAGCGCCGATCAGAGGGCGTGTCCGACAGCACCTCAGTGGTGCCCTGCCCCTCCGACAGTGCCATCCCCTCTCACCGACTTGTGCCCGATGATGTTGACCCCGAGCTAGTTTACCTGTGTCGCCACGTCTACGACTTCCGTTATGGCCGCATACTGAAGAACCTGCAGTAAAGACGCAAGCCTGCTCATAGAACACACACACCTCATCGCACACATGACGGAAAGCCTTCATACTAGGAGGATCCCTGCAGAACCTACAGGCCTGGTTTATTTTTTAATTATTATAATTTATTGTTGTGAAGAGAGGTTTTAATTTGCTTCAAATTTAAGCTTAGGAGGACGGTCAACAAATGAAGGAACATCCCTCATATCTCCACATTCCCCAGAGTGGCAGCATCCTAACTGATACAGAGGAGTGAGAAATACAGCTTTGCATCTCCATTAGTGTACTTTTTCCTCATTTTACCTTCAGTTTTGAATAGGAGGTGAATGTTTTTTTTGTATCTTTCTTTAGTGATTTGTCTTGTACACTGGACTGTGACACTGGCAAAGGGAGTTACAGGACGATTCTGAGCAAAATCAAAAATCTTTTTGTTCAAAGTGTGACAAATCTACACTCAACTCAACTGGAGCCTGCCAAGAACCTAGAACCCAAATTTCGTAGACTCTGGATTTGGTTATTTGGGTGGGAAGAACAAGAGGAAGTGGACAAATCATTTAGATGTTACGGGGCAGATACCTTTACTTCTTTACTTCTTTTTTGTTATGAGAGTGGGGTTCTACTATTTTACCACTTCATTTAGTGGGAAAGAAAGTGAAGTCCACAGTGAAATGTTAGTTAGTGGACTTGTCCACCCTGTTCTCCGTGTCTTGCCTTATTACTTGCAGGTAGCTCTGTAGGCAGCTAGTTTGATCTGGTCCTCTAAGAACGCCACTCCTGTAATACAATAAACCAAAGGTCAGCACAGCATTGATCACCATTCACTCTAGTTTAAAACCCACTTATCTGCCTGTGCTCTCTAATGCCATAGATTGGACGAACTGATTCATTTGTCTGTTTCTTTTGTTTTGTTTGTTTTTAGGAAATGTTTTATAATATATTGAGTTCACACTCTCAAGACATTTAGCAAATATATTTTGAATATTTATTTGAAAAATCTTGACTGTGCCCATATTCCCTGGCTTCTAGTAACCCTAGTGAAATTGCACTAATCCATTTCTGTGCTTTATTGTCTTTCCTTTCCTTTTTTTCCCTTTTCATTTCTCATGCGATGCTGCTTGTTTTTCTTATATTAGCCCATGGCTCTGATTCTATCAACACCATTCACAGCAAGGAGCAGAATAAAAACAAACAAAAGAGCAGATCTGGACACAAGTCAGCCGTGCTGTTTGACCCTGCAGCAGCTTTTGTCAAGCAATAGCGTGAAATTTTCTGCACAAACTGAATGGGCTGAACTGATATGCTGTTCAGTGGCTAGTTTTCTTTAAGTACATTTACTTTTTAAGGTTAAAGTCGGCCCTCTAATTGCAGTGAGTAATGCGAGTCTTTGGGCTGTCCATACTTTAACTGATGAATGATAACTGCTTTTATCTAAAGCATTCATACCGGGAACAGATTAACGACACTTTATAGGAGGGCAGTATTCATACGGCTTCATGATATCTGTATAAGCTGACAAACATAAGCATGTATAAAGGCTTATTCCAGTGTCAGTAGTCATTTCAGTAGACGATCTTACATCATGTACACTACCAGTCAAAAGTTTGCACCTTCTCATTCAATGTTTTTTCTTAGTTTTATTCTTCTCTTATGAAAACAAACAAAAATGATGACGGAATGGAACTATGCAGTAAACAAAAGAAAGATTTAAACAAACCAGAATGTTTTGTAATAAGGTAATGATGAAAGGTGGTAATGTGGAGTAGAACCGTAGTCGAATAGGATCACTAACTGTGTACCAATCCGACCATCACAACAAATTAAAAGACCAGAAAATCCACTTAGGAACTCTTGATGAAGCACATCTGTTAATTCAATACCATTCCAGGTCGATTCCTCATGAATCTGATTGAAAAAATGCCGAGTGTGCAAAGCTGTCATCACAGCAGTAGGTGATGTTTTCAATATTAATCTACAATGTAGCCAATAATAAAAACAAAGGAAACGGTTGAATGAGAAGTTGTGTCCAAACTTTTGACTGGAAGTGTAGCTCTGTGTCAGTTACGAAAGGTTTGTCTGTCTGACTCTAAACGTTGTGAACCTATCTTCATGTGAAGGATCTGCGATACATGACCAGCTCCTTTTTCAAGTCTATGCATTTAAATCCCATTCTTTTGTGCTCTAGATGTGCAGTATATTTCAACATTAACGCTCGATGCTTCACCCTGTTATAACTGAATGCTGATCATTGAATTCTAATGAATATATAAATGTTCTGAATTGTGTCGACTGAATCAGAGCCTGTGCCACAGAGAGAATCTTTTTTTAAGACCAATTTCAACCTCCAAGCACCGAATGAACGAGTGATAATGAATCAGCTCTCTTCTGGAATATATTGCACCTTCTGTCTGTGTGTAGCCCACAATCCTAACAAAGCTGTTTGAAATAATGTCTGAAATCCATGTAAGATCAGGAGTGCTCTTGAATAGATTTTTTTTCTTTTTTAAACCACTATTCATAAACCATAGCCATGCTCATGTATTAATTATTCAGATGTTGAAAGAGTGTACAGTGGTACTAGAATTTCCTCTTAAAGGTAGTTTAGATGGCTTTCCGTGATTACTCTATATATATATATAGTATATATAAGTGTATGTTTTGATGTATGCAGAATGCCCAGAACTTGTTTCATTCCGTTGCATCATTGGCACAGATGTTGCTGCAATTATTATACTTTGATCAGCAGGTCTTCTCTAAAAAAGATTCTAATAATAATTACATGGTTAAAATGAAATGAAGTTTTTGATCCCATATTTGTAAACAAAATGTTTCTCTGTTTTTCGATTTGTCCTGGAAACATGAGATATTTTATTAAGTCTATTTCTAAAAGTAGAATATGCAATATATTTTTGGGACTATTTTTGAGGAATCTTTAAATCAAAGTCCTTATATTGTTTTAACTAATTACAAATGGTTTTGATGTGGATCATAAATTGAAAACAGTAGTTATAACCAAATAGACATGACATAAAACATGGACAGTGTTTCATTTTTTAAATAATTTTATTAGGTTAGAATCCAAAGGTGTACTTGAGAGCCATCAATGAAAAAAAAAAAAGAATATGTACATATATTGATTATTGAAGGCCAGGCCATCTTTCAAATAAGAAAAAAAAAAAAAACTATGTTGCATAATATGTTTTAGTACTTATGAGACATGTAACTCTATATTTAAAGAAGTTATTTAACATTTGAGTATACAAACTATATAGATGATCTATCTATATTTCAAGTAACAAGTCATTTTAGTTGAAAAGTGTTTTGAAGTGCTGTTGCAATATTAGTGGTCAACGCGCGCCAGAATTTAAAAAAAATGTTTTGTTTTGTTTTATTTAAGCTATGAAGTCTTCAGTTAAAAACCACAAATTTCAATTGTTGTATTTATGATGACTTGGAGTTGGCATCAAGGGGTAAAGACCAAAGCACACTCTTCTACTGGTGGCCCTTCGTGTGTTTTGCATATGTGGGGCAGCCTCAGCAACTAGTAACACTATAGTACTGCTGCTGTCAGGGCAGAATGACTTCTGTCACCAGACCTTAGTCAGATAGGTACTTGAATTATCAGTTGCTGTGAATCATTTGCGTAGTAGTTTATAATGTGCATTTACATGTGGCCTTTTTCCCATTCACTGTAAGCTGTTTTGTATTTGGTTTGCAGGAAACAAGCCAAATTGCTCTTACACATGATAGGAAAACAATGTAAACCGTATTCCAAACACATATTTGACCAAGAACAGCAGGCGAAAACAAACGTCACTCTACTACACTGGTTATTTAATCCTAGAGTGACAGAGTCTGCTGTTTTGATTTGATTTTCATATTTCGACAAAGAAACTTTTTTTATTACAACTTGTATTATACATTACTGTTTGATTGCTACAGTGTGGCTCCCATGGTTTTCGAGGCTATTTGAACACTAGATTACCAGCATGTGCTAGAAACACCTGTCTTAGGAGGCCTCCAGAGAGCGGTTAACTCACCAGATTATGAGGGAACTCGATCTAAACTCTTTGCAAACCTCGTAGATCCAATGTTGAGACAGTTCAGTCTTTATATGAAGACAAAAAGTGGGAATCAAGTGTTTATTGGTAGCCTTAGGGGCTTGTTACATGTTGCATGGCTGTATAATTGCTTATGGTTAAGAATTCCCTCTGGATCATGGAGTTTGACCACTTCTCTGCAATGAAACATTGTTCATGTGGTTTTGTATGAATTTCTTTAACCACGATGACCAAAATCAAGAGGTGTTTTTGTTTCCTTGGAGCCCCCAATTCTGACCAATACTAAGATTCGATTGTCTCTGCTTTCTGTGTAACTAGGTTAGTGCTTATAGCTAACATATATTTTAATAGAATGGGAGAATGAATAAAGTTATTTTTGACTGGGAATTGGGGGTGGGGGGGTGGTATGTTTTAATTAGTTAATTTGTGTTGCTTTGTCATGCACTCTTTTTTTTGTTTTTTAAATGACGACAAGAATCCCTGCTGATTATTGTTGAAATGAAAGAGTATTTATAAAAACATTCTTTTGTTAAAACTGGTTTGGAGTGTTTTTATTACTGCTTTTGGTTCCCAACATACATGAATTTAAATACAGTGTGACCCCCACAGTGTGGCCAGAGGTGGTTTTTTAGTTGTTTGTGGAGAGGTAAACTTAATTAAATGCGATGTTCTAATGGCACCATAAAAGACAAGAGATCTTGCCTAGCAGTTGAAAAAGGAAAGATGTACTTCATTGTTCACCATATTTAACCAGCAGAGGTCATCAGTTAGTCATGAACTCAGAATCCTTTGACAGATATAATAGAAAACTATATTTATTTATTTTTTTACTGGAAATAGTTTGTAAACATTTTTGTAACATTGTATTACACACAAATCTCAAAACACACTATTTACAATCAGTCATGTTTTTGCACATCATAGGTTTTTTAACTTATCAGTTTATTTCACAAACTGCAGGTTTTTATTTGTGTTAATCACTGGAGAGTTGTTGAATGAAGAACTATAAATGAAAATACATTAAATAAGTCAAGTTTCCTTTATAACATGGAAAGAATCAGTAACAGAGCATGCCTGACATCCTATTAATTGGCTGTGTGGTGATTTGCATTAATTGACTGTTTCATCCCATCGACAGTCATTTAATAGCTCATTAAATATCCAACAGTTAGATTAGATTAGATGTCAGTAGACAAATACATTTTCTGTGTAATGAAGGCCATCAGATGGTGAACATACTGTTATTGTATTAGTTAATAAAGAATGAATGTATTCTTAGTAAATAGTAGGTGAGTAATGTGCAAATATAGAAAATTTAAGGGTGGGCCAAAACTTCTGACCGGTAGTGTATATCCACCTATGCACCTTACAGCGATTATTACCTTATAGAGATTATTAGTGTTACAGTCTACTTCTTTTTGAATTAAGCACAATTAAGGGTTGCTGATCTGACAAAAATGTAAAATGATCACAATAATAATGTATTTTTTGCTTCATGATATAAGCTATTTCTCCCTGGCAGGGCATTCATGTTTTATTTGGCTGTTATAGAAAAAAAATTAATAAATAATAAAAAAATTATTTATAT
>JBBJLR010000160.1:6441345-6443707 GCA_037577145.1 Brachypetersius gabonensis | reverse complement strand
CTCTCTCTCTCTCTCTCTCTCTCTCTCTCTCTCTCTCTCTCTCTCTCTCTCTCTCTCTCTCTCTCTCCTTCTCTCTCACTCTGTCTCTCTCCCTCCTTTGACCTGACTCTTGCGTAGTCCCATTTCCGTCTGTTTGCCAGGACTAAAAAAATTAACACGACCACCAAGTTTGAGAAAAGAAATGAAACAGCTCAGCTCAGTTTCCGCGCTTGAGGATTTAAAGGTTGTTAGGAGGAGTGCTGCTAAGGTATTGTGAGTGTTGCATTAGCCTCTCAGCCTCAGATGTGGTTATTTATACCCAGAGACTGTCTGTCTAGTTAAGATGCTGAGTACTAAAAAAGAAGTGAACGATCTTCCAAACAAGCGTGTGTTGTAATCACAGCATGCTGTCACATACATTTCTTACTAGAACACTGAATGGAGTTTATAGCTCTTGGAGAGTTTTCTGTTCTCTGGCCCTAAAGTACCATGTGAAAACTAGAAAACTGCCATGAAACCCTGGAGTGTAACTGGAAGGACATCACAAATACACTGTAAAGTACAAAGTGGCTTCCAAAACATTTGCATTGCACATTTTACTTCCGACTATTCTAAACATGTAGACACCTGCTCTTTCAGCGTCTCTTCTGAAATCAGGATACTTTTTGTCCCTTCTTAGTACAATTAAAATCTACCACGTAGTGAAGACTTTAGACTAGACCATTGTAGAGGGTGACACGGGAGTGAATTTTCAAATCTCTCCCGTCCCACTCCCACAAAAAAAATCCTGTCCCGTCCCAATCCCATTAAAAAACTGGGGGAAAACCCCGTCCCGGGATCTGTCAGTTACGTAAAAAAAAATCCTGGTCCCGCCCACTTAAATTTCCCGGTCCCGCCCACTCCCGCTTACATTTTTTCCAGTCCCGTCCCAATCCCGTTTTTAAAAGTGATTTTGTTTGCTGTGACCCACGGGATTCCCGAAAAAATGTCAGCCTCTAGACCATTGCTGTGAGGTTTTGATTGCATTCAGCCTCAGGAGTATTAATGAGGCCAGGTATGTTGAATGATTATGTTATGACCCCTGTATAAGCTTAATGTGTGTTGATTTATAGATGTGTAGAAATAATTCCTTCTTCCGTTCTTTGCCTGTTTGTTTATTACAAGTAATGTGTCACTCGCACTGCTCCACTGCTCCACAGCCTAATGCTGGGGGAGGTTATTTATTCCCTAGTAGCCCATGCCTAGCCTTGGGAGTGGTGACCTTCAGCTTATGCACAGCTTTTCTATTCTATTCCAAGCTTTGTGTGCACAATGCATGTGTCAGCAATTATTGTACCTTAGTAATAATAAATATATTGAGTTTACTCATTCAAAGGGGTGTCTGGATACTTTTGGACTGTGTATGAACAGATTTTGTGAATTTACCCTCACAGACTGTGGAGTAGTAGCCACTTTATAAATGATTAAAATAGTTCTATAAATGGTCTTGCCTCAGAGCTGTACTTGTTTTTGGCAAACCTTGTGAAGTGTGTGCCAGCAGCCTGGTTGAGTGCCATGCGTGGGGGGTTACGAGTGCTTTCTCTACAATCCTATTGTCTATAACTCCAGACAGACAGAGCACCAGTCGTGATTCTTATTATTGATACCAAGTACAACAAAGAGTACTGGCTGATACCAAGTACAAAACTGACTGCATTTTTAATTATCCACAGTACAGGACAGCCAATCAGAACATAACGCTTCTACATATAGCATTCTTAAAGCAAATTGATCAAATATAAACACTTTATAAATGAACCTATATCATTTATGAACATTTATGCATCTTGCAGACCACAGACCTCTCCGTCAGAATGGTGTCCAAGGCTCCATCGTCCTCTCCTTCCTCTGCCTGTGTGTTCTTGCGCCCTACTGCCAGCCCCTTTTGGCTTCAGTAGCCTTGGGGTCCTCTCTTACTTTTAGCTCTGCACAGATGGGGCTTCTGTTTGTTTTTCTCATTTCGGCAAAAAACTCATATCTGTACCCATCCCCCTTCTGTTTCTCTCTGTGCCTGTCCCTTATCTCTCTCTTTCTCCAGCCCTTCTCTTCCTTGTTTCTCTCGCCATCTCTCTATTCCCCCTCCCTCTCTTCCTCTCTCTCATAAAAGATGACCTTTACTAAAAGTCAAGCACAAGCTTCACTGTAACTTTAAGCAGATTTCTAAATGTTCTGCCCCTTCTAATTTGGATGCCCAGTTCCACCCACTCCTGGCACACAATTCCTTTTGTCTTTTGTTTTGTTTTGTCTAGTTTTTGTGCACACATAGACACATATACACACACTCATACACACATGTCTATATATCTATATACATCTGTAATCTATATCTATCAATATCTATCTA
>JBBJLR010000160.1:6426345-6436345 GCA_037577145.1 Brachypetersius gabonensis | reverse complement strand
TTATTCAGAAAATGTCCTAAGGATTTCAGACCAGGGGGTTTAGTGAAGAAGATGTGGCAAAAGTATTCCAGTTTACCTTAATTCACCCTTCTTTAACCCAGCAACCTTATCTCTTTGCCAGCATGTTAGGTTGCTTTGCCTGTGTTTTTTCTGTGGATGAGACAGTTCAAGAGTATGTGAGTGCTGTGGAAGATTTGGCCAGATTTCGTCTTAATACCCATGAACAGTTGTAGCTAAAGTCATCCTGATCATTCTTAACCCAAATACATACAGCAAGTACTCATGTGGATCTGCAGCTGAGTGTTGAGCAATGCAAGCTCTGCTACTGAGCCACATTCTGGGCCCGGAGCCAGTGGGGCCATTGGGAATCACAGTGCCCTCTAATGGTGCGCACCTTTCTTTGCATCACCACTTCTGATTGCAAACTTATTTGTGAAGAACAGATGAAACATGGAGGCTAATTGTTTGTAGCTGGAGATCATAGCTCAGACTAAAGGAGCAACACTGCATTTTTTAACTTAATCTCTGACTGCCATATCTGTAGCATACAGTCTATTACAGACATAAATTGGCACATTTCACATACAACAGAAAGAGACTCAGTGCACCATTCTGATGGATGTCATTGGGCAGATGATGCAGTATCTACTCCCTAGCTTCTGTTATAAGACATTCTGAGTCAGTGGGTTTTCTGGTCTTGTATTAAGTACAGAGAAACTGTTGTCTGTTGTAAAACAACATGTAAAAAAAAATTCTACATATACACCAGATAAACCTTTGGTTGAAATACACATTTGTGTTCCTGGAAGGAAATTTAGACATGCAGTGTATTGGGACTATGGTTTACACAGATGTCCAAACAGATTTCAACATTTTCATTCATTCCATTCGTCTCATTCATGTGCATACATCTCCCATACTTCACACAGAATCTTCAATTGCAAGAACACAACTCCCTCAATGACATGTAATGAGGGTGAGAGACACTGAGAGGGTGTAGGAAGGTGAATGAGACTCTGAGCTAGTTATTAACCAAGAAGTGTTTTCCCAGTACAATGCTAATCTTAATTAAACTCAGTCGTTGAGGGGTGCCCCCCTGGGCTCAGTACTAGAGCATCACATTCAGTTTTTCCCTCTATCACTGCAAGAGCATGGCAGAGAGAGATAGAAAAAGAGGAGAAGGAGAAAAGAGAGAACAAAGGCTGCTGGTACAGCGATCCCTCTGTGTGAATAGCAAATGACATCGAGTGTAATGGGTTCAGGGAAGATGAGGACACAGTACAGCTTGAGCTTTGTTGGTATGCGTAGTATTTTTTAAAGTTTTTTTTTCAGTGATGGTTCAATTTTCCACTCACCTCAAAGGTACCTGATCAGTGAAGACATGTTCAATGTCGGAAGTTTTCTGTATCTACTAAGCTGATGTCTCTTTTTGTTTTATCAATAAATCATACAGAGTTAGAAACCAGATAAGCAAGTCTGTTTGAGATTACATAACTCGACTCAGGCGTGCAGTTCTTATGAGGTTAATTGTTAGGACATAAACATCCATTACTTTTAGCAGCATAAACCTTGTATGTCAGTCAGGGAATACTGAAGAAGTTCCAGGTAGTGCAGAACGTGGCCAGACCCCTCGAGGAGGTAGATCTCTACGACCAGGGTTGGTGATTGCTGTTGTATGTCAACTTCAGGCACCAGACATATCTTGGTTGATCTGATTTTTGCCTTCTGTGATTTTAATAGAATTTGTATACTATTTGACAATTAGTTTTAATTGAACTACAATGGAACCATGTTTTTACTCAGGCACCATACATCTACATACCCTATATAATATGCACTTCACAACCTTTTGAAAATGTAATAAAATATAAGTTCATATCAATATTTTGTACCTCACGCCACTGACTTGCCCTAGCAGACTAGCTACCTATAATTTGATTTCTTTGTGGCTCGCTCCTCTCTTGCCAAGTATCCCCATCACACATTACTGTCAAACAGGAAGGGTGAAGGCTAGAAATGTGTTTCCTCTGAGACATATATAGACAGCCACAACATCTGCTACTAACCCAACAACACTGGACACTGGACAGCTGCCAGTACTGTTTTGTTAACTAACAGTCGCCTGTATTGGCATCATGCTGAGAGTTATGGGTGAGTGGGAAGGCCATCCTACATACTCTGAGACAACAGGGCCAATTATGCTCTCCTGGAACAGCTGGCCAGAATACCAGCTATAACACATGCTTCATCAACACTTAAATGCTGAAAGGAGAATGCAAGACATTCTAGTCCTGTTAAAACTGACTCACATTTGAATCAAGAAATGTAATTATAATTTTTTTCCCCTGTATACCCTGCTTATTAGTGTGAACACACGACATCCACTACAAGTGACTAATACTCTAGATTTTGTGTGTGTGTGTGTGTGTGTGTGTGTGTGTGTGTGTGTGTGTGCGTGTAGCGTGTTAGCCACTTTTCATTTGATCACCCTCCCTTATAAACTCTCTGATCATGATGGTGTAGTGACACATCAAATACAGCTACTATGTTATGTTTTGTGAGAGACGAGGCTTTAGCTTGTGTGAATAGCTGGGCCATATATCGAACACAGTGCCCTCTAATGGTAAGCACCATCCAGCGCATCACCACTGCTGATTACAGACTTATTTGAGGAAAACAGATGAAAAATGGAAGCTAATTGCTTGTATTTGGAGATCACAGCTGGTTCTCAGATTAAAGCAGCCTGGCATTTGTAGCTTAATCTCTGTCTGCCACGTGTGTAGCATACAGTCTATTACAGACAATAAATTGGCACATTTCACAAACAACAAAAACACTCAGTGAACTCTGATAATGGATGTCATTGCATAAATGATGTAGCAGCTACTCATTGACTTCTGTAATTAGTCATTATGAGTCAGAGGGTTTTCTGGTCTTGTGCTAAGTTCAGGTAAATTGTCTGTGGTAGTCAACCATGCACCACAAAAACAGCAGATAAAACTCTGGAACACTTTGTGTTCCTATAAGGAAATATTCACCTGTTTTGCTAGGTTTACACACAAAAAATAGTTTAGGAAGTATATAGTGTTCCATTGCAGACCAGTTTGGGGTTTTCCGTTGAGAAAAATAGTGCCCCTTGCTGGCTTGGAGGGGCATGTGGTGGTGCAAAAAGCACACATGGGGAGGTCGAGAGAAACATGAGCTGGTGAGGGCCCGCTGGCCTGCTGCTGCACTGCAGGTGTGGAGTTACCCTACAGGGAAACAGGAGACTAGTGGGGAGGAGTGTGAAGGAGTGAGAGAGGAGGAGGAGAAGAAGGGGAAAGAGAAAAAAAGAGAGAAGGGATGAAGGACCCGGAAACGCTATGATCAGCAGAGAGTGGGTCTGCCACTGTCTCTGTATCTGCCACAGCCGGATCTTCTTCTTCAAGATGTCCTGTAGGTACTGCTCGCTCTCCCTTCTCTCCTCACTCTCTCTGATCCCTCTCTTTTCAGCTCTCTGGTCATGATGATGTAGTGACAAGCATCATATACAGTATAGAGATTGTGAAAGAAGAGAGGCTTCAGATCATGTGGGTATAGTTGAACTGACTACAGTCACGTTATGCAGTGTATAATGAAGGAGATGAAGCTTCGGTTTGTGGAGTTAAATACTTAATCACAGATTAAGCTGTTTCGCACTTATTTTCTTGAAAAGGCTTAATGCTTGTTGAACTCTGTCTTATTGTATGTTTTATGTTGTTTTTATACTAAAAGCTTATTTATGCAAGAAATCATAACACAACGGTGTTGTAGTTGAATCACAAATGAAACCTTATTAGGTAATTCATGTATAAAATGTATTTACCCAAATTTTATTTAAACCTAGAAAAAAACATTTATTATCTTCTATGTACAGTTAGACCAAACTAACCACTGAACTAAAGCTACACTTGTACAGAGCTAAAGAGTAAGGAAACAGGTACAAGTTCATACAAGGGGACAACTTGTAGTGTTATGTAACACAACAACTAGTAGCAACAAACATCTGTCATTTGATACTATTCATGACAAAGGAAATAGATGAGCAGTTTGTTTCGTTTTCAGCTGAATCTGTGTTTAAACTGATGGTCTGCGGATTCTAAATATATTACATGGGCTTGAAATTTTTATTTGAACTTGAATACAGACACACACTTAAAATTTTGTATAAATCCAACCTGATCCAAATTATATTATCAGGTTTTGAATATGGCCCTGTGCCAAGCTCAAGAACATTCTGTCTAAAACTGACTCGGGTCAAACGAACCTAACAACTCTGGTCACAGTGCAGTAACAGTAACCATCACTAGAGAAAAGGATATAAAATAGTATGGCATAAGAAAATAACTGGGAGTTCAAACTATGCGTTCATCTAACACTTTAGCCTGGAAAAACTCCTATATCACCTATACCAAGACGTTAACCTTCACCTGTTTAATTCTAAAGCAGTTTCTTTACATAGAACACATTACATATAACATAAAATTAATTTGGCCTACAAATTAAATATGAATGTAATTTTGGCTGCTGAAATATGTACTTTCCTGAATCTTTTTACTGTTTATTTCCTGTTTTTATCATGAGTGTCGGCTTCAGTGTCAAATTCTGAGTGTGTGACTTGAGCCAAACATATAGACAGTTATAAGAAAAAATGAATAAACAGAGCAATAATAAAGCAAGAAGGAAAACTAAAGCATGTGGAAATGCATGACAAAGTCTACAAGCTACTAAAAAGCAAAACATGGGCTGTGTAATTTTGATCCGACCCAAGCCCAGCAAATAGAAAATGTCTCAAAATTCATCTTCTGCTAGACCTGATTTAAACTAGGATTTTAACATAGGATCAGGCCTGACTGTTGACATGTTGTTTTGAAGTTTGGCTGCTGTGTCCTATGAGTCAGTGTGTATATCTGAGAATATGTGCTGTGTGCGTGTGGGTGTAAATTATCAATGAAAAATGAGTCAGCATGGTTGTGTCTGGCCCTGAGAGAACCGATCGGGTTCTACTGTGTATTATTTGTCACTTTAGGAAGTCGAAATTTGAGCTTGAAAGATGTTAGTAGGGCTGGGCGATTTGGCCTAAAATCAAAATCTCGATTAATTGAACATTTTATCTTGATTGAGATTAATGAACGATTATGTTATTTATTTATTTATTTGTTTGTTTATTTATTTATTTATTTACTTAGCCCTCATAGTTCACTGACAAGTTTCGTACAGTAAATATGCTCACATATTACAAGTGAGAGATTTTACTATCTATATTTTTAAAGGGAAAGTAAAAATATAGAAAGTAATTGAAATAATCGACCTGGAAAATTTTGATCAATTATAGGTTCTGAATGTTGATTTCGATTACTTTTCGATTAATCGCCTAGCCCTAGACGTTAGTTTCCCTTATTAAACCTCTATAGCTAAACATCATGCAAATCAGTGCTGTCTTAAAAACATGACTCAGTAGACAGATATATTTTTCTGTCCACACTTCTGCTTTGTAAGCTGGATTCTCAATGACTGAGCTAAGGTGTGGTCAGTGTTTAGCAGGAATGAAGTGTTAATTTACACCTCTGATGTTTCGGTGTCCTTTTTCGTTCCGCCGCTGCAATTAAAAGCCAAATTTAATTCTTTCTCCATCTGACAGGCCAGTCTGGCATGTTTCTTGTCTATTTCGGTCCTCCTTAGCAACCCTTCAGCACTTCGCTAGCCTTGAATAATTCAGTCTGTTTTACTCGTCAAACTGTCCTCTTGAATTAAACATGGAAATATTCATCTTTTTTCAAGGAAGGATTGGAAATAATCTGCTAGTTGCTCTATAACAATAATATTATACAGACCAAAGACAATGCATCATTACTTTTTGTGAGGATAATAATAGCAATTCATGAAACTGACTGAAGGGCTGTTCCACTGAAGCATTTCTGCCAAGTTTAGATCATTATCGTGCCATACGGTGTGACAGCCAGAGGGCACTCCACGGTCTGAGGCACTGAAATAAAATATCTAACCTTGTTTACCTCTCTCTCAGGACACATAGCAGGGTCAGGAGCAGTAAAACATCTCATAAACGCTTCATAAACGCTTCATACAGCCTAATGAGAGTAGAGCACTTCTAAGTGTTTAAGTACACGCGTAGCATCTGTTAGGCACATAGGTTAAAGGGCGGGAATTCAGGTGTATCCCACCTGGTTGGAGCTTGATCCATCTCAGTGGGAGTGGAAGTAAAGTGAGTGAGATAGAATGTATCTACGAAGGGTGATGCAGTGATGCAGCACACTGATGTGGGGCCTGTGGCTTACAGGCAAATGTGAAAATGGAAGTAAATTGTTAAAAATGTCATTTCAGTTGTGATATCTAAGATCAACTGCCATAAGGTAAATACTAATTTAAACACACTGGTGTTTTATAATTAGACATTACAATTATGTACATTATATACTTATACTTTATATTGTATAGGTTTGAATTTGCACCTCTGATTGCTTTAGATTTGTTGCAAAGTCCAGTAATCACAGATGCAAAATAATTTTTTTCTATAAAACAAAACTCTACGCACAGTAATAACTTCTATACATCTAGTTAAAATCATAATAAAGTATCTCTAATTCATCTCCTAATTCTAATCTAAGTAGAAAGTTTGAGGTATGAGTGGATGAGTGGAGAATAAAGAGCCCAAATTCTTTTATTTCTGTTTCTTTAATTTTTTTTTTTCATCCCAAGGACCATGTGCAATGGTTGTGTGAGTAATTGTACATATATACATACATATGTGTATTGTAAAAATGTATACTTTGTGTGTATATGTATAAATAAAAATTAAAATACACACACAACAATTTAAATTGTACATTTTGCCCAGTAGTAATGGTACCCAAAAATTGCTTATAACTTTATTATGGTTTGACTGCTGAACTGCTGTATGCCAGTAGGCGGATGTATTTAGATGCGCCGGATTCCATGAGATAATGAAAGCACTGGTCTCAAATCACACTGGTTTTGCGACTTTGTATAGATGCACTGTATGGATTAGAGAGTACATAATATGTTTTGAGATTTTATAGTGTCTATGATATACCTCAACCTTTTTTATAACATATAAAGAAAAAAACAGGCAAATGTGTTTTTTTTAAATAAAGGCCCTTTCATTTCTAATTGATACCATGCTTTTGTTCTTGTCTCCAGTAACTGTGCCTTCTTATGGTTAACAAATATTGGCAGCCATTTCACAGACTTTTAAAGTGGTTCTCCTTATTCTTACACAGGTCCAGCTGTTCAGCGCCAGGTGCAGAATGGGCCCACCACAGATGAACTGGAGGCACAAAGAAGGTACAACATGGCCTAAAAAGTTATGTGTTTGCTCCTGATGGATGCAGCGTAATTAGTGCACCTCTTAACGAGGCTGTGCAGGTTTGTGTCTTCACTTTGTGATACAGCTGGAAACCAAGAGACCAAGAGTCTAAACAGGCGCAATCAACATCTAGTCCATTAGAGAAAACTGCTATCTGACAATATCTGTTTACATGATGCCATAAACCAAATGCAATGCGACTCCATCAAATGAAAGCTAAGCAAGTTGATGGCATTAAAACAGGCTTCCAAAGCAGCTATGCTATATGGACAAAACGTATTGGGACATGCCTGTTTCTCAGGGGCTAGGACCCTTACTTCCAGTGAAGGGCAATCTTAATGCTTTAACCTACCAAGACATTTTTTACAGCATGTTTTCAACTTGTGGCCACAGTTTGGGATGAACTGGAACAGAGACTGCGAGCCAGACCTTCTCATCCAACATCAGTGCCTGACCTCATTAATACTCCACAGAATAAATGGGTACAAACTCCCACAGAAACACTCCAAAAGCTCATCAAAATTAGTGAAAGCTGTTATAGCTGCAATGGGGCACCAATTTTATACTAAAGTCTCTGTTGGTGTAATGTTCAGGCGTCCCAATACTTTTATTCATATATTGTACCACAGAAAATTCTCCAGGATGGTGCAGTAAAGTGCAGGCAGGTAGAGAGCTGGCTGAACCCTCACCCAACACATAGCACAGCATTCGGGATAAATTGCTACACACAGACTTCTGATCATTTTAGACTGTTTGAATTCTGTATCTGCATCGGCTGAAAACACAAGGAAAAAACAATCTCTATTTTTAAAGACAGCAATGACAGCAGTGAAAAGAACAAAGATCTGCACTATTTGAAGCACCAGAAAAGAAACTGCGATAATAACACGGCTGGAAAGTCAGTAGGGGAAAGCTGCCCCTTGTGGTAAAAAAATGTGTGGTGTACCTCTACAAACCCAGTGTGCTGTATCTGCTATGTCAGCTGTTCCTCAGCAGCATGCAGCTGGAAAATTCCACATCTCTCTCTCACTTTTTTCTCTCGGCCTCAGATATGGGTTAATGTCTGACCTCAATTAGGCTTTAGAGAGATTTCATGGAATATGAAACTACGTCTTCTGTGACACAACTTTGCTCATGTTTAGCAGTGTCCATGACACAGCAGCTGCTTTCCAGAAGCTCAGCTGCAGCCAAGAGAGGCGGGTCCTCACTGGCCTACAAAGCATTTTGGACAGAATGAGATGCTTGGGAGTAGCTGCAGATCACCAAAGCCAAAGCTAGAAGGGTATAAAACCCCCGCACTGGGCTGAGGAACAGTGGAACTGTGTTCACTGGTGTGATGCAGCATCCATTACATTTGAGATTATTTAAATTCAAGTAAAGTGGCCCCTTATAGTCACATGTGAACACACCACAGCGCACAGTATGAACAATGTAAAAATCATTCTCTGCATTTAACCCATTCACCAAGTGAAGCATAGGGCTACCAACAATGAGCAGCACCCGGGGAGCAGCGTGGGGAAAATACCCTGCTCAAGGCTACCTCAGTGGTGCCATTAGCAGTACTGGGATTTGAACCCATGACCTTCTGATTGCAAGGGCATCTCCCTAACCACTAGAACACCAGCTGCTCCATCTTGAGTGATGTTTGTGATCCAGAGCTAATCAGCTAGTACCAGTCCTCTGTAATGCTTGTGTGGCTGTATACAATCAAAGCCTTCCCAGACGAAACAAGGCTGTTACTATAGCAAACGGGGACTTTTGAGAAGAAACACTGAATATGACTGCAAACCTATGGACATATAGTACAAGTAGAAAAGAGCACAAATGAGAAAAAGTAATTATATGTGTTGTCCACTGCGACTTCTCAAGTGTTATTGACACTACCTGACATTACTCAGAACCATTAATGGTGGGAGTTTTCAAGCATCTGCTCCTATGAGCTGTGCTGATAACATTCACAGTGTTGCAGTTGATAGCATGACAGTAATGGCTTGGTAATGATCTGCTTGTGTAAAGTAAATTATATGGCGTGTGACTGTGTGCATTGTGTGTGTGTGTGTGTGTGTGTGTGTGTGTGCAGGCAGATGGAGATGCAGCAGCAGCAGCAACAACAGCAAATGCAGGCACATATTGAGAGAGAACGTCGTTCGTCCAACTCAGGTAAGAGATTAATTTTTGTCTGAAATGTAGCATGAATTTAACTCTATTGACTAACTGAGCAGATTTACAATAGTTCAAATCCCACACAGGGAGCAAATTCACCGGAGGTGTTTGTCCGTCCTTCATTCTCCACCCTTAACATGTTTCTTCTTAAACTGTTAAATCTGTAGAACAAATTGCAAGTTAAGATCTGCATGTACAGGGATCAGCCATAATATGTGATCAGTGTATATGGGTCTTAAACATTTTCTTAGATTTGATTAAATACATACACTGCCCTCCATAATTATTGGCACCCCTGGTTAAGATGTGTTAAAAGCCTTAAAATAAAGTCAATTTGTATTGCAGAAGCATACTCTCACACTGAAAATTGTAGAAAAATGTAACCTTCAACTTCAAGTGACTAAGAAATAATTATTTTTCATACAATCACCTGTTCCACAATTATTGGCACCCCTAACAATTCCTAGGAAATAA
>JBBJLR010000160.1:6420436-6422384 GCA_037577145.1 Brachypetersius gabonensis | reverse complement strand
GTGTGTGTGTGTGTGTGTGTGTGTGTGTGTGTGTGTGTGTGTGTGTGTGTGTGTGTTTGTTTAGAGTCCGACCCGTGGGGAGTGGTAGTGATGCAGACGCCTTAGACTTTGACAGAATGAAACAGGTATCAGTTAAACCTCGTTCTACTCTAAAAGCCCACTTATTTGCCATCAATATTATTGTTATTGCTGTCTGTTCATTAATGTGCCTGAATACATTATTAGGAAATCTTGGAGGAAGTTGTTCGTGAATTGCACAAGGTGAAGGATGAAATCATCGATGGTATGTTCATTTACTTAATATATCATGTATTTTCACATCCTAATGACCTCACATTCCAAGATTATAGTAAAGCCTAATGAAGTGAAATAATGATAGGAACATGACTTCATTTTCTGCTACATGAACCATGAATCACAAAGTCTATAATAACAGTTTCTGTCATCTCTTTCAGCCATTAGACATGAACTTAGTAGAATTAGCACGACATAATCTCCCAGACCCGTGTGACCCACCTTTTATGAGACCCAAACCCCCAGCAGGATCTGCTGTAGCTGAAGAGGGGAAGATGCCCAGCAACGTTACCACCATGTTAAAGCAAATGGAGCAGTTTGTTGTAACATGAAGGGGAACATGTGCTATCCCTCAGATGTGTAAATGGAAGGAGGACACTTGCACTGATTTCTCTGTTTTTGGGTTTTAATTCATATTTGGAAACTGTCTTTTCAAAATCTTCAGAGAAAATGTTTTTATGATTTTTCCCTTTTTCATTATTATTACTATTATTATTATTATTTTTATTTTGTGGTGGTGGTGATGGTGGCCGTGGTGTTCATGTAAGTGGTTGTACGTTAGTGATGAAATGATTTTTAAAAATGGATCAAATAACAATAATAATAATAATACAATAATAATGATGTCATTGCACATGTCTAAATGTTAGCCTTTTATATTTTAATTGATCTTTATTTTACTTTTCCTATGTTAAAATGTTCATTGTAAGCATATACACTACCGGTTCATTTCTCACTGAACATGAGTTTTGTTTTTTGTTTTTGTTTTTTAAGATTTTTAAAAATCCTTTTGGCAACACAAGTGTGTGTGTAATCACTGACAGAAAGATTTTTAAAACAAGTTGCAACCAGTGATAAGGGATGGAAAACTGTTGTTTTTGGATAATGCAATCTTACAAACAAACGAACAAACAAAAAAATCAGTACACCAGAGTATTTGTGACCATGTTGTTAATAAAATGTTTATTGGCTGCAAGGATATGGCGAAGAATTGTTTGTTTTATTTCTCTTTTTTTGACCAAGTGCTTCCTGGCTTGGAGGGAAAAAAAATGAACTGAAATAAAACTGTGAAAAAATGTATTGGACAAAAGAGGTGGTGTTTTTACTTGAGAGGCTTTGGGGTGCTGATGTTGCAATTTGATGGTGATTAGACCTCCCCCTACAGGCAGTAGCTGGCATGATCAGAAAGATATGTCTCTCTTACACTAAATGCACAAAAGTATTGGGACACATGACCATTACACAAAAAGAGACTTTAATAAGATTGCTTTCAAATACATAGACTTGTATAAGGAGTTGGACCCCTCTTTACACCTATAACAGCTTTCACTCTTCTTGGAAGGCTTTCCACAGGATTTTTGAGTTTCTGTGGGAATTTGTGTGCATTCATTCTGTAGAGCATTTATGAAATCAGGCACTTATATTGGACGAGAAGACCTGTCTTGCAATCTCTGTTCCAGTTTATCCCAAAGGTGTTGGATGGGGTTGAGGTCAGTCACTGGGACCCAGTCATGCTGGAATAGAAAAGGTACTTCCTCAAACCATGTCCAAAAAACATGTTGTCCAAAATGCCTTGGTATGGTGAAGCATTAAGATTGTCCTTCAGTGAAAACTGAAGGACAATACTTTGATCCATGTAGTGTACTTCAGTGCA
>JBBJLR010000160.1:6405436-6417936 GCA_037577145.1 Brachypetersius gabonensis | reverse complement strand
GGGAGCCCTTCAGAGCTCCCCACACGCTTTAGAAGCGAGCGCCTCGGCCGGTGTGTTTTTGTTTTGAAGGGAGGCCATGTTTTTAGGTCTTGCTGGGCGCCGCCATGTTCGCCGAGTCCAGTATGGCGGCCCGTAAAAATGGCGAAGATGGCGGCCGGAGCCTGCAGGCCGTGCACGCCTAGCTCGACGCGGCTAACGAGCTAGCGCTGGAGCCTCGGGAGGGCTTAAAAACAAAAAAATAATCTTTCCAAGCTTCTCTTTTTTTATCTTTCTGACACATGAGCCAATTGTTATTAATTGAGATGCCGATGTATCCGTAATTTGGGCATTTTACCTGTTCAAAACCCGTTAGCATTTTAGCACACTAGGTAAATTAGCTAATGTGCTAATCCGCATTGTTTACGCTAGTTTCTCGGTTCCGTTTATTGCTGTGAAATCTGGGCGATTTATCTAATTACTAGGCTGTTTACAATGACTTTTATAAGTATTGTGCCTTTTTAGGTAGACATCAGTTATGCTAGTTGCACGTTTTTATGGTGTGATTACAGTTTTTCTTGTTTTAGGCCCTAAATTGTCTACCCCAACAAAGCCAAGGGTGCTTCCGTTTCTGTGCACACTGATAGTGAAGACAAGGTGGAAACTCCCCTCTAACTCACGTTATCACCCCTGTGTGTGTGTGTGTGTGTGTGTGTGTGTGTGTGTGTGTGTGTGTGTATATATATATATATAATGTGTGTGTATGTATTTGTATATTTATATATTATATATAAATATTCACACACATAAATATGTATATATTATGTAGCGCGTGAATATCCGCTGACATCAGAATCATAATTTTATTGCTCCTGGACGAAATATCTTATGTTGTCAATGCAAAGAAATTAGAACAATATAAAATAAAGTCTAAATAAAAATATATAGACAAAAAACCTCACCAAATGCTGTATGGAATATACAAAAATGCTGGATATATTTACTATGATTAAATAACTTGGTCAAATGATTTACTAATGACACATGGTAGTTGGGAGTAAATTCTTGCACATAATAGAGATCAATGATATATAAGTAATATTGACTTAAGTAGGGATTTTGTAAGACATGCACATAAATCGATATTGAACATAATGTTTTAGCAGCTGATAAGAATATTGCACATGGCAGGCTACTCTAGCGACTCTGTGCCAGTAGGTTCCGGGCCATTAGCGTATTGTTGAAGGCAATAAAACTGTTTTTGTAACTGTGCCATTACTGATGCAGAATTGCACCATGCATACCTGGTACTATGGAGTCCTCAACGAAGCTAGACCACAGCTGTCACGTTCAGAATAAGCCCATGATACAAGGAGTTTCTCTACAACTCACCTTGTCCTGTAGAGTAGAAGTTTCTCTATTTGTAATCCTGCCACATAAATCATTTGATTTTGTTCTTTCAGAAAAGCCTGAAAAGCTTATAGGAATTTGAGAGTTGCACATTTAATGGTCAAGTCCTGGATACAATGAGTAAAAACTACAAACTTAAGTGAGCAAAACTAAAAACAAAGTGCTTGGCAACAAACAGATATTTTAAATGGGCATTATAATTTGGATGTTTTGGAACTCATGTTTTCAGTGAATAAATAATGGGAACAAAATTGCTGAAGATCCACATACAAAATGTTATGATTCTACAAGAAAATAATTTTTATGTTGAAAATGATGAACAGATGGTTGTATTTTTGCAGATATCTACTGATAATAATTGAGAAAGGTGTGCAACACTAAGATTAACATTTACAGTGCCTCATATTTGGAAAGTGATCAAATCACAAGGCTGATAACTATAATTACATTACAGTATTATAGTTCTGATATGTACAGTTTGGCTGATGTAAATTTATTGATGTTTTTGCAACAAAAAAAAAATGAAATTAAGGCTTGGAGATACATGACATACAGCTCAATACTTTAATATCTGTTATATTTGACCTATTGCCCAGCCCTGCTTGAAATGACGAACAGATGGCTGTAAAATGCCTTCTGATTTGTAGCTTGTGGTATTTCAATCTAAACTGTTATTGAAGTTGATCTGTGAATACAATCTTTTTTACAGTACTGTAGTACTTGTCTATCAAAATTCGAAAATATTCCAAAACTGAATAACAGTGTCATGGTGCACCACAGAATACTCTGGAACGTCTGAAATATTGTTCAGTGCACTCAAAGCACCATAATGTTTTCATTTCAGATGACAAAAAGGACATTGACCATGAAACTGTGGTGGAGGAACAGATTATTGGGGAGAATTCTCCTCCAGACTACTCTGAATACATGACCGGGAAGAAGCTCCCACCTGGTGGGATCCCAGGAATTGACCTCTCGGACCCCAAACAGCTAGCAGAGTTTGCCAGGTGAGACTACTTCACACTTCAGTAATGTGGTGTTTGAAATGGGTTGGTCATTCATAAGTGGACTTTCGTTATCCAAGGCTTTCCACACCTTTGATTATGGAAGGTCTGTGTCAGTTTTCCTGCTCAACATACTTCTGATTCAGCTCACCTGATATTGACTGGTTTAATGGATGTGTTTGCGTAGGGAAAGTACAACATTTTAGACATCGACCCACCAGGACCACCCCTGGGTTAGGCTTTTTCAGCAGATAGTCTTCCGTACTGGAAATCCTGTAACTACACACTGGGTGGAATTAATCAGTATTGCTCAAGCATTTTCTTCCTTTTTCCCTTCAGATATTCCCAAATGTGAAATGGTGGTGTGATTTATTTAATTATTTAGGGATACAATTATTGACTTATTTGATTTCCACACAGCATCAAATATTCCACAGATTCAGCAAGGCTATGCTCCTATTTGCGCAGATTGACTCTCTGTACCGAATCCTTAAATAATTATTAATTGATGGTCTTTCTTAGTCCCTACAGTAACAGTGGCGGCCCTTTTGGTCGCAGCTCAGTACGGTAAGTTGTGAATCTCTGATGCACCGTTCAATATATTGGTCTCAGAGTTTGTAGCTTTATTGTGAACCTTTTATTTTAATCATTGAATGGGGCTGTAAGGGGCTTTTTTTTTTGGTTCACAATAGTGGTGATGTAACTTAAGTCATTTTGGTTGTGGCATGTGTCTGTCCATTGGTTTCATGTATACAAACAGGAGCCACTTTAAGCAGCCAAAGGAGTTGGGTGTTGCTATATGTAGTAATATCCTTTTGGTTTATTTGAGTATATTAAGTCAAATTTTTATTTTTTTTGTGTGTGTTCTCCCAGAATGAAGCCACGGAAGATCAAAGAGGATGATGCACCCAGGACGATAGCTTGCCCCCACAAAGTAAGTGTGTTTCTAATCTATTCACATTTGAATCAAAGGTACTGAATTATTTAGCATTTTAAAT
This sequence comes from Brachypetersius gabonensis, assembly GCA_037577145.1. Taxonomy (NCBI): domain Eukaryota; kingdom Metazoa; phylum Chordata; class Actinopteri; order Characiformes; family Alestidae; genus Brachypetersius; species Brachypetersius gabonensis. The sequence continues at coordinate 6,414,548 of JBBJLR010000160.1, read as the reverse complement.
TTTAAGTCACACCAGCATACAGTTAATTGCCACTAGGTGCATGTAAATGCGTTTAGTGTGTCTCATTTGATCTGTCTGTACCTAACATTATCACCCAGTCTCATCTGATCATGACACACAACCAAAAATAAGGTCAGCCTTACCTGTTGTGTAACATAAACATAAATTTGTAATCTTATCTAATTGTGTGTTAGTGTCCACGAATATTTGTTATTAGGTTTAAAAACAGATTGTGATTTAAAAACATAACCGGTGGCATTCGGTATCCATGTTCAATACCTTTGATTTATACGAAGTATTGAAAAATTCAGTGTCGGATTGTACCATGTTATCCAGTTCAAGAACTTTGTGTTTGGCTAGGAAGGAAATTAGACGTTTAAATATAAAGGTGAACAAATGCATATTTATTTTTAGAGTAACAGTCATAAGCACAGGGCTTACCAATGTACTCAGGACCATCATATACCACTCTTGATACCATTCCCAGAATATTAAAACTTTCCTCCTCTCTGTAGTAGAGTGGTATTGTTATAATCGAGTTTGTGTTTACCCAGGGATGCACTAAAATGTTCAGGGATAACTCTGCAATGAGGAAGCACTTACACACCCACGGTCCCCGGGTTCACGTGTGTGCAGAGTGTGGGAAAGCCTTCGTGGAGAGCTCCAAACTTAAGCGCCACCAACTTGTTCACACTGGTGAAAAACCCTTCCAGGTTAGACCATCCATTTATTTCCCTGAAGCTCAAACTGTTTCATTTAAACTGAAGAGAGTTCCCAGTATTTCCTCTTTTTGATCCACCTACAAATAAGCTCACAAACCTTAAGCAGCTGTTAACATGTGGTAGATGTAGGATGAAGTATTAGTTTCTGACTCTGGTTTTTGTCTTTTTAGTGCACTTTTGAGGGCTGTGGGAAACGCTTCTCGCTGGACTTTAACCTCCGCACTCATGTCCGGATTCACACCGGAGACCGCCCTTACGTCTGTCCGTTCGATGGCTGCAATAAAAAGTTTGCTCAGTCCACCAACCTCAAGTCACACATTCTAACACATGCAAAAGCCAAAAACAACCAATGAGCACTTCCGTTCTGTTTATCCTTTTACACCTGAACCCAGCCTCAACGTGAAAGCATCTTAACACTGGAGGTAATGAACTGAGCTCTTCTGTAATTCTCCTAAGGAGTGGGGGCAAAAAAAGACCTGATGGTCTTGGAATAAATTATGGAAATTGTATAAGATACAAAAGCTAAATATTAGGACCCTCTTTGTCCTTAAATCAGCCTGCAAACCATGTGGCCCATGCCGAGGAGCGGAGCAGGGCTATGTCCGACCCAACTGACCACCCCATGTTTTGATGGCTTGTTGCAGCCAGCAGAATGATGGAACTCATGGACACTCATAGACATTGCTTTTTACCACAGAGATGAACATTTGGACGGTTTCCTCCATTTCTTTTCACTTTTACTTAAATCTCACCAGTCTGCATAGATATAGCTTTTAATTTTGTATTTCTCCAAGTGTGCATATTGTACACTTATTTTGGGATATGCTTAGTAATGCAACCTTGTGATCATTCTTTATCCCTGAGGATTTAAGGTTTTGCTTAGGACATGTTCTTCTTGGAAGGGTGGATGATAGTTACTGTAAGACAATACTTCAAAAGTATTTTATGTAAAAAAGTTATCCCTTTTTTTTTCCATTTTCATTTTCCTTCTTCGATTGGTTGTAACCTAACCATTGAATAATCTTGTATCAGTGTATTGTATGGCTGTGTGGAGATAATGTAGAAATGGACAGCAGTGTGATTTCAAGTGTTGACTGCTTCAAAGCATTTAGTCATCAGTTAATTTCTCTTGTCACAATCGTCTCACACGACAAAAAACATTAACTCACTTTTAAACCCATCTCACAACAAACTACAGTGTGACCTATCGTTTTTCTTTGTTTAGAATGTATTGTAACGGCCTAAACCATGAAATATTCTGTTAATTATTTACATTTCCATGTATTTCAGTGAGCTGCGATTAAAAAAGAAAAAGATGGACAAGACTAAAAGTGGTCCCAGCACCTTTTATGTGGATTGTTATATGCAAACTGGCCAGTATGTTCCTCCAGCTGGAACTATTAATTTAAAAATGGCCTGAAACAGATGTGTATGGCATAATTCACAGGATTGTTTTTCCAACTTCTGGACAGTGATCATTAAAGAGTTTTTCTTCTGAGAGATTGAGTCCAGCACTTGGCTAAATACCTGCCCAGAAGTCTGACCTCTAACATCTGGGTGTTTAGAGATCTGATCTGACTCTGGGTGGTCGTTTCTGATTCATTACAGTGTCACAGCCACTCAAACTGTGTGCTGACCTCTTGTGGTCAAGATGTGAAGTAAGATGTGACTCCTGACAGATTTAAATGGTCATTTCTCGCACAAATTAATTTACTTAGGATTTCGGTTGTCTTCCCGGTCTTTAATGCGCAAGTCTCTGATACTGGATGTGCTGGGGGTTTTTTTGTAGAGTGCTGCTTGCAGGATATCATTTGCTTTGTACTGGGGGAAAAGCTGTTCTCCTTTAATGCCTTTGTAAAGCTTTCATTCAATTGAGTATGATCAAATGGATCATTTGAACATTTGGAACCATTAGCGGAACATCCAGCTCTACTAACAATAAGCCAGAGCCTCATTGATGTGCTGTCCGTGGTCCTGAGCTGCTGCGCTCATTCATTTAAACTGCATAAATAACCACAAAACCGAGCACCCACTCGACAGAAGGAACAGCTTTTCTGATGCATAATGCTCAACTAAGCAATTCAGAACACTTACAGAAATCACCTTTTTTTTTTATTCCAACTGTTTTGTCGAAGGTGGCTGTAATGGCTTTAGGGGCTTTTTCTCCAGTGATTATTCTCCGTTATTGTGTTGTGCAGATATGTAAATTGGCAGCGCATGTGATAACTAATAACCACCTCTTGGTTTTGGCAGAAGTTCTTGAAAAAGAACTAGCTGTGTGCAAATTTCCTGGCTGATTACACTTAGCTAAAGGATCTTTCACACAGCACCTGCACAGACAGAAAAATTTAATCAGCAGCCTGCCAGCAGCACTCCGTGAATCATGATTTTAGTAGAAAGCTGAAAGGCTAGATTAGAAAAAGCAGTCCGTATAAAATTTTATGTGATTTTAAATATTTTAGTGCAGCAGCTTCAATTTCTTCCGTGAATTATAAGAAAAGATGAGCCAAAAAAGACTGGGAAAAAGGCTGCTTATCGGCTTGATCTTGCACTAAAGATGCATTAAAAGAAAATCCAAGTAATGCTGTCACATTTACTGGGTCTTGTAGTATTTCTTATGAACTTAACCATGAGTAAAACCATATTTTACCTTTTTAAGCATGAGTCTCATCAGTCATCCATGGCTCACTGTGAACACTTTTAGGGTGTTTAAGTTCTAGGTGATATTCAAGCCAATCTGTATGAAGTAACCTAATGACACCTTGGAAAAAACCCAATTTCCATTATTTCCCAATTATACCTCCAATAATTACCGTTTTGGGGGCTATAGTGACATTGCGCCAACCACTCAGAGCTGTGGTGAATCTCAACAGAAGTAGTCATGGTTGCATTTGTACCCCCTACGCAGTAGAGTTTTGAATAGTTGGATAGTTGCTCTATTTGGTTGCATCCTAGGGTCACAAAGTCTCCAGAATTACAATTAAACCCCATCTTGACAACAACTTACTTGGAAGGCTTTCCAAAAAAAGGAATTTGTTGCTGTTAGCTCAAAACCTGAGAGCTGCTGGTGCTCACCAAATACCACTGGGACTTTCATCCGTCCATTATCTCTACTGCTTATCTTTAACCAGGGTCGTGGGGTGGCTGGAGCCTGTGGTCATAAAGCAAAAGGCAGAGAAACACCCTGGGCTGTTCAGCAGTCTATCACAGGGCAGAAACTTCCACACACATTTAGCATCTGCTGTTTACTTGACATGCATGTCTTTGGGCTGTGTGAAGAAAATGGTCAGAAATTTACCTGACCTTTCTGTGAGGCAAGAGCACCACCATGCCGTCGTCAATAGACTTTCATTTGTTTATTTCTTCAAATACTATTGAACCATACCAAGTGACACCCATTTCAGATGTTAGATCATAATCTGTTACTGCCAAGACACTAAGGTGATCTCAATTCACACAAAAAGGTTGACTACAAAATTACTCTTCAGTGTCCCCTCAGTGTCCTGATGAGGCAAAGGTAAAAATGTTGTGCATTAAAATTTACATAAATATGTAATTTTGCTGCATATATAGATACCATTCACTTCTTTTTATTTAAAAAATGCATAAGGTTTGCTGTGTTGTGTGCACAATTATTCACAGCGTAGAGCAGAACACCAGTCTTACAACCAGCTGTGCTGGAGGTACATTACATTGTCAGTGACGAGGGTTTATTGAAGATCTAGGCCTCAAAAACTGGCCTGTGTTAAATCATTTGAAGAAATGTTTCCAATGTATCTGTAATAAGTGTTTGCAGTGTAGCTGCTGTACTGATTTACCACTGAGTGCCGCTTCTTCCCTCCACAGGCACTGAGTTCAGGAACGCAGATGATTTCTGACTGCCTGACTCAGATGATAATGTATATGAAAATTTGGAATGCTTATATTCATTTATTTGCCTGCATGATTCACACGGCTGTTTTAAGGCCTCTCGAGTGTCTGTGTGGGGTTGTGGATTTGGAATTCTGACAGTATGTAAGCCTCTCCTGTGAAACGTACCGCAACACAAATTTCACATTGTCTCTTAAAGAGCTGCCAAGAGGGAACGGCCTCGCCTCGCGCGTGTTCATGCAGGAGACAGAAAGAGGCTGAGGGAAAAAGGGGGTGTGTTCCTGTGTCACCCCTGTGCCTCCCTGCGCACGGAATTGGCAATTTAACACCACTGGAGACTGCATGGCCGCTCATGCATTTGTTTAGATTCAGATCATTTATGGAGGCAGTTGCTTGTTTCGATTGTCAAAGGCGGCGGAGAGGAAACGTGCTACTTGTTATGCAGCTGATGTCAAGTCGAACTCTCCCGCCTGCAGTAAGCACCTGAAACATGGATGTTTCTGGCTAATTGCAAAGTGTTCCCCCACTGAGCTCAATCACAATCCTGCCCCACTGGGTTGTTTTGGACCTGCCTCTGCAATTTGTTACTATAATGGAACAGAAAAGTGGATTTCGGTGAAACTATTTGTTTGCCGCCATGCATTATTTGTACCCTTTATGATGTATTATTCAACTCTCTAATGTGAATATTTCATTTAGTGGGAATCATGTGGATCTACATGAAAATGGAGTATGTACGTGTGTGTGTGTGTGTGTGTGTGTGTGTGTGTGTGTGCAGACCTGTATGTGGCTATGAGATAGCAGGAGATTCAAAGTCAATTCAAAAGCATTTCTGATACAGATGAAGTCTGTGTGTCTTTGCAGCAAGCAAAGCCTGTATTTCACATATATTCATGCAGAAATATGTTGCCAAGGTAACTGAGTCATGAAGGGCTGTGTGCAGATACCCTTGAATTCCAGGGAGGTGGGAGAGAGAGAGAGAGAGAGAGAGAGAGAGAGGGGAAAAAAGCAAGAAGCAAAAAAAACTGTGTACAACCCTGATTGATCATCGCATTGATAAGAGGATTACTGTGGGTCCTTTAGCCCTTGAACCTGCACTGAATGGATGAGTGCGAGTAATACTGGTATATTCTGCTGGTTTCATTCTAACGTCAAGCCTTTAAAAATGCATTATTTGTCAAACGCTTTCTATTACTAGGTTCCGAGCAAACGCACGTCAAGCATCCAAATGTCAGTGTTAAATTTCAAAACACCCTGCTGCATTAGTGAGCCAGGCATGGGCTCTACAGTGGAATTAAATATCACATTATGCTCTTCAGTTGATGTTGATGATTGAACAATCTGATGACTGAACTGATGACTGTTTATAGCAAATTTATAGACAAATTACCAAAATGGTATTTAGGGTCCTCAGCAGATGACAATACACTAAGCTAGAGCACCACCAAGCCCGTTATTGCCTTCATAATGCCCTGAGGATGACTGTTTTTCACAAATTGCCCCTTTATTAGATAAGATGCTGCACTCGGTTGGCGTCACCGGACCTCAGTTACAGGCCATGTTGATCTGTCCTTAAGTTTTGTTTATGCTTTACTGTTTCAATTATTCCACTGTATTCTAGACAGCACTTTCCCAGAAGGAGTAATCACATTCAATATTAACAAGGATGTTCATTCAGAGCACATTTTCCCGCATTAATAATGTATACGCTTGAAATTGCCTGTGCATATATTATATTATAATTCTGTTTATAATCTCCCTCCACAGGTATGCAGAGTCCAGTTATTTGCTGTAGCATCAGTCATTTCAAACGCATTTAATTTTTGCTCTCATTGTGGACATTTAATTGGATGATGAATAATAAAACAAAGACAAAGTCTGGGTTCTTCATGTTTTTTTACGTGCATGTTGTTTCAAAATTCTGCTGTAACATACAGAGTATGAGAAAACACCCCTTCTAATTAATGTGTTCAGCTTCTATAAGGTGTACCTGTTGCTGACACAGGCATTCAATTGCACACACACAGCTTACATTCCCACAGAAAATCATTACCAGTGGAATCGGATGCTCTGGAGCAGCTGTACATAAGTCTGAGATCACAAAACCCAATGCCAAGCATTGGGCAGAGGCGAAAAAAGCCCCCCAGCATTGGACTATAGCATGGCGGAATGAGTTAAAGGGGAGTATGTGATCCAGAATGAATGAATCATCTAACATCAGAATTACCTCACATATGCTCACAAAGGCTAAATGCAATCAGCTCCTCACAGCAGTGTTCCAACATCTAGTGAAATCAGGTGAATCAGAGGTTATTACTGCAGGAAAAGAGGAACAAAATCCATATTAATTCCCTCATTGGATGCATTTGGACATATAATGTACTTTAAAGTTTTAAACCTTCTACAGGAAAAAGTCATGAAAATGCTAAAAAAAACAAAAAAAACATGGTGTGGTGTAGATTTCCTACTGGGACAAAGACTCATCTATGGTTCGTGGCTTGGACATACAGAAAAACGTATACAAAACTATATAGAGCATTTCCATTATGTTCTTTAGACTTTTGGAATGTTCTTTATGCTTATACCTTAATTACAGAAGGAGTATTCTAAAGAAATATTCTGGAGGCTACGCAGGATCAAACTAATCAAGTTTACAAAAAACATCTTCACTGAAAGAGTTTTCAGTTTCATGCCAGTGCTAAAGCAGGGAAAGCACAACAGTTAGAAGGACCGTGGGTCTCACGTTGGGAAACACTGTATTAGGGAATCAAATGTGAGTCTGCAAAGGAATCCCTCCAAAAACCAAAAAAAATTGGCATCATTTTTTTTAACAGCTGAGACTGCTAATACCTTACTGATGTGAAGGAGATGAATGGCTGTGCTATACAGAAAATATCCATTCATGTTTGCAACGTTATCCAAAAATCCAGATGGTTGAAACCATGTGACAAGCATGTTATCATGGTGATTCATATAAACGCTTGGCAGCTGCCAACTGTACCTGTTTAAAGGGAGAAGAGAACCTTACTACTGCAACAGCCTCAGCTGCAGTGTGGGAGAACGAAAAATGAAGATGGCAGAAAAACCTTGTAGAGCTTCAAGAGGATCTGAAGTAGTTGACTCTTCTCCTATATAAGGGGAATTAAACCCAAAGTTCTTATTATCTTGGCCTCAGCAGATCAGTGTGAAGTAGCAACACACCATATGGCAGGAGTAATCATTACTGACCCTTTCCAAACACGGCCAGCTCTGTTTATCCACAGTTGACTGCAGCGTAGCCTAAGAGCTAAGGAGCTCCTCGTCACATTTCAAGAGATGCCTGCCATAGATACTCATCTTTTATTTATGTGCCCTTATGGGATCCACTCGAGACTGCCACACAGCAGGCAAAACTTTGGAGCTTTACGCTATCGATAATGAGCAGAAAGAACGACAAGCTTGCCCTCATAGTGTGCATGAATTAATCAATCATTAATTGACAACACATCTATCAACATCTCATTTAAATATCCCAATTGACACCACATAGCATGGGTGCATCTATCTGTCCATAAGGCATCAGTCACCTAAACTAAAGCAGAAATCTGATTAACAATGAAAGTCAATAGTATAGATACAAATGGGCAGTTACTATTATATAAATTATATGCAGCCATCTACACAATTATCAGCATTTGTGGTTAATCTCACAATGAAAACATAAGAGCAATCTAACTTTAACAAAACCATGAGTCAATTATTAACATCCCTATGAATTTATATGAACATAACGCATGTACCATTAATATTTTAAGTTCACTTAAAATGTGAACTTGTGTTTGGGAACTCTTAAGTAGTCACCCATGACTTTTTGTTTCACTGTGGTAAAAATATGAGGTGACCCTGAAGAAATAAATTCCATCATAAACATGGGAACAAACATTTGCGACATTCCACAATCATGTAATGGCTATTATAGCTATTAAGGAGTTGAAATGACAGCTGTAATAAACCTGGCAAGAAGAGGATAAGGGTGCTTTCTCTCACAGCAAGGAAAAACAATTCTCCAAGGACCGTTATTGGAGAGTTGCAGAAGGTGGTAACATTTTGGAATCACAAAAACATAAAAAGGTATTTTCACAGAAAAAGACATAATCCCTGCTGTTAAGAATGATGAAAGATTTGTGATGATTTGGAGCCATTCTTTCTCCAAAGCCCTGAGAACCTTGTTAGCATACCAAAAGGTTTTAAATGAAAATCTGTCTGTCTCTGCCTTCCAGCAGGATAGTAATCCAAAATCATGATTCAGAAGTTAAATAACCATAGAATCAAGAGATAAAACAAAAAAAATTGTCACTATTTTTACTACCCACCTTCAACAAAGGTGCCAATAATTTTGGAGCTGATAATGATATAACCAGGACTGCTATCACTATTATATATACTACTAATAATATTGATACATTTAATCAGCACCTTTCCTCTACAATGTACCTGTATGTATGTGTGGATATATACATACATACATATATATATATATA
>JBBJLR010000160.1:6387787-6404210 GCA_037577145.1 Brachypetersius gabonensis | reverse complement strand
CCATGTTGATCTCACGGAGGGTCCACTGATGAAGGCTATCTTCACTGTGGTGGATGCGGGCTCTCTTTCTGGTGTGAAATTTAAGGGCAGCTGGTTGTGTAAGTATGAAGGCTGAAGGGAAGGGGAGGGAAGCAGAAGCTCCTGGGACTAGAATGGCCTCTTTCATTGCCTTCTTGCCATTCCTTTGAACAAACAGAGCAGCTCGGAGAAGCCAAGGTTTGCAAGAGATCCCGTCTCCTACTCTGTGCCTCCAAGGGAGACGAGGATTAACACTTCTAAAAATAATTACTGCACAACGTTCATTGCTGCAGGCTTATTCAGCCATGAGATATTTCACTTCATGAAATATATTACCTCCTCCCAGTCAGAGGGACAGCGCATGAGCCCACCCCTGGAGATAACAAAAGAATTAAAGAGCATTGGCCCTCTCTGCAGCTTTGTGATCAGACCTTTGTAACATGCTCTGATGTATCGATGTCTGTCATGTAGTCTGCAACCTCAGGACTTGGCAATGGATCTCATGTGACACACAGTTCAATAACTCAAACCCCTGAAGAGGACATCCAAACTGTAAATACGGAGATTAACCTGCTGCTGACTGAAAATGCACAAAAACGAACCATGCCAGTGTATCTCAGAAAACAATTTCTTGCCCACAAAATATCAATACAATCAATACAGTCATCATGAAATAATAATCGTAATAGTCATGTCATTGGTCATTCTGTGACATATGGATTTGCTGATGGAGCCCTGACCAAGTCATGATCAAGCATGCCTGATTATCGAATGATACCGAATACAGGCTCAGACTATAGTGTTTGCAAATTACTGTGCATATTCAATAGGTAGTATACTGTATTTCTAAAATTCGCATGAACAATGTTAAATAAATTACATTGATAAGAGTAATATTTTAAGTATCAAATGAAAACTGGGGGATTTTCACATTTTATTTTACACAATATAACATGTTTGTACACGATGTACCATATGTATTATTCCATATAACAAATTAATATACATGTCGATGGGATTATTTTAGGTTATGCAGAAAATGGTATTTTGCTTGTGCTTAAAAAACATTGGCATTGACCAGTCCTTAACGTTACCTTTTTTCACATAATATAAGAGTGCCACGTCCAAGACGGATACCGAAGACTTAGTTTTTTTTTTTTTAAAAGGTTTGCAGTCTGAGCTATAAGACATCAGATCATAGTAGGATCTGTAAGTCCACCAAAAACTCATTACAGTGTGCTTTCTATAACCCACTCTGATCTGGACAGTGAGTCTTTCCCGCGGAGTCTGCCTGCAGTGTCCAGCTGGGGCAGATCTCCACCGCTCATTGACAGACTGCGTTTGGAGCGCAAGCTGCCGGTCTGCTGCTGGTAAGTCATGTAACTCTGCTGTTTACAGGAGTCTACATTCAGAGAGTGCCTACGGCTCACTCTCGCACACCCCACTGGAACAGTCATATAGTTGTGCAAGGACTCTAGCTGTGCTCTCCGGGATGCCGGGGTCACCATGGTGGAGTAGGCCCGGATTTGGCCGGATTTGGGCCGTGCCTTGGTCGAGTTGTTTTTGTTGCTGTTGTCGAGCTCCATGCTGACTTGTGCATCCTGCTTGTGCGGCACGGAAGCTTTGGAGGAGGCGGCGTGTGCTGGGCGTCGGGTGCTGGGAGAGGCGGGATGCCAGCTGTGGCTGGCAGCAGAGGTAGTGACGGTGCAGTCGGGAAGGCTGGGTTTGGGGGGCGGCCGAGGCACAGGTGGGGGCGCTGGAGCTGGGGCTGAGGCTGAAGATGCTGGAACTGACTCCATCTGTGGCGACACTTTCCGGCAAGAGTCCCTCTCAGCACCCAGGACTTGTTTGGACATAGACTTGATGATCCCACAGCCTTGTAACTGCTCACTCCTGGACTGAGAGCGCACATCTCCAAGCTCCACACCCTTATCGACTCCCTCTTGGTTGCAAACCCGATAGCGCACAATGAGAAAAATAATAAAAGACAAAACCGAGGCCACAATGATGCCCCCGATGATGACGACAATGGTGCCTCCAAGGAACTGGGACTGCATGAAGTGGCAGCGGAGATACTGGGGCTCAGTGGAGAAGTGAACACACCCCACCACGCGGGTAGCTGTCAGGGCGGTGACCGCATCATCGTAAATTGCAAGAACGCACAGATCATACAACGTCCCAGCAGCTAAGTTGTTGACCAAGATGGTTTTACTTGTTGGGGGAATCATTCTGAAAAACACATCAGGAAATGAGCTGTACTCGTCCGCTGTTAAAGACTTCCCTTCCTCAATCTCATAACTATACACTTTAGATATTTATTTTATAGTTGTTGATTCATTTGCAGTAACTGCATAGTAGAATAATGTGTAAGACTTGGGCTCAAAAGGTTATCCCCTCACTCTCTAAAGACCTGCCAGTAGGTACAGTTCTCAATCTTATAATTACATACCTTACATGATAGTTCCATAGTAGCAGATGAATAATTTGTAGTAGTTACTAGAGCAATAAGATCAATGACTGAATAAAAGGGCCCAGAGTTTAACCTTTACTGAATTCCATTGCAGACATAAAAATTTTTTTTTTTAGAAAACTGAAAGCTTATGGCGTACTAAATGGCATACTTTTTCGGAAAATGTGCCATCCTTTTGCAGTCTTCTTTTTGACACATTGCTGACTGAGGCCCAGTTTCTAAAGCTCTCTCAGTGTGTGTACATCAATGTTAATATGCACAACAACTTTAAGAAAGGTAGGAAGATAGGAAATTACAATTTGTTCTTTATAAACAAAATCTGATTATATGCTACAAGCTTTTATGTTAAATGCTAAAATACAATACAACAAATGAAAATTTCAACTAATCTGCAATGCACATAGTAAGAGTAGATGCCTTCAGATGCATTGGACACAACCATTTACACATCATGGTTTTATGGAGTTGAAGTTTTTATATTACTAATTATCTATGCTTTGTATGTTCAAACATCTTTTTACAAAGTATTTCTATTAATTAAATCATTTTCAATAATAAAAATATATGTTGTATTATATTATCTATGCAGTAAAGGGTTAAGGAGTCAGTAGCGTACTCTCTCTCCATAACTGTTGCCTGTCGCAAAGATTTCACACTACCCTGAAAGAGCAGGCACCCTACAAGGTTTTTCTGAAGTTCTTAAAACACATCAGACTACTAATCAAATGCCTTTGGTCTATAGCCCAACAGTTCCCCGCTGGTGTAGATAAAACCCAAGGCCTTTTTGCTGCCTAGTCCCTTTTCATGAGCCACTTAACCTCGGCAGCCTGTTAAGAGTACTGTTGCTGACTTGTTCCTCCCTTCTTCCACCATCATTTTTATACACTGTGAAAACCTCAAAGATATTTAACACTTCACACACAACACTTCAGAAACTATTTTATTAGATAAGAATTGAGTTTCTGGTTTCTGTGTAGAATTTTTGGGTCTATTTCAAGCAGGTTTGTCAGGTGTGCTATGCTACATTTTAGTCAGCATCTTGTTAATATCACTTTGTTCTGGGTACCCAACGCCCACAAACTACATACTGCTTTTAAAAAACGCCAGCAGCTCCAATGAAGGAGGCACTTGCAACCTAATTGTTTTATATTGTCACAGTCCAAAAAAAAAACCCATGCATCTACAAAATGATAACTACAGAGGGAAAGAAAATCATTCATAATGTTTAACATGGTACTGAATTCCAAATAATATTGGAGCATTTTACAGTGCAATGTAACAAAATTTAGCAAAATGTAGCTGCTCTTTTCAAATAGAAACATGAGCAAAATGGTGAGATGCTTTTTTGACAATAAAAAAAACCCCAAAACTGAGCAATGTGATTAACAACATGCTACTTTAAACCTGCAAATGTCATACTATAGAATAGATCATAAAAAATATCTTACCTGTACACCAGAGAGTCGTCATAACTCCCATTGTACTGGATTTGGAACATCCGAATTCCTGGAATATTCCGTTGCAGGGTAAACTTCACCAGTGCTGAAGAGGATGTGATATCAGAGATGAGCACCCGCTTTTCTTGCCCAATTTTGGTGTTGCCAATGGCAGGGCTGCTATCTCCTCCCATCCTGGTGGAGGTAGCAATGTCTGAAGAGCCAGGGTCAGGCTCCTGTACTACGCTTGTGTCATTTGAGAAATGTGGGAGTTTGGTAATAAGCAACTCAACAGACTGCTGAGCCTCCCCAGACGGATTTGACGCTACACAGGTGAAAGACCCTGAATCCTTCACTGTGCTGATGAGGATATCTAACGTCCCATCACTGTGGACCACCGTTCTGCTTGAGTTGGACACTAGCCTACCATCAGGGGCGATCCAGTGAACAATGGGATCCGGATCACCCTTAGCCTTGCAGCGCAGAGTAACACGCTGGCCTTCCAGTGCCCTGGTCTCCTGTGAGTGACGCGTAATGAGGGGAGGCTCACACAGAAACTCCTCCTCAGACACGGTCCAGAAGTAGCGTCCAGAGAGGTGCTGGGGAGCCGCACAGGTCTCAAGGTCATCCTCTCGCCGCAACCTCCTCAACCACAGCAGCTCGCAGTTACAGCGCAACGGGTTCCCTCCAAAACTCAGAGCAAAAGATGTTGGACCCAAAACGCCTGAGGTGACCAAAACACCTGCACGTTGGAAGACTGGATCGGGTGGAAGCTTCTGAAGCTTGTTGGACGTGACATCTAGCCGCTTGAGTTTCAGGAGTCCTGAAAACGTTCCCTCAGGTATATAGTCAATCATGTTGTGGTCCAGGCTTAAGGTGTGGAGACTGATCATGCGCTGGATGGCCACCCACGGAGCACTCTCTAGATTGTTGTAGGACAGATCAAGCTCTTCAAGTGCCAGGAGGTCATTAAAGGCTCCTATGTGGATGTAAGTGAGCTGGTTGTTGTTCAAAATAAGGTGGTGAAGCTTTGACATGCCGCTAAAGGTGTCGTTCGTGATGCGTGTCAGGCGATTGCTGTCTAAGTGCAAGGCTCGCAGGTTCTCCAAGTCATTGAAAGCATGAGGTGCAACAGAACCTATTGTGTTCCTGGAGAGGGTCAGGTCTACAAGTTTGGTCATGTTGGCAAAGTCCCTCCGTTTGATGGTTGTTATAAAATTGTCACCCAGCCGTAGTTCGACTGTGTGTCTGTCGATGTTCGGGGGCACAAAGAGCAGACCCTTTTTGTCACATAAGGTGGCCAAATTAGGAGACAGCACCTGGCAAATGCAACGTTTAGGGCATATTTGGATCTTCTGGGCCTTAACTGCCATGATAATGACCACCAAGTAAACAAATAGAGTCTCCATCTGGATTTACTGTTGTGATAACACACCTGTGAAGAGAAAAAGAAGCCATGTATTTCTCAGTGTGGATTTCAAGTCTTTCAAACAAATAGAGCATGGCAGGGCTATGAAAACAACTCTGAAGCGCAAAAGATTATTTCTTAATCTCTAATGACAGGGCTACAGTTCTCGTGAAGCGCATGCCATTCTTTGTGAGGGCTTACTTTATGTTCCACACCATTCTTAAGTACAGTAAACTCCTTTTGTCATAACTTACAGAGTGTCAAGAAATCTGAATTAAAAGATGCACAAAAAGCTGTCTGGGGGCAGATATACTAAAGCCCCTGCTCCACTGATGCAGGGTTTTGATATGATAATGCTTAGCCTTTCATCATGGTGTATAAAGGGATGAAAGACTCGTCTGGCCATCTAGTTACTCATCAAAATTAGGCTGATGTCTCCAAAGATCATGTGGAGACAAAGGGAAGGGATCAGCGCAGATGCCACGTCATTCTGTTCCTATTGATTTTCCATAGTGTTTCACTGCCGCTCAAGTTACTTACTATGAAATAGCAAAGGGGGGATGATAAATTCAGCCACTTGCAGAGATATAACCTTGACAAGGGTATAACATTTAATATAACCTATGATTTAGAATGGTGTGTAAATATTTATAAGGCTGAAAAGGGCTTATATCTGAAACACTTTAAATATATTTTTGGTACAAAATATACACGCTCCTGAGCACATACATATACATATGCGTGACTGCTTGCCTTTTATTTTTATCTTGCTCCCTTTTTTCTGAGGTGGAGAATCCTCTTATTCCCAACTGTTCTGTACAAATACACTGAATGCATTAATTTTTCAGTACATCAGTTTTTGCTACTCCTGGTATTTGAATCTTCAGAGAGCCACATCTTTTAAATCTGAATATCTAAGTATGTCAAGTGCCATCAAGGGAAATAACTCTTTCACTGTCGTTACAAATGCTCAAAGCGTCTCAACTTGACTCAAGGCTTATAAAATAATAATTGTCATGTATCACGATAATGATCATGAGAGGCTGTTTTACTGCCCAGAAAAGCAATGCAACTCACTGGAATGACAACAGGCTATAGGCAAACTAGGCCAAACAGGAAAGGTATGAACACCTGTCATGTAACAGTAACTGTTGTACATATTACCCCAGTGATACAACGAGAAATAATGGAGTGCACACACATGCCAAGATTAATATGGAAAAGCACATGCTTGCATTTAAAAAAAAAAACAAAAAACAACCATATGTACATTAGAATTTTCCTCTGCAGCTCAACAACTCAGGCCACCTGGTTCCTTTTATAAAAGCCTGTTTAAATTTAGAAGCATTCTGTACTGATACTGGAAAAGAAGAGGACCTGTTTCTTTGAAGCAAAGACCAGATGATATCATCGGCCTTAAGTTGTGAGACTGACCCGTCATGTAATTGTTTAACGAGCTGATTATGACGCCCTTTTAGCATGTCAAACGTTCTCCAGATCGTGCCACTTTATTGAGCAACTGCCGTTAATACTGCGTGCCAACCAGCTGGATGCTTTAGCTGGCATATCTTTTGGATGTTCACTGGGCATAAGCAGACCTGCTACTTCCCCCCACTGCATCGATTCGTTCAGAGCAAAGGAGATTTTTTGTTTCTCATACAAGATTCAGTCAAACGTGAAAAGGACAGCATGAAGGCATCTCTCAGGATTTTTTTTTCTTCTTTTTTTGGAAGCATAGGACTCAGAGCATGAGTGCAGTTTGAAAAAAGGAGGAGAAAGGGAACTAAACAGACAGAAATCTTTGCATACTATTTAAACCTTTGTATTTTTTTAATTCTTTGTATACTATTTAATCATTAGCAAACTATTTAATCATTAGCATACTATTTTATCTTTTTTTACCCCTTTGGTATTTTGGATCATCTTAACAGATCAAAGATAAAACCTGATAAACATCAAATCGGCCACAGAAACATTCTCACAAGTTCATGGCTATTAATTCTGACCCCTCCTTTTAGATAGCATCCTCCCTTCAGACAGCCTCTGCCCTGCACTTTGCTGTCATGTATCAGGGTCATCTGGGATCAGGTTTTAGACTGCAGCAGTCAGATGCTTTGGGTTATCAGGCTGTAAAAGGTGATTTCCTACTATGTGAGCCTTATATTTCAAAAGAGTGGAAGATTCGAGTACAAATTTATCTGGATTGACTGACCACATCCAGCCCCCAGCCAGCAAATTAACCATAAAAGGTTCAATGGGAAGCTGCAGACACACATGCCACTGGGCCTTTCAGAGAACGGTTGTTAGAAAAATGGATTGCTGCCAAGCTTCTTATTTAAAGGGCATTTTCATGAATCGTCTGGTCGTTGAGGCAGTGAGAGTTTATGGATAATGGAGCACTGGTGACCACTATCAGGCCACTAAATTCATATTCATTTGTTCATTTTTGGCAGCTTATTTGTCTGCAAAAGGGGGCAACAATCTCCCTTCAAGCCGTGGTCTATCACACCCCATTTGAGCATCTTTTTTTTTTTTTTGCTGAACATGTAATATGCACTAACGTCAGTTATGATGCAGTCTCCCTAAGTGTTAAGAACATGGATTTGGATATGACCCACCTGCAGATGGCTGAATGCAGGACCGTTATCAGGTGAGCCTGGTGATGTACGTAATGTGCATTCTCTAAAGAGGTTTCACCGCTTACATGACCCATGCAACTGGAGAGCTGAAGTGCAATCGACACAATATCTCTCTCTCCCTATGCTTTCACCACATCTCACATCTCTGCTCTCTCTAGCAGCATCCTCTTTCACAGCAGCAACATCTGTACGACCACCATTCGATGCAGAATCCCATACAATTACCCCGGATCGGTTTGTTGGCCAGAACAAAAAATCTCCAATCTATGCAAATTCTCTGAATCTCTTTGCATTGTCAGTAATGCAAAAAAAACCAAAAAAAACCCACCACATCTGTGCATAAAATATTGATGGGGCTAAATGAGGAAGTCAAGTCATCCCATCCACAGTGCCTTGAGAGAACAGAACAAGAGATTCAGCCTGCAGCTGAAGACCAAGGTTAGGCTGGAGCCATAGCCCACTTTATCTTTGCTATGCAGAAGGTACAAGCCAGCTGTTACTGAACAGACCTATAAACACATCTGATTAAGGTCCACAACTGGATGAATAGAGCATTAAAGTGTAATTTGATGCTACGGGATTAGTGCATGCAAAGTCAAGAGTCGAAGATGTGGGGTTGGGGACCACTTGGCATGCAAGCCACGGTGGGCTATCCTACATTTCAATCGAGCTTCACATGAGGTGAAGGCAATTTTGTGACCTTGCAGTGCAGCTACCTATGCAAGAGTAGAATTTTTATATAGGCGGATACGAGATTTTGATCACCTAAAACCTGAAACCATCGATGCATGAGGAAAACAAAACAAACAAATCTCATTCTTAACGATTCCTGCAACAAAAGACGATGTAGCAACACGACAACAGAGGGGATCCAATGTGTTATAAAAATGTACCTTAAGGTGGGGGATAAGGGTGGTGGGGGGCGTGTGGAATCAGCCCTGCTTCACAGCCTTCGCCTCACTGCATTTTTTCGTCCAGTCCATCCATCCACCTGCAGACCCAGAAGCTGACCCAGATAGATAAAAATGATCAAACAAAGCGCAGACGACATCCGAGCACGTCCTTCAAGAGGCGCATCGCTTCGGGAGAGGAGGGAGAGAGACGACGAGAGACGAGAGGAAGGAGGCTCCGCTGGAAAAAAAAAAAAGGAGCCCTATCTCTCTGCCTCTCTAACCGATCCCAATGAAAACAACGTGTTTGTGCGCCTTCAAGACGCCCTCTGTGGCTTCGCAGCTGATCTCCAAGCTTCTCTTTCGTCTCTCTCTGAAGGAACGCCGGCTCTCACTTCATCCCAGCGAGCACATGTCTGCCCCTACATCACTCCACCACTCACCCGCCCCAAATATGGCCTCCAGTGGTGTCAGGCTTTGGAGGATGGAGCAGGTGTCCCATCCGTAGGGCACCTACTTCACACCCCTCCTCTGCTGCTGCAGCAGCACAGCACACACTGCAGGTGGACGTGCATGGCTTTGGAGAGCTTTGCACAAAAAATGTCTTGGATTCTCCACTTCTCTATTTTTTGTTCACTCCTCCATCAGGAGAACCTGGAAGGGCGTCTGCAGGAGGGCCCGTGTTCTTCTACATGGCTCTGAACGCTAATGGGACCACTTAGGCATCTGCATTAAACTCGATCAGCTCAGGAGGGTGGAGATTAAATGGCACTATCAAGGGGTACTTCATTAATCCTGCTGCTGCCTGGCAAAACAACTCCAATGGCAGCATCACTCTCACTGACAAATGCAATGTGGCACTATGTTTTCAGAAGGAAAAAGTGGAACATTGTCTTCTTCACAGCTTCCTTGAAGGAAAAAAAGCATAAAAGCAGTCCAGGACAGTTTTTGTCAAGACTTTAATTAGATGGTCTACTGTAGATGCCTTGTAAATGATGGGCTTGTTTTTAATTGACATTCTATTAAATGTAACTGAACTCAGACCTAATATAAAATTAAACCTAAACCTTGAACCTAATACAATTTTATAGTAATACAATATTGTTGATTATTCACCAGATAGTATATAATTAAAGTATTTGATCATCTGCAATAATGTACCAGGGACCCTCAAAATAAAAGCATGACCTTTTTTCTCTGACGATTTTGTTCTATAACCGGTCTGTGTGTCGATATACTCATCAAATTTTCTGAAATAATTGAAAGATATTAGTCAACCTTTGGTCTAAAACACATTCTTACTCAGTAAGGAGGAAAAGTCTATTCTACCCCTAACCACACTTGAGTTAGAACAAGGAAACTCATTTGCCACACTCTGTGTATTAACTGTCATTGTTTAAGATTAAAACACAAAAGCACTGTTACTGTTTACGCTTTAAAAATACAATGTATTAAAGTCTTTGCATTATTTGTTGGGCTTGATCAACAGCTTTTTACTTCTTTTTCCGGTCATTGATGAATTTAGTGTATGTGAGTGAATCAGCCTTGTTTCCAGTCCTGCTCTTCATTTCCAGAAACATCCCCATATCATCCCGTGGGGGGTCTGCAATACTGCGACTCCACAGAGGCTCAGAGATGCCAAGCAGCTCCCGGACATGAGCTGAGATAGCCTGCAGAAAATAGAACCATTTCTCATAATACTTCTAGCTGGCCTATCCTAATGATGGCTAAAGGCACCACATGTGTGAAATGAACCATTAAATGTAAGTAGTGATCTAACAAATTATCTTAATTTTACTAAATCAGTAAAAATGTGGTGACACATGTCACAGTGTCAACCTAATATGATCGATCAAAGTGTGGTAGTGTGTTTTATTACCACAAGTAATGTCACAAGCACACAGATAAGGCTTATTGGGATTAACAAATCAGAAATGGAGGCCTATGAAAGGCCATTTAAAACAATGAAACATTTAACCCTAAATGTAGAACCTGCAATGCTGGGCTTTCTTGCAGTTACGTGTTCTCATGTTTCACTTAACCTTGGCTGAAAAACATCCCCAGGAAAAATGTTGGAAAGGAAAATCAATAGAACATGTTCAGAAAGGCTGGAAATGTCGTACACGTCCAGAGCCCAGAGTTGCATTCTTACCTTCATGTGCTCAAAGTCAGTGATTCCCAATCGTGGCAAGTAACAGCAGTTTACATAAATCAGTTTTTTGCCTGTGATGAGGTTCTCAGTGAAGCATGCCTGTGAGCAATTTAAATAATTAAAATATAAGTTAAAATGCATCCTCCTGCACAGGTTATTGCTCTAGTTAATCAAAGCAAACACAGGCCTGTGACTCTTTCCCCCCTTGGAAAAAAAGGATTGCTTCAAGTAACGACAGCCTTGACAAACCAGACTGTAAGTCACCACATAAAAGAATGAATGGAAATAAGAATGAACCACAAAAGGCATTATAGTCCACATCTGTATTAAATGTCTTCACATGCGAAGGGTTAGGTCTCTGTTTTTCATTGTTTTAAGATGGCAAAAGCAGAGACTGCTGATGTGGATGGAAAGGAGAGCAGTTTCTTTCCCACGTGATGCTTGCAAAGCATAACTGGACAATGATGACAAAGCATTATTAAAGAAAAGCTGTCCAGACCACATCTTTAAAAGGAGAGGGGAGACACTGGCTCTTGCCTATTTCAGAGATCTGTGATCCATCCTACATTTTAAAGCACTCTATGGATTATGATTGTCGTCTTTAGCCTCTAATGGGGTCAGAGGAATGCTCTGTTAAATGGCATCTAAAGCATAAAATATGACTTAATGTTCCTTTTTTTACAAAGGCTCTTACATCTGTTCTGGTGGAACATTCTTGTCCTAGATTCATGCATATTGATTTATTTTTCTTTATTGTATCACTAATGATCATTTATTGTTAGTAAAACGGAATGCCATCCTGTGAACTAGATTAGCTGTCATCAAAAACCCACACTACTAAACCCGACTGAGCGCTTTAGTAATTGTAAAGTTTTATTTTGATACACTATGCTACTAATAATGTCTTATTTTGACACACTACGTAGAGTGAAAGTGTGTTGTTTTGGACACAGCTCAGGCCCTGCCGTGCTGTTTGATACTACACTCGTATCTAGGATATTCAACACGGCAGGAGTTGTAAGAGCTCAAATTTAGTTACTGTAGGGGTATATTTTTTTACCGTATATTGGGGAAATCCGAGAGACTCGATCCACTCAGCCACATCCTGACAACTCCACTGAAGGAACGCCATTTTGCATTATTTCCGTTACCATAGAAACATCTCAACCAATGAGAGGAGCTTTCGGGAGTACAGCCAATCAAATCAAACATACCGTTTTTATGGACGATGGATGGATGGATGGATGGATGGATAGATAGATAGATAGATAGATAGATAGATAGATAGATAGGTAGATAGATAGATAGATAGATAGATAGATAGATAGATAGATAGATTCCAAAATGGGCATTGATTTCATGTTGATTCCATTTGCTGCAGTTTTGAACATGGATTAAATCAGGGTTTTGGCAAGGCCAGTCAAGTTCTTCCTACTTAGTAAACAAAGTGTATGTGTCATCTTTGGCAACATGTATGCATCTGTTCACACAAGGTGAAACACACCAGTTTCTTTAATTAAACACAGTCTATGACGGAATCTGCCTTAATCCAGTCTTAAAGAATATAAAGGAAACATACTGGCATAAATGGAATACAATTTACTATGTGCCAATATAATGTAAAAAAAAACAAAATTGAGTAAATGAAATGTCCAAAGTTAAGGTCATATTTAGCTATCTGACACTTTATTGGTCACATTAGAAGCTTGAGAATGCTTGAGAATATGCCTGAGAACCCTTGCTTTACACCATACACATTTTAATAAAACGCGTATTTTTATATATTATTTGAATGTAGTTGACTTTTCGATCATAACCGACCTTGCTCTTGCATGGGTTGGAAGGCCTTCCCTCCCCCCCATCACTCATTGGCAGTCAGTGTTCTTCTACAGGCGTGATGACCTGTCAACCTAAGTTGCATTAGAAGCAGTTCAGAAAGATCCAATGGTGTTTGTGTTGCTATGCATTAGGGGAACACAATTAATTTGGTAATATGCCAAAAAAGGATGCTTTTAGAATAATTAGTAAGGTATATGTAATGTTACGGGTGAAGATTCCATTTGAAAACAGCTTTCATGGATGAGTTGCATTATGAATAATTCACAAATAATTAGACGTGAGAGCTGTCCTGGCAGTATTTAATGGAGGTTTATTGGTGAGGTTTGCTGTTATAAAACTCCTGCATCATCCCCCACACAAATTTGTTGAAATTTCAAAATTTGTTACACTTTTTTATTTTTTCCTTATGTGTCCATCCTGTTATTTCTTTCTCTGTGAGAAAAGAAGGGGGTACCACACTCACAAGACTTGTTACTATGCCAACCTTCGAACGCTTATAGAAGCAGTGAGGTTGTGTCTGTGCTTTGTCTATGTATAGAACGTTATGTACAAACGTTATTTTTGTGCACACAGAACAATTCTGCTCACTGCGACTAGTGTACACTTAATATCAGGAACTGGAAAAATAATCTGTAATGGTCCCTATGTATTTCTGTATCATGAGGGTAACCACTGAGGGAATACACTGGTTTTTCTTATGCAATTTTATATTCGTTTCAATTTTTAAATAAGAGACAACTGCATGGTACAAGGACTTCTGAGTGTAATATTTCTTTGAACTCTGTGATCTCTCTCTCTATGTATAATTTGCATTTTTTCCTCATTTTTAAACAAACTGTTCATTGCTCAGTCTGCCTGTAGGATTAGGTACAAGATAGGGCAATCTTAAAAGCACAGTAACAAAAACAGGTTGGTTATCACAAAGGGTTAATTACCCTGAAAAACGTAATCATTTACTTTTACAGGAAAAGATTAAATAAATAAAATCAAAGGATATGGGCTTTTTTACTAAATCGTGTCTGAGTTCTGTATTGAGTATATCTAGTACAATCCAGATTTAGGTGGGACTTCTCTTTTGCCACCAGGGAAACCTAAATTATTTAAAACGTGGCTTTAACAAGGCAGACAAAGACAAAGCTTTCCTTCTCTTAAATCATTCAGATTTGGTGAGAACACTCTGGAAAAGCTTGGAAACTACAGCATGATTAATCTGTAAGAGAACTCACTGAATAAAAAAGGGGTTTATTGTGACAATAGACAGAAATTCCACGTTCACATGGACATTCATATCTGAGCTGAACTTTAAACACTGAATCTCATGGACGCATTTGTGTTTGCTATCTTGCGGCAGAGCCTGAAAAATCAAGCTGTATTCGCTAATAAGCAGTAAGATTCATAATGATGTCTGCAGATTATTTTGTGGTACAGCGCTTTTGCATATTAAAAAAGGTCAAAGTCTTGAAATATTCGTGCCTGCGTTATTGGAAACCAGATTAGAACTACACTATATGGACAAAAGTATTGGGACGCCCGACCATTACACCAATTACACCAATGCCTTTAATGGCATTGTAATCAAATACAAACTTTAATATGTAGCTACAACAGCTTCCACTGTTTTTAAATATTTCGGAGAGTTTTTGTATGAATGTGCGCCCATTCATTCTCCTGAGCATTTATGAGGTCAGGCACTTATGTGTATTCCGGTTCATCCAAAAGGTGTTGGATGGGGTCGAGATCAGAGGTACGTGCGGGCCAGTCAAGTTCTTCCATACCGAACTCATCCAAACATGTCTTTATGGAGCTTGCTTTGTGCACTGAGGCACAGTCATGCTGCAACAGAAAAGGTTTGTCCCCAAACTTTGTCCACAAAGTTAGAAGCATGGCGTTGTCCAAAACGTCTTCTTGTGCTGAAGCACTAAGATTGCCCGTCACTGGAAGTAAGGGACCTAGTTCAAACCTCGAAAGCAAGTGTGTCCCAATACTTTTGTCCATATAGTGTACTTTTTCCTTTCAGAGACGAAAGAACACATTTTCCCAGAAGTCCAAGGGTTTAAGGCCGGAACCAATTTGTTCATCTTTGTTGTTTTTATTTTTTGCAATGATTTTGTATTAACCCAAATCAACAAAAGTACTAAGTACTAGTACTAAGTGAAAATTTCAACAAAAATAAATTGTCATAAAAATAAAAATGATGTATAGTTTGAGTTGTAAAAGGGGGCGGGTCGAGGTGGATCACCAAATACGGAGTGAGCAGCAGATCAGCTGGACCTGTCGAGCAGGTTACAAGTTACATGTCAGGTTTTCCGCTTAGCCGGGTGTTTTACTTTGTAGCCGGGTATTTTAAACTTTTAAAAAAGTCATTTGGTGTCATAATTTTATTGCTGGACTGGTCTGTAGGGGTAGAGTGTTTACATTTGTTCACATTTTAGCTATATTCCGCTGTAATTAGCATTAGCAAATTTTTTTTACACTTTTTATAAACTCTACAAAGTGATTAATGTTTTCTCAGACCACAAAGAAAGTTGGGTTCGTTAAGAAAATCCACACTTCAGCAGCTTCTTGTGGGAGAAAGTCTGCTGTGTGCCAGAAGCTGCGTGGCGTGTTTTTTTATAACTAGGCAGCCACGGGCAACGTCTCTACATCTACACCCAAGATGAGATGTGAACGAGGAGACCAGGTACGCCTAGCCAAGAAGAAGAGACATTTTAGCTGACATCTGCCGCCCTGCAGTTCTGCTGACTGTGAAGGGGAGAGGTAAGAGAGGATAATCATTGTGGTGTTTGGATTTTGCACACTTGCACATTCATGATGATCAACTCTGATGTTTTTCTACATAATAAGCAAATCCATGATCGGTTCCATTTATAACAGGTTAATTCAACCATCTTTTGGTGCTTTACAGCCAACCAATTTTCAGGCGGTTTTACGACAGTATAAAAGGGCTGGGTTGGGGAATTGCCCCTGCCATCGGAAGGCTGTGGGTTTGAATCCCAGGACTGCCAGTGGCACCACTGAGGTATCATTGAGCAGGGTATCGTCCCCCACACTGCTCCCCGGGCTCTGCGTTATTGGCTGCCCGTTGCTTCACTTGGTGAATGGGTTAAATGCAAAGAACAATTTTGTGCTATTCATAATGTGTGCTGTAGTGTGTGACAAAAGGAGACTTTTGGTCCACAAAATATGTTCAAAGTAAGGATACATGATATATCCTCTGTTCACATTTGTCACAATATTGGCCTCTTCAATGCTGATATCGCAAAAAGAGCCTCTAAGAAATCAGTATTCATACCCTTCCACAACTACCCCAGTGTTTGGGAAAATCCAAAGCTCCATATCATTCCAAATAGCACAAGCTGTTCTACAGGAGCCTAATTACCCTGCTCCATTGGAAACAGCTGTTGCAATCAACTCAACAACTTAAAAACTGCAGCACTCTCAGCAGTTGGTTTGTGAACAGTCAAGGCTGCTCACAAGTCAGGAAAGGGTTACAAGGCCATATCCAAATGTTTTCAAGTTCCTGTGGCTACAGTGCAAAGTATTATTAAAAAATACAAGCTGTTCTGCACTG
>JBBJLR010000160.1:6349734-6385916 GCA_037577145.1 Brachypetersius gabonensis | reverse complement strand
GCCTTTGAGTTTTGTACATCATGAGTGCCGTATAACTCAAATGTCTGTGAGGTATGTAAATAAAGGAGTGTAAAAGTAAAAAAAAAAAAAGTACAGGGTAAGTTGTGCCAAGGTTTGGGTTGAGTAGCTGAGTGCAATTTAGCTGTTTGCAAAGTACAATGAGTGAATGACAGTGTGCATGTTTGTGATCAGTGGTGAGAGATCCGACAGTCTGATGGTTTGAACCAGTTCTCTTGCCAGTGAGTCAGTTTCCTTTAAGTCTATAAAATATGTTCAAAGCAGGGTTGCACGATATGTCGTCTGTTAATTGTTATTGCAGGATCGATTTTTGTGATCGATATTGCGATTGATCACGTAATCCAACAAAAATCTAATTATCTTCATCTTTAACCAAGAGCAGCTGGTGGCCTGGTAGTTAGGAATTTACCCTGCAATCAGAAGGCCGTTGTTTGAATCCCAAGACTGCCAGTGGTACTGCTGAGATACCCTTGAGCAAGGTATTGTCTCCTTACACTGCTACCCTATTGCTGCATTGCTGAAAGCCCACTACTTTACTTAGGTGAATGAATTAAATGCAGAGAATGTAAGCAATTTCCTCTGGGATCTATACAGTATATAAAATAAATTAAATGAGCATATTCATATATATACATATATACTCTATGGAAGGGCGGGCATTAGTATATTAAAAGACTTCACAATCGGAATGTGTAGCAGTAAAATCGCAATGTTTTGTCCATGACGTACAGCTCTTATTCAGGGCATGTAACACAACTTAAAGGCCTAAAATTGTTTTCCCGAACAACCTAAAAGCAGCTGCGTTCCAGAATCATCAAATTCATCATATATCAAACTGCATTAAAACAAATAAAAGACACTCTCTAAATTGTTTATTTCAGCAGTTTTGAAAGGTGCTACAAAGGATTTAGTGGTTGAAGGCTGACAAGCCTGGCACATCAGAACATCAGTCATTTTTGAACTGTGTTTTAATTTTTTATGCAGCCTGTTGCAAAAAGGCACTATGAGGCTGGTCTTGTATGTCCTGCTGAATGATTGGTGGAACACATCTGACATTTTGGAAAGAGAGAGAGAGTTTGGCCCGTTAGCTCACAAGGACTGATTGCAGTGAGGCTGAAAAATTTGTTTTATATATTTCTGCATAAAAATCTAAACCGTAATCACTTTCACATAGACAGATAAAGAGAACCAAGTTAAATATTTATTTAAAATATATATATATATTATATAGTGAGAAGATGCAATATGAAATGCACTACTCATAATATGTACATTGTGTAACTTGCATGCATGAGATTGTGATGCTGATTTAAGTCTTTCTTCAGTTTTGCTGTGAAAGTACCCTGAGCCCCAAGTCCATTAACTTCTTAGGCTGCTGTACATAAAGGTCAGCAGGGACATTAACATCAGCACAAATGTCAGTTGAAGATTAGAGAAATTTTGTCACATGTTGATTTTGACCAAGTACTTTAATGTGTGTTTTTTTTTTTTTTTTTGCATTTATGTGCATGTTTACAACTTTCTTGGAGTATTCATCTGTGTCCCATTTATAAATGTTCAAACAGGGTGCAGGAATTCAGTAAATTCACAACCTTTCCCTTTCCTGAAGAGTGCACAGAAGCAGTTTGGGCTGAGATTTCAATGCATTGATGCTTACGTGTTGTTTAGAAACTGCACTGCACGAATGTCAGTGTTGGAAGAATGTTGGAAACATGCTGTCCCACAAAGATGGGCTGCATATCTGTCCACTTATGGTCTTAACAAGCACTCATACGCTTTTGGTTTTCAGAAATATGTCTCACTAGTGTGCAGTTAAGCAAAATCAGATTGCGAGAATGGACTTGTGAGACTGATGCTTGGATTGGTAGAAAGATGAGCCATCTGGGGCTCAGGAAGAGGGTGGAGAGCCAGCAAAGCGACACAGGGACTTATAACTTAGACACGCCTTAATATTTGATCGCCAGGAAGGTCCTGAGAAGCAGAGTCTAGGCACTAGGAAAAGCCAGTCAAAATTATTTGAATAGCACATTATCATACAGGTCATTCAGTGTGGTTTACAGAGATGAGCATAAAAACAAGTAATCAATAAAGTAACTGTGAAATTAATGTAGAATACTTATGGGATGTAAGGTGTTGAATCTCTGAAGGACTGCTTTCATTACTTATACTCTAAAGTTTCAAAAGAGTTCTTTAGAGTGATCCTGTACTTCTTCCCAGCCTTGACCGTGGAAGCTCCCTGCTCTTTACAATTTTCAGTCTAGCATTTAAAACTGGTTACTCAACACATTATGTTGTGACACTAAGTCAGTGTAGCAGTCCACTGTGAATAATTTGGGTAGTTTGACAAAACTTAATTAGAATTTTTACTAACCTTCTCTAAAGCTTGCCCAACAAAACAAACATTTCTACAAAAGCTTGCATTTGTTTACTGTGCTGAAATAGGTTGTTTACTTTAAAAGACTGCAGTAAACGTCTTTCAGGTATGTTTTCTTCCTATTAACATTTCCACGGTCTTCATTTCTCACGTGACTCACTTTGTGTGAAGTTGATTTTTTTTTTTTTTTCTATGTCCATAGTGTCGGATACTGACACCTGTTGGCAATCTTCTTTTAATTTTGACATCTTTCCGTTTAATTGTCCAATGTTATGTTGAAATTGACAGATCTGTGGTAATGTTGTAAAACCTCTTCCTGTTTTGTATCTTTTGCATTTTATGCATCCAAAAATAATCTTGCTCATGTTTTAAGTTTCATTTTGTGTATCTGTATTTTAACCCTTGCATTAGCACAATTAGAGTTAATAGTCTGCCTAAAGTGGTTTTTTTCTGTATATGTTCACTAGATACCAGTTGTGCATTATGTGCGGATATTCAGGGCACCTGAACCACCAACGGTAAGCCACTTCTCTTTGACTGTACAGAAATTCCTTTGTTCTGGTAAAGTTCGATACATGTGAAAGTACAGCCATATCCTGTATAATTATTCCAAGCCAAGCATCACTGGCTGCTTCAAAGCATCTATATAAATCAAATTTTCCTCTCTGTCAAAATTAAGTTGTTTTCCATATGGCCTTTATTTGTGATATCTATATCTGAAAGCAGAAATCTCTGTTGATAAATGTTTTTCTACTACCCTAAATTGAAAAATTGGTAAATAGACAAACTATATGCCCCAGCAGTGGCCTGTAAGCACTTCCATTGCTTACAGTACTGTTTAAGCATTGTGGCCATTAATAAAACCTAATCAAAAGTTAATCTAACTTTATAGAATGTTCTTTCCCATACGTAGTAGTCCACAAACCAACATATGTTGTTTCAATATGCTCAAACCAATTCCGTTACAAGATGAAGTGGTTTCCTACAGTGTTTGGCAGCCAGAGTTCTTCCATTATTCATTCTAACTGAGCCATAAATCAATTTCAGCATGTCTGATGAGCCAGCTTTGCTACAGTGTGACTAGAAGTACAAGTTTGAGGAGTTTGTCCCTGTTTAGTGAATTTGCTTACGACATGGATACTATTTAAAGGCTCAGGTTTGCCTTCAGTTGCTTAATGACAGTTCTGTGGGTGGGCCTTCATGCTTGTGTTCTTTTAAAAGCGATGCTGCACTGTGTGTGCCTGACAACTCTCATTGCTTTCTCAGTGCTTCCCTAAGGGTTACTAGAGGGAGACTGTGCTGCTTGGTGTCCATGAGGATGTCTTTTCTGCTACATTTGCTCCTCTTGTGGATTCTGCTATGGGACTGTGAGTCCCAAGGTTACATGGGCAATAGCCTGGATTTTGCAGCAAACTTCGGGAACATCTTGTATCCCGTTACTCGTCCCGCCAATGCCAGCAGGATTTTCTATGGAATCATGTTTGATGCTGGAAGCACAGGCACACGTATTCATGTGTACACCTTCATACAGAAAGACCCAGGTGAGGTCTTTCAGTGTCTGATTCCAAAATGATTTATGTCGTGCAGTTTTTTTTTTCTAATCAATTATGTGAATCTATTGGACTTTATTTTTCTTTGGGCTTGTTGTGAATTTCTTTTTTTCTGTTGTGTTTGTACTCCAGAGGGTTTACCTGTTTTAGATAATGAAATGTTCCGTTCAGTGAAGCCTGGTTTGTCTGCCTACGTTGACAGTCCTGAAAATGTGAGTTCATCATGTAAACCTCCCACCTTTCACATGTTTTCTAAAGTTTGTGTTGCATTCTTACTGTCTAAACTCCTGGTAACCTAATGATTTTATATATATATATATATATATAATAATAAAATGAGTAACCTGTGCTTTAGTAATCTGACAGTTTGTTTGTTTATTTATTTATTTATTTATTTATTGTACTCCACATTAGCAGAACGTTTAGAATTTGTCGAAATCAGATTTAATCCCAGTAATAACAATAATAAAATCTAATTCCAGTTTCTACATTTGATCAAAGATCAGGTCCCATCCATCCATTATCTACCCCTTAGTCCTGCATTCAGGGTCGGGGAGATCAGGTCACATATTTGTAAAAAATATTAGCCAACAATTCCAATATCAGTGTACCTGTAGTAAAAAAAAAACAACTCGCACCCGCCCATAAAATAAGATACATTTACTGTCACAGTTCAAGTATAATGAGAGCAATCCTGTAGAGACCTATTAAAACAGCACAGCAGTAAACAATTTTAATTGTAAATAACAAAAATGAAAGTACAATTTAACCTGTACAGATGTGAAACTATACACTTGTAATAAAGACTTATGCACATGTCCATCTGTACAAGAATTAAAATTATATTTAAAGAATTAAATATTTAATTTCAGAGTTGAGGAATAAAAGTTTGATCAGTGCTCACAATCCTTCCTTTGTTTTGTCTCACATTTTAAAATTGTCAGTTCTCATACAGAGGAAACAAAAAGAAGACAAAGAAAAAACAGTAACATTTCTATGTGTGTATGTGTGTGATTAAAGGCTGGATACTCATTGAGGCAGTTGCAGGTGGTTGCCAAAAACACAGTGCCTCGTGTGGAGTGGAAACGAACCCCAGTGATGCTTAGGGCTACAGCAGGCCTGAGAAATCTGCCTCCAGCAAAAGCTCAGGCACTTCTAGAAGAGGTAGGAAACCTATAATAGAAGCATCCAATTTGTGAAAGTGTTTTTTTCTAAGAGTTCGCTCAAATGTATTTGTTTATACATGTGTGTGTGTGTGTTTTCTCTTCATCAGGTTCAATATGTGTTTGATGAATCTCCATTCTATGTGCCTGCTGATGGTGTAAGCATTATGGATGGAAGTAATGAAGGTATGCTTATTTTTGCCCACATACAGTCACTTTTCCCACAGTTAGCCACTTTAAATGTATGCTGAAGATGACTGGTGTTTAGGAGTGCTGTGTACAAACCAGACATGAACAAGGTCAGCTGAAAATTACAATGGCAGCGACAGGGTAACACAAAAACAAAGTAATCACTGGAGTGGGAGTCTGCTTTCACATGTAGCCTCTGCGTGGATGAGGTACTGCGGCATCAGCAGTAACATCATTTAAATGCCTCAGATGTAATAAGTGTGGATTAACTAAATTGTGGAGGAGTTTCGTTGAGACAGCAGTTTGACGAGATTGATGAATGTCATTGGGCTCCTGTCAGGCTGCAAAAAGCTGCTATTATTTGTCTGGAAGGATTAGCTGTGGCTTCTGTTGAGAGCTGAAGAAAATGCCCTCAGACATCCATAAACATATCAGTGTTACACCTTTAGGAAAAATTAGGCAATTAAAACAGGCATCAACGGAATTAAACCACAGTTTAACGTGAAACGTGTTTGCCCATTTCTTTATAGGGATCTTTGCCTGGATGACTATAAACTTTCTGACAGGTAACTAAATTGTTTTTCTCTCTCTAGTGGAATGTAGTTGTCAGAGAAAATGGCAAACTTAACAGCACATGCATTTTTCACAGAGCTAAAGTAGAAGGAAATAAAATTATTTTCTCAGTGTCTTCACTGCAGAATGCAAAACTAAAACTACTTCAAGAGTTCACTATAAGGAGGGCAGTCCAATTAAAACTTGAGACATTTTGGCAGAAAAAGTGAGTCTGTGAAACTGGCAGGACTGTCAGTATTTAGAGAGGGTGGTGGCTTGTGTTGTTAATCTCATGCATATAGATGTAGTTGCTCTATTTGTTGACCGTCAAATAAAGAACAATTTTGGTCGTTTCTGTAGAATGTTTTGCATTTTTTAATTTACTTGCATTGATCTGAATTGGGTGAGAGCATTAGAAGACCCTGTCATGTCCTATCATGGCCCCCTAGCATTACTCACAGTATAGCTCTGTGGCTAACGCTGAGTTCATGATTGGCCAAATGTAACTTCTCACCGCATTTACCACTTTACCTCCATAAAGACTAGCCTGATACTCTGGACTTATTTATGTTGCTGTATCTACACCACTATAACTGTCGTAATCGCTGGGCAATCTGAAACATCTACAATGTCCTGATCAGCCGAGTTTTTCTAGTTTTTAAACTAAAAGTGAGATTTCACTCATAAATCAAATCATGAATTTTTAGGATAATTGATGCATTTTTAAAGATTTTCATTTACGTTAACATCCCCTTTAAGGGAATGTGTCTTTTAGAAAAAATCACCATATGGAGTATCAATTTTTTTAAAACTTTTTAAATGTACTTTTAGGTCATCTGAACCCAAACGTTAAAAGGACACTAGGAATTTTAGATTTGGGTGGAGGCTCAACTCAAATCACCTTTCTTCCAAAGTCAAAAGTGAGTTTTGTCTTTGTGTTTTTGGGCTTGTTTTCTTCTCTTAAATTAAGACAAAAATCTTTTTGTCCAGTTTAGTGTACTTTTAACTAACCTACTTTATCGTCCTGCTCTTGTTG
The DNA here is from genome assembly GCA_037577145.1 of Brachypetersius gabonensis. Classification (NCBI taxonomy): domain Eukaryota; kingdom Metazoa; phylum Chordata; class Actinopteri; order Characiformes; family Alestidae; genus Brachypetersius; species Brachypetersius gabonensis. Next base: position 6,379,034 of record JBBJLR010000160.1, on the reverse strand, counting down.
CCTTTCAGAAAACCACAGAACATGTCCCTGCTGATTATAAAGCAAGATTCACCATGCTTAACAAAACCCATGAGCTGTATACTCACAGGTATTTTCAAACACGTTGTTTTGCATGTAGAAAATATGAGCAAGAACAATGGTGTTTTTTTTTTTTTATTTCCAGTTACCCGAAGAGTGGAATCAAAGAAGCTCAAATCGCTGCTATTGGTGCTTCTGGCTCAGAAGGTACAGCAGTGTGATTACACTTCTGTGCAGCTGACTGTTGTTAACGGAGGGTGTTTGCTTACACATCAGTAGAGTAGAAAGTGTGATGCATTCAGCCTTTATCATGTGGTGAAAGTTTGAGGTGTTGTGATCTTGTTTAAGGGCTGGACTGGAAAGTTTATAAAACCTCCTGCCTACCCCAGAACTACAAAGGGGAATTTAGCTTTGGAGGGGTCACATACAAAGTCATCGGAAACCCAGAGGGTACAATACATTCTAAAACCAAAATGTACAAACATACCCTGCTGGTGTTTGGCATTGTTTTGATTGTTCTTTTTTTTTTAGGTTACATTGGATACAAAGCATGTTACCGGGAATTTCTGAAGGTTGTGAAAGGGGTCATACAGCAGCCCCCTGAGCTGAAAGAAAAATCTGTCGTCTATGCCTTCTCTTATTACTTTGACCATGCTGTTGAGGCCGGCCTCATTGGTGAGCCACATTTTACTTCAAAAAAGCCATTAGCAACAGAGTGACTCAGAATGATACATTTTAGGATGAGGAGGGTATCGTGACACGACGTGAGGGACTAGCACAGACGGCTCCGGTGCCAGGGGCTTGACAGGGGCCTACGCGGCTGCGTAGTTTGCATATGCCCTAAGAACTACCCTGCATGTAGATGTTACTTTAGCACATACCACCTACCTAAACACTGTTGCTGACCAAGTACACCCCTTTGTTCATTCCCTAATCACAGTGCAGGATGATATACCTGCCACACTACATAAACTGTTCAGGAATGGTTTGAGGAACATGCTAAAAGTTCAAGTTGTTGACCAGGCCTCCAAATTCCCCAGATCTCAATCTGATCGAGCATCACACTACTTTGATCAATGGAGGCCCCACCCTGCTGCTAAAGTCTTGGTGTCCAATACCTCAGCAGACTCTGGGTTCTTGTGAAATATTGCCTTGATGCTTCAGGCACTGAGGGAAACTGCTCAGTATTAGGCAGATGGTTTTAATGTTATGTCTGTGTGGTGAATACAGAATGTAATCATTTTTGTTACACATAAAACTATTTTAATTGTTTACATTTTTTGTTTTTTTTCCCCAAATGTGTATTTGTGCTGGAACTGGTAGAACTGTTGTTAAAATACATTTTCCCATTGGTTACAGATGAAGAACAAGGAGGAGAGGTCCTGGTTCGGGATTTCAAAAAAAGAGCTAAAGAAGGTGATGCAATTTGTGATGTGAAATCATTGCTAAACATTCCTAAGAAATTCAGTGGCTGTAAGAGTACAACTGAAGAAGTGGGGCAACAAACTAAATGCCAATGCTGGTGTTGCTTGCAGTTTCCTAATTATAGGGCGAGGTTTTTAAAAACTATCCGTAAATTACAAGACTGCCTTAGAGACTTTAAATATTGACCTGTGCATCTTAAAAATGTGACTAATGTTAATATAGTCCTTTGTTTCAGTGTGCAACAAAATAGCCATGTTTAATCCAGCCCACACCTTCCTATGTATGGATCTTACTTACATAACCTGCCTTCTCAAGGATGGCTATGGCTTTAAGGAAAACACTGTTCTGAAGGTACTCTTTAAGGATTTACATAGAGATCAAGAATGACCAGTTGTAACTTTCAAACTAACACAGATGTTTTTTTCTCCATGTCCTATCTTTCTTGTAGTTGACCAAGAAAGTGAACAACGGAGAAGCCAGCTGGGCTTTGGGGGCTGTTCTCAATTACTTTCAATATTTCAAGATTCTGTGAGAAAAGGATTTTTTTTTCAGCTGTTTACGTTTACAGCATGTTGACCCCTCCTGTTAATTATCACCTAATTGAATTGTAATTTTCAGTTTGTTACATTTTAAGAAACTGTTGTTTAATTTATGCAAAAATCATTCAGGTTTACGTTTGTGCCTTTATCAGGACATCAACATGTGAAGTACTGTATCACAGACAGACAGATGGCTAACTGTATGTGCACCAGCATGACTGTTGTTTATGCAGTAGCCGGGGAGTGAAGTTAAAAGGTAAAACTAATCCAATCTCTAGTCTGCTCGTGTGCTGGAGGGCACACAGATGGTCGCAGTCTACCAGCGCAGCGCAGACCAGTAATGCTCATGGCCTTTCACTGACCATGTTGGAGAGGGTCTGTTGCAAAAGATATTTTCTTTGTCAATTCTATAATGCTGCCATCTGACACTTTGTTCACCAATATTGTCTCTCCTCAGAGAAATACTGCTTGTTTTGTAGTCATATTTTTCTAGAAACTTGAAATCTATTTAAATAATCTATCTAGAACATTATTGTCTATAAAAGTAGTTGTTCATCACATTTCATGTGTTACATCTTGGGTGCTATTTATAAACTGTCCAGAATGGGGGAATGGTGTGTTTTGAAAATTTAACATTTGTTTACATACTACAGCAGGTCAAAACAGGACACCAGGCTCAAACATTCAGTTTATGTGTAAACATATGGAATCTATGTAAGTAGACATCTCTTGTTTAAGTACAGCCCTCAGTGTCCCCTGGCAGTACAGGTTTTTGGTCAAATTCAACTTGAAACGTCCATCATCTGCAGGGCCAATTTAGGAACTCCTGTCTTAAAGCAAGATTGTATTTTATGACTCAGATTTGTCCCTTACATCTTGGGTTCCATGCATTGACTACAGATTGGTGGGTGTATGGTGTCTTTTAAAACATTTGTTTGCATCGGGTTCATTTTAATATCTTAAAGCATGAAAATATTTCATAACATCAGAACTGAAAATGCAGTTGTCTTGAGCTAGAAACATATTCAGTGTACTTGATTAACATTAACTGTCCAGTGTTTCTGATCAAGTCTTTAATAATTAATGTAGACTATTAGTGGCTATACACAAGAGGAAATGTGGATCCTACAATTGTGCCAATACAGATTGTCTGCAGTCCCAGATTGTTTGCGTGTAAAATACTGGTCTTCTTTGTCCATCAAGGCCACTAATTGTAAATAAATTTTGTCCTGCTTATGATCTTAATTTTGTTTCATTTGTATTTGTTGCGAGGTTCCTACAGAAAGCCAGTTTTGTTCTAATTGGGACAATCTGCTGCTGGTTTTGAGTAAAATTCTCATTGGGCTCATTGTTGACAAGACAGTGACAAAACATGTTGCATAATTTAGTTGACTTTCTGTTAAAAACTTTCATCAATCTGCCTTGACACATCAATGCTCGTCACGTTCAACTGACAGCGGAACTTTTGTAATTATATGGTGATGTCTTGTTTACCAAATGATAGTTGTACTTATTTGTGCCCACTGAAGATTATAAACATTTTGGTCCTTTCTTTGAGCATAAAAACAATGACAAGACAAGATTATGCACACAAATGCAATTCTAAATAATTACTTTATTTACAAATACTACTATAGCAAAGCCACCACATCCTCCCCATAAGTATGACTGCCAGCTGTCATGGTGACCAGGTCATGAGGTGGAGAGAGAACCACTACTGGGTCTGCAGGACCTGGAACACAGAAATGAAAAATAAATAAATAATAAGACCTAGGTAATGAGAATATTAACACTATATTTTTAGGTTATTGGAAGACAGGCTCCTCAGGAGGACGTTGTGTACCTTGTGCCCTAAGCATCGCATGGTGAAGATTAACTGGCTCCACAACTGTCGTCATAGTAACCATGGAGTCACCAGTAGCACCATCAGCCTCTAGCAAACTGCTGTGAGTCAGTGCCTCTCCTGCCGATCAAAAACACATCTGATACAGTGAAGTTACAAAGCATTTCTCCCTCTGCATGATAGAATTACACTCCATTTATCAACGTGTCAAGTTTCACACTAGCTCGTAACGGTCGGCTGTAACTGCTGTGAATATTCTTACAGACACAATAATATTACTCAGCACAAAGTGATAACCTGTTTCTTGGCTTTCAGAACTTAAAGCTTCCTCTCCATGCCGCTTCCTCATGTGGACGTTTCTGCTACCACTTTGAGAAAAAGTCTTTCCACATATGGAGCACAGATGAGGCTTCTCCCCTGAAAATACAAAACATGGGAATTAATCAAACTGTTGTGCAAACTTGTCAAGTCCAATAACACCTGACTATCAGTGGCAGGTTCTGAACATAATACACATAAAAACATGTAAGTCACAGTTTAAAATCTGTAATTTAGAAAACAGTAAAAGTTTATATTATTGCTAACATAAGACCCTACATTTAAATACCACCCCCCTTTTTTTTTTTAACTTACCAGAGTGCACTAGCATGTGTTTGCGGAGGCTAGAGTACTCTGCAAAGGAGCGTCCACAGTTGTCTACTTCACAAAGGAAGGGCTTCTCACCTAGGGGACACACATTTCATACAAATATTAAACAAAACATACACACTGATCAGTCATACCATTTAAAAACTACTGACAGGTATAATGAATAACATTTATCTCTTTGCGGTGTCACCTGTCAAAGGACAAATTAACCAGCAGGAGCAGTCAGTTTTTAAACTTTGACAAGGGCCCAATTGTTTTGACAAAATTAAAGCACCTCCAAAACGGCAGATGTCGTGAGGTGTTCCTAGTACAAAGTGATGAGTTCCCAACAAAAGTGGCTCTAAGGAAAGGACCAGTGAACCGGCAACAGCGCTAGGGGCACCTAAGGTTCTCTGATGCATCTTGGGATTGAATTCTAGCCCACAGAAATTGCTAGTTAAAGTTCATGCTGGCTTTGACAGAAAGGTGTCAGAACTTGCACTGCATCACAGTTTGCTGGGTATGGGTCCTTACACTAGCTTCCAATTAGACACAGAAGAGTTCAAAGTATTACTCGTTGTTTTTAAGTCACTCAATGGTTTGGACCACAAATAGAACTCTGAACTGGTTGATGAATATATGCCTTGTGGGTCTCTTAGACTGACAGAAAGGTCAGCTAGTGGTGGCCTGATCAAAAATGAAACAGGATGAAAGTGTTTGGTCATTATGTTGCCCGCTGCTGGCAGCAACTCCCCATGGAGAGACCTTACAAAGAAACCTTCAGTTAACCAGAAAGACTTGCACAAAAATAATGCACTTTTATCTGTATTCCTTTATTTTTCTTTCTTTAGTAACTTATTTAAATGTATCTTAAACCTTACTTTCATTATATATTTGCTTTTCTTTATAAGCTATTTTATTTCTGTGAAGCTTGCTGAATTATCTGCATCCAGGAGTAATTTAGAATGGCCAAAAATATGAATGCACAATAACATTAGCTCAGTAAACTGGTGGCGTAGCTCTAAAGATCACAGCATATACTTGTTTTGAATACGTGTCATCCCTCACTGTGCATGTACATAATTTTATACGTCATTAGTTAACAGACTGAATGAAATCTACTTGTTTGCTTCATGTTCTAAAGTAAGTGATTTTGTCATTTTGATTCATCATAGGTGCATATGCTCAGGATCACGAATTTCCTAACAAATCTCATTTTTATTAGTATTACTTGAAGGTAATCAGTAAGATTTTATTGTGCTTAAGATTGTTGTGCCTCATTTTACCATGAGGTGTTTTTTTTTTATACATACCATATTGACCCCAGAGGAAATAATGAGTCCTCTTTATTTAACCCATTCACTCAAGTGAAGCAGCAGGCTATCGTCAATTCAAACAAACCCACAACGCTTCATTTGCAGAGACAACTCCCTAACTATCAGGCCATCAGCTGCCCCCAATTAGAGAATAACTGATGTGATTTTATCATGGTTAAGACTTTTCGTACATATCTACACTCACAGGGAACACGGAAAGCAAAAAGCATTTGAGTTTTGGAATGAAAATGCCTACCGGTATGTGTGCGTTTATGGTTCTTCAGATTACCAGCAGTGGTAAACTTCTTGCCACAATTCTTCTCGTTACAGATGAATGGTTTGTCACCATTGTGTGTCCTCATGTGCACCTGCAGCCTCTGCAGTACATAAAAGCTCTTTCCACAGCCCTCTGCTCCACAGCGGAATGTGCGGTCATTCCTGGAACAGACCCACAAACAACAACAAAAAAAGCTGATGTAAACTGTTAAGTAAATGTCATTTTTGCAATAGATGTACCACTCAAGGTCCATTCATTAAATGCACCGATTGTACTGAACCCTAGGTTAAGCATTAAATTAAAAGATCTTTCATGCACAGTGTGTACATGCTCTTCATTTAATATGCACTGATTTAATATGTAAGTATATCATATAATTAAGTATTTATACTGATCATTAATTAAGCATTAATAAGTACAGCTTGGAGGCTTACTTCAGCTAACATAACATACAAAGTGATCACCAAAAGGAAAAGGAAAAATAAACAATCTCATATCTACCTGTGAGTCTTTAGGTGATATTTTAGATGGGCAGGCCAGTTAAAAGTTCTATGGCAATTCTCATAAGGACACCTGAGAATCTTCTCCGCTGTGGTACGGCTGTTTCGTGGTGGTGCCTCCTTTTTTGGCCCCTCTGACTGGTAGCTATGAATATGGTCACCTGGGATATGACAGTGCAGAGGGATCTGATGAATTTCTTTAAAAAACCCTTCAAATATGATGCACTATAATTAATAGCTCTGAACTGTTTATGGTTATTAACAGAAAAACATTCATTTGACACCTTCGTTACATGGTTATTTTTTGTTATATGCATTTTCACTGTCATAGCAGACTGGCTAGTAACTGACTACAAGTCAATCAATTACAATCAAATAGAGAGATTTCCTAACAAGTTTAAAATGATAAAACATGTTTTAATGAGTATTGCCATGTAATGTGACCAATCAAAATCATTACAATCTTTGCAGTGGTTTTAGAATTGTTATGTTAGGGTTGAAATGCAAGACTATAACACAGTTTTTTTTGTTGTTGTTTTGAGCCTCAAACATTTAATCACATTCTGTATGTATCAAAAATTCAATGATTTTCCACATCATCTTAAACTGGTGGCCAAAATGAAATCAAACTGAATCACATGTTAACTTGAACAGATACTACATTATGGTACAAAACTGTAGTCCAAAATGAAAACAATACAAAACTCAATTGAGAATGAGTTTCATAGGCAATAATAATGTTACAACCCTGGCACTCTAGCACATCATACTTAAATTCCATTGTTTTCATTAACTTTAATGTAATGAAGTGTGCACTATCTGTGTGTTTTATCTTTGTTAAACAACTCAGACAGGAACTGAGGACAAATACATTGAGAAATCAGTAATAATATATCTAAATAATTTTTAGCTAATATGACAGTATTATAATCCTTCCCCTACTGTTTAGTCTTCCTAAAATGAGTTTTATACTACACAACCAAATCACTGTAAAAATCAGTTAATGGACATTACTGTTGCTACTAGCCCTGGCTTCCTTTGCTAGCTGGGCTCGAGTGGCAGCTATCAGGCTGTCGTGGGCCAGCTCCTGCACCCGCAGGTACCACGGAGTACTTCCATCCCCACAATCCCCTGCTGATATTTCCTCCTCCGCCTCATCCACATCATCCTGCACAAACACCAGTGGCTCCGCTGAGGCTGCCAGCCCTTCAGAAAAAGAAAAACAAAAGACTGAAGGATGCCCTTTACTACCTAAAAAACCTGACAGATTTAGAACAAACAAAATAAACCAATAAACCATACAACCAGCATGGCATGTATAAAAATATACGGTAAAGGTTTTGGACACCTCATCACAAATTATGACAAAAGTAATGTAAACAGGAAACATAGTATTCATTTTTATATATTTTTTGATATACAATTAGATTTAATCATACCTTTAGCAAGGTTGAGCAAGACATAAGAGGTGCTGTCAGGTTGCTGCAGGTCCTGAAGTATTGTTGGAGGGGTTGTCGTTGGGGAGTGTGACTGAAGCTGCACTACAAGGGGGCTTCGTTCCGGCCCAAAATCTGACAGCGATGGTGAAGCTGCATGGCTAAGGGTACTCTCTTAGGGGAATAAAAAACACAGTTGTATAAGTATATGCACAAGAGCATGTGAGTACAGATCTAAAGGGCCAAGACTAGACAAGTATATTAAATAAACAAAAAACATGCAAATGACTTCAAATGAAGATCACTACCACATTTGTTTATTTTGAGCGGCACTTCAACAATTTCATACCTGGAAGGTCAAGCTGGCTGCATATTGAGTTTTCAGAGGAGGCAAGGAGAGGTAGACACGGTGTTTTGGAGTCTGATTCCTCCAGGCCCTGGCCCAAGGGTATGGAGGCGTTCTGCACAAACTCAACCAGCAGCTTTCCAAAGACATAACACACATGCACTGTCAGGTCCAAAAAGCCATAGATAATCCTAATTAATAAACTTAACCTTGTGAACTGAAATAGGTGTAATGGAGTGCAAGTATTACCTCAGGTTTGGAGTCAAGCTCATCAGAAAGCATGGATTCAGTCTTATATGACCTATGGTGAGGAGGAGAGCAAATAAAAATGTATTGTGCTGGCCACAAAACCAATGGCAAATTGCAAAGCCACTTTCGAATTTGGGGGACAGTTAAAGAAAGCTGACCTTGCTGACGTGGACACATGGGAAGACTTGGTCAGAAAAAGTAGAGTTTGGCCATCACATTACTGCTGTCAAAGGGTTCTGGATGGTCGTCCAAAAGTCTAAAGAAAAGAAAAGTAGTAAAGCATGGTAAGGACTTTTTTCACACACAGGTACACTATATGGACAAATGTATTGAGACACCTGACCATTTCACTAACAGGGACTTTAATGGCATTGCATTCAAATACATAAGACTTTAACATTTCAGTTCATCCCAAAAGTGTTGGATGCAGTTGAGGTGTAGGATAGTCAAGTTCTTTCACACCAAACCTCATTCAACTATCTCTTTATGGACCTTGCTTTACGCAGTGGGGCACAGTCATGCTGGAATAGAAATGGTTCTTCTCCAAACTGTGTCCACATATTTGGACGTTTTCCAAAATGTCTTGGTATGCTGCAGCATTAAGATTCCCATTCATTGCAAGTAAGCGGCCACCTGAATTCAATAATTTAGAGGTGTCCCAATACTTTTGTCTAGATAGTGTTACTTCTCTACCATCAGCACACGAGTTATCCTAGCACATGGCTAGGATAAAAACAAAAGCATGCATGCTGGGGAGAAGTCAAAATGGAAAGATGTACTTGCAGTTAGGGTTAGTTGTTAACGTCCAAAATATTACATTCAACTGTGTATTTGCCAGAATTACAGAAATAAAAAGCAGTTTTCTCTCTTTTTCTTGCAGAAATGTGTCAGGTTCCTCCTCCGGCCTCTGATGTTTACATGAAGCTAAAGAGGCTTCCAGCTTTTATTCGGCAAGTTAGTAAACACAGACCTAACTGACCACTACTGTGTGTTAAAAAGGATGTTTAATCACTATAACATACTGAAAAACGCCAATTCAACTTATATCAGGGGGTTTCTCTGTGTCGCGCTCGTTAGCTACCTAGCCGCTAGCAGTCCTACCGCGTCTATCTCGTTTCAAACAGCGTTTAACACTCTCAACATACAACAACTATACTGTTACTCTATTATCAATGACAGCTTACTTTCAGCATAATAAAACCCGCTTTTAAAACCCCTACCTCCATCTTCATCGCGTTCAGCCAGAACACCAAAAACACATCCTCACACACAAAAACCTCACAGCAAGTCTGCTTCCGGGTGGTAATGAGACACACACACACACACACACACACACACACACACACACACACACACCAGTAAACACACGAGTACACATACTGTGTTCATACTGTAACACTAACATTTCAATGTCTTTGATTCTGCGTGCACACACACAAGTTCATGTAGTCTAAAACATACACACAACAGTACACATACTGCGTTCATACATTAACACTAACATTTCTGATTCTGCGTGCACACACACACACACACATCTATATATATATATATATATATACACACACACACACACATTAGTGGTGGGCCGTTAATATCGCCGTTTATCTATTCACAAAGTTGGGTTGGGAGCTGGGTCTATACTACGCTATGATGACTTTCACCTTGATATTTTAGGCGAATGTTTACCTACTGTGAAACAGGGACGTCACTAGGACGGAAAGACAAGGGGGTTTAGCTTTAGCCTTAGCCCCCGGGGCTGTAGGAAGGAATTAGCGTGTATACAGGGCTGAAAACCTTTCAGCAAACCTTTGATTTCACTTAAGGAAACAAGTAAAGTTAAGCAGTGAACAGTTATGGACTCCCATAGTAGTGTTCTGTCAGTGAAATCTTGTATGAAATGTTTGGATATATAATTTAAAAATGACTATATATTTAGGGTGGCTTGGAATCATTTTTGGGGTAGGCTTCAGTAGACCTTCGGTAGAATTTGTCACACACACACCAGGTCACGTGACGTCACACGGCACCGGAATTGACTCACGCACAGTATATAAACAGGAAGCAAGTGGTGACTCATCACAGTCATTGAAGTCATAGAGCTTCATGCCTACGTGTCCTCAACTTCACTCTACTCTACTCATCTCTCTCGGTACCGTGAGTACTCTGACTCTCCGGAGTCATCTTTGTATACTGTCTGTGTGTGTGTTCAGAGCGCGAGCCAACTTGGTGTGGTCTCTAACTCCTCACGGAGCGTTCTGAGAGTAATAGCGTGGCTTACCTGCTCTCTTGTGTTTGTCACGTCCGAGCTCTTCCACCACGCAACACTGTGGGCTCCGTTCACCACTTATTCTGCCTCCAATCGTGACAGAATGACTGTGTCCTGGACCTCAGAGGAGAAGTCTAAGCTATGTGAGTTGGTTACTTGTCAGATGGCTGAGATAGGGGAGCTGAAACATGAGCTAGTAAATCTCCGTGCCGAAACCAACAGCCCACGCACGGAGGTTACAGCCATGCGACTGACTCTGGATCAGCTGTCTGCGAGTGCTGCCTCAGCCCAACCCGCAGCCGCTTCTCCACCTCCCGTGGCTCCGCCTCCTCTTCCCAAGATCGCCCTCCCGGAAAAGTGGAACGGCAAGAATGGGAAGTGCGAGGTGTTTCTAACCTCTCTCGACTTTCTTTTCGAATTCCAGGCTGAGAGGTATCCGACGGATCGCTGCAGAGTTGCCCTCGCACACTCCCTCCTTGCCGGGCAGGCAGCGAAGTGGGCTACCACCATCATCCGGTTGGACAATGACGCAGCTCATTCATATAAGAAATTCGCCAAACAACTCAAAACCGCGTTTCAACATCCTGAGAGCGAGGTGGTGGTTGACTCCGGTCTCTACCATCTTCGCCAGGGAGACCGCTCGGTGAGTCAGTATACGGCCGACTTCCGGACCCTTGCCATGCAAACAACCTGGAGCGACGCAGCGCTACGCAAGGCATTCTACGAGGGTCTCAACGGTCGGCTCAAACAAGAACTGGCAGCGCGGGAACTCCCTGTTACCTTCGAGGGGATGGTACAGATGTGCCTCCGGGTGGATCTCCGTCTGGCCAATGCTCCTCGGACTGGACAATGCCCACGCCCCTCGGAGCCCACCTTCATTGTCCCGGCTGCCCCGACTCACCGAGCCCCACCTCTCGCCTCAGAGGCCCACTCCGGAGCCGGGGAACCCATGCAACTAGGGCGCACTTCCCTGACGACATCGGAGAAAGAGAGGCGCTATAGAGAACACCTGTGCGCCTACTGTGGCGCTGCTGACCACCATCGCGTTATCTGCCCTCTCCGGCCGGGAAACGGGCAGGCCAAGTGAATAGCGGGAGGCCTCCACTTGGCCCACTAACCACCTTATCCATCCCGTTAACTGCTGACCGGCTTGTTGTTCAGGTGATTCAGGGGCGGCGGGGACCTTCATTGATCGTGCTTACGCCTCCTAGTTGGGTCTCAGGTTTGAAGTGTTATCCCAGTCGGTAAAAATAACAGCCGTGGATGGTCGACCCCTTGCCAACAGCCCCATAACTCAACGCACTCCTCCACTGCAGATGTCTATCGGCACCCACGTGGAATCCATCTCCTTCCTTATCACTCACCTCACCTCCTCTCCTCCTTGGGCTTCCCTGGTTAATGCAACACGATCCCCTCATCTCTTGGTCACGTCACCGGATCATACAATGGGGTCCGACCTGCAGTTTGGTCTGCACTCCGGCGCCGGCTGGGACGTGCTCAGGGGAGTCCGAGGCCCTCGATGTCGACTTGGAGACCATTCCCGTCCCGTACCGTGGCCTAGCAGGAGTGTTCAGTAAAAGAGAGGCTGTGAAGCTCCCCCCTCATCGATCTTGTGATCCTGCCATCGACCTCCTGCCGGGCTCGGTACCTCCCCGTGGCCGCTTCTACTCCCTGTCTAAGGATGAACAACAGGCGATGGACGATTACATCGCAGAGGGACTCCACAACAGAACCATCCGTCCCTCCACATCACCAGCGGCCATGGGGTTCTTTTTTGTCAAGAAAAAAGACGGGCGTCTCCGTCCATGCGTCAACTATCGAGGGCTTAATAACATCACCATCAAGAACCGTCATCCACTACCGCTCATCAACACCGCCCTGGACTCTCTCTCTGGTGCTAAAGTCTTTACCAAGCTCGACTTACGCAGTGCCTACAACCTTGTCCGCACCAGAGAGGGAGATGAGTGGAAGATGGCCTTCATAACCCTCACCACTATGGTACATTAGTCATGCCGTTTGGTTTGTGCAATAGTCCCTCCGCCTTCCAACAGCTCATCTCTGACATCCTCCGTGACATGCTGGGTAGGAGGGTTTTTGCCTACATGGACGATATATTAATATACTCAAAGAATTTAGAGGAGCACATCCAGCATGTCAGAGCAGTGTTAAAGAGGTTGCTGGCCAATCAACTGTTCTGTAAGTTGGAAAAGTGTGCTTTTCACCAGCACTCCACTACCTTCCTCGGTTTCATCATCTGCTCCCAGGGGGTAGCCATGGATCCCCAGAAGCTTCAAGCTGTGCGGTTGTGGCCCCTACCCACTTCGCTTAAACAGTTACAACGCTTTCTGGGGTTCGCCAACTTCTACCGGCGGTTTATCCAGGGCTTCAGTTTGGTTGCGGCGCCTCTTACTGCTCTCACCAAACCAACTACTGGACCCTTCACTCTCGACTCTGAAGCCATCACCGCCTTCCGTCATCTGTGTCGACTATTCACCACTGCTCCAGTTCTCATCCATCCGAATCAAGATCTTCCTTTCGTTGTTGAGGTGGACGCCTCCGATGTGGGGCGTAGGAGCCATCCTCTCACAGCAAGGTCCAGACAAGAAGCAGCACCCATGTTGCTTCTTCTCCAAAAAATTTGATCCCACGCAGCGACGGTACAGGGTGGGGGACCGTGAGTTGCTTGCCATCAAGTGGGCTCTGGAGGAATGGCGTCACTGGCTCCAGGGCGGCAGTGACCCGTTCACCCTCTGGACGGACCATCAGAACCTCACCACTCTACGCCAAGCCAAGATCTTCAACCCCAGGCAGGCCAGTGGGCTCTGTTCTTTGAGCTGTTCAATTTTAACATCTCCTACCGTCCGGGGTCAAAAGACACTAAGACTGATGCTCTCTCGCGCCAGGTCCAGGCCGAGAGTCCCCGGGCGTCATCATCATCCATCATCATCGCTCCTCTCCGGTGGGGGTTAGAAGAGAGGGTCTGCCGGGAACAGGCTTTGGAAGCTCCTCTCCCTAAGAATCTTCTCTTCGTCCCTGCCTCCATGCGCCAGGACGTGCTCGAGTGGGGCCATTCATTGGCCGTGGCCGGTCATCCAGGGGTCTCTCGTACCTCATCGCTCATCAAGAGAGCCTTTTGGTGGCCCTCCCTGGCCAAGGACACCAGAGACTTCGTACAGGCCTGCACTACCTGTGCCCGGGCTAAAAGCCCCAACACAGCTGCCGTGGGGGAACTTCAACCCCTGCCTGTACCTCACCGTCCATGGTCCCACATCGCCATGGACTTTGTCACGGGACTGCCGGAGTCTCGGGGCAAGAACACCATCCTCACTATAGTCGACCGCTTCTCCAAAGCTGTCCACCTGGTGGCCCTAGCCGGACTCCCCACTGCCAAGGAAACCGCGGAGATCCTCATTGAGCACGTAGTCTGTCTGCATGGATTCCCCAAGGACATCGTCTCGGACAGAGGGCCCCAGTTCACGGCAAAGTTCTGGAAGGCCTTCTGCCGTCTGATCGAGACCTCCACCAGTCTGTCCTCCGGATACCACCGGCAGACTAACGGTCAGACGGAGCGGACCAATCAACAACTGGAGCGCTTTTTACAATGTTTTGTGGCCGATCGTCAGCGCTCCTGGGCGGATTACCTCGTCTGGGCTGAACTGTCACATAATCTCCTGTGTAACGGTTTTTTCAGCCCCCGATGTTTGACCACCAGGAGCCGGGGGTTGATGTACCATCCGCCCAACAGTTGGTCCGCCGGTGCCGCCGACTGTGGAAACAAGCCTGGACCACCATTCTTCGTTCCAACCATAGGTACGTTACCCAGCATCGTCGGCGGCACCCTCCGGGATGATTGTTCCACGTAGGTGACAAGGTCTACCTATCCAACCGTCACATCAACCTGCTCACGAAATCCAAGAAACTGTCCCCCCATTTCTCTGGACCTTTCCAGATCACCCATCGGATCAATCCTGTCACCTACCGGCTCCAGCTGCCTGCCTCTCTCCACATCCATCCTGTGTTCCACTTATCCCAACTCAAACCTGTCTTTTTCTCTCCTCTGTCTCCCCAGGATCCCACGCCTCCTCCTCCTCAGATCATTGACGGTGGTCCTGCGTATACTGTCCGGCGGATCCTTGACTCGCGGCGCCGTGGCCGTGGCACCCAGTACCTCGTCGACCGGGAAGGCTACGGCCCGGAGGAACGGTCTTGGGTTCCCAGCTGGCACATCCTCGACGACTCTCTCATCCAGGACTACCGTCGTCGGGTATCCTTCCAGCCTGGACTGTCGGGTGCCGGTCCTAGGAGGGGGGGTACTGTCACACACACCAGGTCACGTGACGTCACACGGCACCGGAATTGACTCACGCACAGTATATAAACAGGAAGTAAGTGGTGACTCATCACACAGTCATTGAAGTCATAGAGCTTCATGCCTACGTGTCCTCAACTCCACTCTACTCATCTCTCTCGGTACCGTGAGTACTCTGACTCTCCGGAGTCATCTTTGTATACTGTCTGTGTGTGTGTTCAGAGCGCGAGCCAACTTGGTGTGGTCTCTAACTCCTCACGGAGCGTTCTGAGAGTAATAGCGTGGCTTACCTGCTCTCTTGTGTTTGTCACGTCCGAGCTCTTCCACCACGCAACACTGTGGGCTCCGTTCACCACTTATTCTGCCTCCAATCGTGACAGAATTCAAATGAGCTATTTTAATCTAGATTAATTCCAAGACTACAGTGAAATAAATCTAGATTTAAAAAAAAATAATCTATGCCCACCCCTAATATATATATATATATATATATATATATGTGTATGTGTGTGTGTGTGCGCGTGCGCAGAATCAGAAATTAGACATTAAAATACAATAAAATGAAGGAAAAACAAAGTGACAGATTCTAAGACTAAAGGAAGGCAAAAGAAAACTATCATGCTTAAAAAGAGGGCTACCTGATGGCAGGAGCTTCAGTTCAAAGACTGCTCAAGTAGTATTTAGAGCTGTAGGAAAGTAAATTGGGTTGCAATTTGTGGTCAAATGTTCACATTTAACGAGCGTGAAGCTCGTGGATTCATGTGATATGTAAGAAGGAGAAGAACAGCTGTTCATCAGATGACTGAGAATGTCAGTGTAAGACATAATCAGACTGTCAGCAAGAATAATCTGTCTGACACTTGATAGAGGGGGATATTATAGAAGGGCTGCAGTGCAGAACCCCTTCATTACAAGGACGGATGCACATTTGAGAGCTCAGTGGTGTAAATGGCACACACTGGTCAACAGAGATGTAAAGAAAGTGATATGGTTAGATGAGTCATCGTTCACCATTTTCCCCACAAATGTGCAGTGTACACAAAGAACGGTACAAGTTGAATGTTTTACCCTGTGGTGTTGTGGGTTTGGTGGTTCTGCTGTACTTTGGGGGGCATTTTCTGGCATGATTAGGGTCCATGTTTCTACTGGTCATTTAAAATCAATACAAAGTTATTCTGGCTGATCGCCTTTATCCTATTATGAAATATCCTGATGTGCATGGACAACGTTTTCATCTACAGGCCACTGAAAGGTTTGATGAACAAGATGATGTATATGGTGTCACTACTTATGTCACTATCACGTTTAACAACAGACTTGATCTAGAGTGCAATTGCCAACACTGTGTTAACCACTTGAGTAGTAATATTAATTTATCAAGAGTATTTATTTCCACCTCTTAGCATGGTGTTTATTTTGACATGCTATATTTTATATCATTCTTGTCTTTGTCTCCTGTGCAATCATAACAGAAGCAGTTTTCTCTAGGATCACTACATTTTTCTGATCCTGAAAATTTGCTATGGTGTTTACCAACTCAATTTAAAACCATTGGAAAAAATTGGACTGAGGTGTCAGAACTCTGGTGTTTTATTCCTCCAGTGCAGTTCCAATAACTTGGAGGCAGTAAAGGTGAAGGTTCAGTGAAGCTTCTTTATCTACCTATAAGTGAAAGTGATCATTCGGTCATACGTGAACACACCACTGCACACAGTGTGAACAGCACGAAGTTCTTCCTCTGCATTTAACCCATTCACCAAGTAACGCAGGGGGCAGCCAGGGACACAGCGCCCGGGGAGCAGTGTGTGGGGTACCTCAGAGGTGCCTAGTGGTCTTGGGAATCGAACCTGGACTTTCTGATTACCGGGCGAATGCCTTAACCACTAGGCCACCAGCTGTTAGCGTGTGCTCACATACTGCAGTTGCTGTGCAGCCTCAGATGAACAATCATCAATGACTTGATATCTAACTGGAGATTAGAAAAATCAACTGGTTAGAAGTTTCACTGCTAAGGAAAAATACTTTCCATTGTCCTTTAAAGGGGCAAACAAACAGAAATTGATGGACTACAGTCTGTAAACTACTAAGTGCATGTACACTACCAGCCAAAAGTTTTGATACTCACTTAATATTTACTAAAATGCACTCAGAATTCTTTGCTAACAAACAAAATTTACACCATGTTCCACATCTGAGTACCATTATTAGGCAGAACTTACCTAAAAAAAAAAGCCACCAAATGTCATTATATGAGGTTTATTATATATTTAACAAGAAACCTTTTTTATTTTCCTTTACTTTTTCACAGAAAGTGCTTTCCACATATTAGCTCACTGAGTTGTGCCTTTAAATTGCTTTAAAAAACAGATGAAAAAGCAGAAATGTAAGATTTATGCGTTTGCATTTTCAGTAAGGTCCCATCTCTCAAACTGAAAAAAAACAACCTTTTTGGACTATTTAAGGGAGGTTTAATCCCACTACCAAAATACTGGGCTAAGTCCTGAACATAATTTGGGTCATATTTTTGCAGATTCTATGACGGAAGACTAACTATTCTACATATAAAATGGTCAGATGAAATTAGTTAAAAAAGAGAAAGACAAACAGCAGTAGGTAAATAAGAATGCAGCTGCCCCCATACATTACACAATGTAATAAACTGGATCTTTGTTCGCACACAAAGACTATAAAAGTACAGCAATGACAACAATAAAAAAATTGCATATTTGCAAAGTTACAAGCCAGTACATTTGTACAGATTTCTGAAAAGAAGAGGCTTTACGGCTGTAAAAAGGAGCCACTATTTGCTTAAAATGCAGCTTAAATAAGCATTGATTCCACTGTGGCACTGTTTCAGTAAAGGCTGATCAGCTCTCAAATGTCCTGTCTCTGTCTTTTAACTGATCAAGCCATGCTGTGCTGATACTCATGTAAGGTTATGATGGCTCCTAAGCACACAGTAACAGAGGCGGGAGCAGAAACCATACATTCAAAGAAACATGGCATTATTTGTCTGTAAGAGAGACTTTTGGATCATTAGAATGCATTCACCATTACACACAGACATTTAGCTACACAGACACTGAAAGCAATGTAAAATACCATTTTGAAGACAACAGCACATTGTTTCATTCGATGCAGCAGGGTTTACAGTTTAAAAAATAAAAAAAAACTAAGTCATAAGCTAGTGGTTAACATGTAGCTGCCACAAAAAAGCTTGATTACCACTTCTGACAATTAGTTTTGCTCAACAAAATAAGCCCAAGACTGTTGACATTTACAAAATCATATCAGGGATGTCAGAGCAAAATCTTGTATCTCCATTTGTCACTTTACGTTTCAGCATATAGGAAATGTGAACTGTCTCAAGATTTCATGATAAACAGACCAAAAGAAATGGTCCAAAATGAATTGAAATACTCATTACATTTTCAATCCACTTTTACTTAAGAAAGTACTGCTAAGGGTTGTCATTCTCTCGTAAAGTTACTTTTTGGAGCTACAAGATTTTATTCCAAGTGATGATATGGATCATTCATAAGGCCAAGCTGACCAGAGTTAGGCCTCAGTAGTTCTCAAATGATCCCTTCCATACCATTGGGTATGGCATGAAAACAAACCACAAAAAAACCCCAAAAGACTGTTTTCCCATTTTTTTGCATTTCAATCTCCATGAGCCATGTCTGATCAATGCATTTATAGAAGTATGGCCTAATCTCACATCTAACATGACAAATACATTTATACTGAGATTCAGCAACTTTTACAGTGGGCCAATTGAAGAAAAGTATACAGAAATGTCTTCCACTCTATAAAACCTTCCCTCCAGGTCACTATGAATGTAAAGGTGAAAATAGTAGACCTGCAAGACCTGAATACATGCCAACACCTGCTCCCTGCAGTATGATCACACACATGTGGCCTTCAAATGCCCAAATGTTCGACTGTAACCTTTTCATTATGCATTTAAACTCAGGGCAACCAAACAATTAAAAAGATCAATCCTACATATAAAAAGGGGTGGGGCACTAAAATAAAGTATACCTTGGTCTCTCTCTCAATTGCTCTGGCAGGTAAACTCAGAGCCAGACCTCAGAATAACAGAATACAATAGCTTTGGACAAACATATTTTTACAGAAGGCCAAAGTATTTCCCTTCTTTCACCAAATTAACTAAAGAAAAGACAAAAATAGGCATAATTGTACACATATCCCATTTGGTTTGTAAAACAAACAAACGCCTGATGATGTTGATGGGTTGGCTTCTGAAACGCAGATTCAGAAAGATAAGCAGCAAGTGATTTAAGTAATATTTACAAACAAGTTACGATCTAGAAATTATTGAAAATCTTTCATGTGTGAATCTAATGTGGGCAGGAGGTCACTTTTTTACTATATTTCTACTGTATAATTCTGGAGTACAATGATTTCTCATTGCACTGTGGAATTCAAACAGTACCAGTTTGTCTATGTAACACCAATGCTTTTTCTCTCTTTCTTTATGGGCTTTAAACAGACATATGCAGCTCTTCAGCCTTTCAAAACTGGTGGTGACTAGAGACTAGAAAGCTACACAAAACTTGTTTCCAGGTTTCAGGTTTGTGGTATTACTTGAAAAATAAAGTATTCAGTCCTTTCTGAGCCCATGCTAAAGCCACATTAGAATGTTACATTCTGTGATGAGTGCAGTTATTTGAAAAATAAATGGCATTAAGACATATTTGCCACCTGAAAAAAACATCATACATTATGGCTCTCTATTAGTTGCTTCACAATTAAGAAGTGTTGCTACAACCTTTCATTCTTGTTAGACTTTTAGTAACAGTAAAAACTGTTTGTAATAAAACGTGAAACTGATATTTGTGACCAATATGGCTTGTTTCAAACAGACAACAGTAAATCTCACAATTGAATGCCTCCAAAACAACTGTGTGTACTTATTCACTTCTCATAAATGCACACATTTGTTTTAGTGATGATAAAGCACCATTTTAAACAACAGAATTAAAAGCTGTGGCAGAAGATTGCTGTAAATGGTTTATGATTTGCAACCATCTAGGGGTTTCCACTGGTTTCATTTCCAGCAGCGAGCATGTCATAAAAAACTTGCTCAACTGTTATATAGGCACTGCAAGTTTTTGCAAGAGAGATAAGATACCTAATGCTAATGAGAGTATTTCGCTTTAAAAGATGGAAAAATATTACATACAAACCATTCTAATAGAGCTTGCGTTTGACGGCTGAATTATTATTCTGCTGATGTGTGAATAATGTGTGATTATTATCATGAATATTAAACGTTTTAATATTGCTATTCAGCAACGAGTTAGCTACTATAACTAATATTAGGTTGTCCAGGATACTATTACACAAGCTATGTTACTGAGGCAAAAAAGAAACCTTTATGCTGTTACTCAAAGCAGTTAAGATTAGAAGTTATTTGCAGATAAATTTTCATACATATCCAACATTGTTGTAGTTGCTTTCTGTTGCTGTCGTTTTATAATACTGTTTTTGAGTGAGTGTACCTAAACTGTTCTCTCATTTCTTCTTTATTTTTGTCCTATTACTTAGGACAAGTATGTAAAATCTCTCATCCTTACCAACAGTAATTCAATAAATTATCAAACCCTCCTTAGATGATTCAATATTACAGGTGTTGGCAGGTCTCAAACAAAGAAAAATATAAAATTCACTTCAATGGAGAACAGTTTAAAAGCTGGTAAGAAAAGCAATCTGAAAATATGTTTCTGGTTCAAGTGTCATGTCATACTTCAGTCTGTATCCTGATTAATTTGTGTTTCTGACTCTTGTGTTTCTGATTATTTACAGTCTTCTGTTTCTCCGTCACCTCCTACATGCTAAGCTGTAGTTTGCTCCAGGCCTGCAAGTCTCCTGTTTGTAGGGCTTCCATGAAGAGGTTTGTGTGCTCTCGAAGCTGATCCAGCTCAGCCTGGGTCTTGCGATTCTGTCGAATCAACTCTTTAGTGCGCAGCGTAATGTCCAGCAAGCCTGATTTACTGAGAATGTTGTAGGTGTTGCAGAAACGCTTCCTCTTGTTGCTGCCGTCAGCATTACTACTTTGGCAGACACTTTCCTTGGAGACTGTTTGACGGTGGGTCTGTAATGCCTTGGTATGTGTCTCCGTGGATGCTGCCGGGTGCTCCAGCCTTCCCGTAACTTGCCGTTCAACACCAGGGCAACTGCCAGTGTTCAAGTCATTGGGTGTCTCTTGGTGTTGAGGCGACGCTGTCAGATGAGTAGCTGATGGAAGGTGGCTTGGTGCTGATGAACCAGAAGTGGCAGTACTTTGTGAACCTTGCTGCTTGTCTCCATGAGGCTGGTCTCTGCGACTGGACGATGAGCTCTTTACTGAAGCAGTAGTGCTGCAGCTGCTGCTACTACTGCTTGTGGAGCTACTCCGTGGACTGTCTCCTGGGTGAGGAGCAATTTTGGGATACGAATTCAGAATGGGGAGGTACTTCTTGTGTCTACGGCGCTTACTCGGGGGTCCTTTTGGCACTGTCGAACTTCTCTGGGAGACCATTGGTTGAAGGAAGACTACTTGGGGTTGCTGAACGACCTCAACAGCTGGACTGAACCCCCAAGGCTTTAACGAGGATGGGTTATCGCCAGGCTGTCCAAAAAAACAAAATGATCAAATCACATAAATAAAAAATAAATAATACAGTGCAAGGCTGGTGGACGATCAGGAGTTGGGGAACACATTAAAAGCTCAAGAGACACTAACTAAGAGGTTTAGCTGGCCTTGCCATCAGGTAGCAGTTAGTTTTTTCTCTTGATATCAGTAATACATATTGCAAAAACAAAACTGTGTGGCTATAAAATAATTGCAGGTTAATCAACGACTTGTGCTTAAACACAAATTGCTTTTGCAGGCTTTATAACCCTGTAATGATCTAGCACAGATTAACTGCCTGCAAGACATCTACTACGAAGACACATTATGGGACTTTCCCCATTTAAAGCAACATTAGCAGAAAAAAAGCCTGATCCAGGGAAAACACAAAAGTGCTGGCAAGTAAACTGCTGGGGACACTTTTTTTCCTTTTACCTCTTGATGTCATGTCAGTGCAATTCACAGAACAAGGGACACAAACACTGAATGCAGACCATGCAGATTTTCTCCTCTAGTGAATCAGAATGGTTTGGGTTTCAAACTGGAGATTTATTTAATGTACATTGTCAAAATCATGGTTGCTTTACTATAGCAATAGATGAATTATTTTTGATAATATTCCTCTCAACGAAAAGGGAAATTTATTTTACCTGTTTGAGAAGCACATTGTTAATGATAATCATTGGTGATAGATTCTGGTAAGATCCACCCACAACAGCCACTTGCGAAGGCTGGGACCTGGAACCTCCCACGGCTGATCCCACTGTTCGAGATGCATCTTCTGTGTCCGTCTGGTCAACTGTACTCAGATGCTCAGAACTCGCGTCTACAAAAAAGAATGAAAATAAGAAAAAATACCACACATTTCGAACCGTTTTACAGTTTGTCACATCATGTAACTAGCATCCAGACTGTATCCTGATAAGATTTGTCATTTGTTTACACTTGGATTTTTAAGGTGCCTCGGTAAACCGGTCTGAATTCCAGTTACTGTGTAGCGAATAATATGTAACTCAGCTCACATACAACAGCAAAACACCTGTGCTTCCCTCGTTTTTCCCTTGTATTCAAAATAAAAGCATAATTTTGCATGTTAATGATCCTCCCCTGTTATCTTAGTCATAAACCATGTGTTGAACATGGTGTGTTGTAGTGAGACCGTAAAAAAGGATTGCCACGTGTGTCTTGGAGAGACGAATGCACTTGTGAATTTATGTGGCTTGAATGCATCCAAGACCACCTCCGGTGGTGATTTAAGTGATCAGATTTCTATTTTTATTATACCTGCTGTGGATGCATTTGGCTTGAGGTGACTGGTTGTACACAAGGTATTTGATACCAAAATCTAAAACTAAGAAGAATTGCAAGCATTATTTTCCAAAACTTTGTTGCGCCCCCTTGGCTTAAAAATGCCGTCAGTTCTGTCACATAAGAATTACAGCAGTTTATCTGGTCCATTTAAGTTCACTCTTTCACCAACATTACATTTTAATGTCCAACAAAACACAACAGTGACACTCCCACATTCTGGGAATGACAACTGTAGGGTGCATAGGTTCAAAATAACACAATGAAACACTTGGACACACTGACTGGCCAGTAAGATCACCAGACCGCAATCCTAATCATGTAACAATCGGCCAAAAGGCTGAAATAGGCAAACACAAGCTCTAGCTGAAATGGCCAAATGTAATGAAGAGTAATGAACAATGATCCAAAGGTATCTCAAGAGAAATATGTAACCCTTAATTGACTTGACTTGTGAACATTTTGCAGCAAGGGAGAATTGTAACTAGAAATTAGTAAATAAATAATGCATATGAGTGATTTTTTGGTGAAGTGATTTTTCAAAACAGACCTGAGAAACCAGAATCCCTTTCAGAATCTGGTTTTGACCTCCCCAGTCTCTTGGTTTTGCTCATGGTTCTCATGATCTCATCTTTCATCTTCATGCTCATCCTGACTCCACCCTTTGGCCCCGTCACACCACTCTCACCCTGCCAGAACAAGAGGTGAAGAAACAAAACAGATCAACTTTTATAATCTAAGCTTTTTGGAACAGGAAAACACTACTTTCTGACTTTTCAGAGGAGACACTAAAGACCCAAAACCTATCCGTTAACATGGCCAAGCTTGAGCTCAGCCACTCTCTTTAACAAGAATACAAAGCGTTATTCAAAAATTAAGAATAATAAATATAGATTTTGCATGGAAATGAACTGATGTAAAACTACACTTAGTGGACAAAAGTATTGTGACACAAATGCTTTTCAGGGTTGGGGCCAGGTCCCTTACTTCCAGTGAAGGGCAATCTTTAAACTTTAGCATACCATGACATTTTGGACAACGTCATGCGTCCAAATTCTGTGATAGGCCCTTTTCTGTTCCAGCCTGACTGTGACCCAGCGCACAATACATCTGATGTGTAGTGGAACAGAGATCATTAGCAAGGCCTTTTCCTCCAACATCAGTGCATTATTGCTCTACAGAATGAATGGGCACTCATTCCCAAAGAAACAATCTTGTGGAAAACCAAGAAGAGTGGAAGCTTTTATAGCTGCTAAGGCGGTGGTGGGCAACTCGATACATTTGTCCACATAGTGTGTATCTCTGTAATCGATTAGGACAGTTAAACACTAGAAAAAAACAGCTCTATTAAATGAATGCAAAATGTACTATGTTCTTGGGCTCTCCTTCCCTAAATAGTCAATCTGAGACATCCTGGTAACAGAAGAATTGCGTTTTAATGGCACACTGTTAAAGGATGTACTGAAAATGCAGTAGCAATTAAACTTAGTTCACTTCCATCAGTAGGAGGAAACACCTGACAGGACTGTTTTAGCTGAACGAATTACAGCACCACTTATGAACTTAACACTGAACTATGCAGACATGCAATGAGCAGAAAAATAGTAATATGCAAATGCCCGTCATTTACTCCTGTCTAACCTTTTAGTTCGTAGGGATTAACGTTGCTAACGCTAGCAGCTCGCTGGCTATGGCTAGTTTGGCAACTAACTACGATGTCTAGGATCACACCATTGTCAGGAACTTAAATATACACTTTAAATGAGTTTATTTAAGTCAGCAGACGTACTCCCCTACTCACTGAATCATTCGTTTTGTGGTAGAGAGCTGTTTACAGCGTTAGCAGCGACTTTGACGGAGGCTAGCTAGCTACACAATATGGACAAAACAATTGGGACGCACATGTTTTCGGGGTTAAGTCCCTTATTTAATTTTACATGTTTCAGCATATCAAGACAACACCATGCTTCAAAGTTTGTGGACACAGCTTGAGTAAGACATTATAATTCCAACATGCCCGTTTCCCAATGCACAAAGCAAGATCCACAAAGATATGGGTGGGTTAATTCAGTATGAAGGAACTTAACTGGCCCGCACAGAGTCCTGACCTCAACCCCATCCAACATGTTTGGAAAGAACGGGAACGGCAGGCCTTCTCGTCTAACATCAGTGTCTGACCTAACAAATGTTCTACAGAATGAATGGGCACAAATTCCAAATCTTGTGAAAATGCACCCGTTAAAACTACAAAGAAATGCACTAGCGCCACATTAAAGTCTTTATGTTAAAATGCAAGCTCTTTGGTGTAATGATTATGCGTCCCAATACTTTTGTCATTGTGTAGCTAATACATAGTGTAGCTAACTAGTTTTACACCAAACTGGCTAGAATTTGGTTATAATCGGCTGTCTAGACTAGACTAAATGGTTTGAGCTCCTAACAAGAGCGCATATAGCATGAAGAGTTAGTGAGGAGAAATCGAGACCTACCTTGTTTTTGTGAATCTCAGACAGATGCAGCCGTCGATTGGTCACGTAAACCTCGGAGAGAAATACACGATACCGTACACGAGACCGGAGCGTAAGTAGTCTGGTTACACCCCTCATACGCACACAGCTACGCACATGCCAAGCGATATGTCCAAAAAGCCCCTTTACATGCTTTTACAAGGACACTGGGGCTGTAGATAAATGACAATACATTTATTCAACAGTAATAACGAACTCTAGTATAAACGTTCGACCGTATTTGTTTATAAGCTATACTTCTTTGGAATTATTGGGCGGGACCAGCTCAGCAAAGGAAATGTGATTGGCTGTCTGTGACTGGCTAGTCCCTTCCACCAAACGCCCGTCTCGCTCTCTCATTGGCCATCTTCTCACACGTTATGCTAAAAAACGTGACAGGAGCAGGAGTGTGTGACAGTACGAGAACGTTTGATTCAACTGCAAAGGGGCGTTCTTTAGTATCTCAGACGTGTCGGACTGTATTACATAACAGTTCCGAGACATGGCCTTAATATAACCTTTAAATAAAGGCAGGGCCACTGGCTGGCCTGGGCATGATCCCTTTATACCGTATGAAAGGAATGAAAATGAGCTCATGAACGCGTCAAAGGGGGATTCCAAGGTGTAAACGGACGTTCAGTAAAGTGTCGTACATGAACAGAGCACGGCACGGCGTCTTGCCTCACAACCAGAGGGGCAATTCCCTGGCCACCAGCGGCCCCAGAAGTAAGTGGCCCATTATAGTTTGATATGAACAAACCACAGCACAGCACACAATGTGAAGAGTGTGGAATGTGTACTCTGTATTTTTCTAACCTATTCAAGCAGTGGGTAGCCAGTGATGCTGCATGTGGGGATGGTACCTTTCTCAAAGGTGTCACTAGCAGTCCTAGGATTTGAACCCACAACGTTCTGACCACAGAGGCGGACCCCTGACCACCAAGCCACCAGGGATTCACAAGAAAGAGGCCCCTTATAGGCATACATGAACCACAGAATAGCACACATGAAGCAATGGGCAGACAAGGACCCAGCACCCAGAGAGCAGGGGATGAGTGGGAATGGTACCTTGCTAAAAGTTAGTGGTGCCAGTGGTGCCCCTTCTGAGCGAAGGGGCACCTCCCTGACCACTAGGCCACCAGCTTCAAGAAGGATGGATATGATATGCACTGTTTTAAGAGAAACTCACTGACATTTACAGTAGTGGTAATAGAAACCAGACATCTGAAGACTAAAGTAATTATATTTCATGGTTATGAATACACTTTCCGAGACCTTTTTTAAGGTCATTTTGTCTTGAACGTATGCTTTAAATCCATCCATGGCATGGAGGTGAGACAAGAACCACAATTTTACAATATCAACATTACATATAAAAACCCATTTACAAATAAGTTCATTTAATAAAACACTTATTTGCTTTGTAGACATTGTGACTCCTGGCTCCTTTTGTTACCACTGTAAAGAAAGTCTTCCGTTTTCTCTACAATTAACCATTTCACACCAAGCCACTTAGTTAACATGCCATAGTTAGAAAAGTGAAATTCCTCCTTTAAGGGAGATGTTTAACATTATAATCATTTAAAAAAAAAAATACTCTCTCATGCCATCAGAAACAACAGGTCAGATTTATTTCATTCATACTCATTATACTTCAGCCAGTTTTACACAATGGTTTCCAGTTGTGTTGAAGAAAAAAACTCCTCAGGGCAGTGGAGTAATAAAGATAAATACAAAGCAGGCATTTACCACAATATGAGCATCTGAGTATTATCAGGATTTTTTTGTCCTTTTACTTCTGTGGCAATGCTCCTAAAACACATTCACTTCCCGGAGAATCTTGCCAGTGAATGGTGAAGGTATCATCCTGGACATGTCTGAGATTCTTATCATGAGTTATGTCCCAGATGCATCTGCTTGTTGTCGATTTTCAGGAGGGGTGTGTTCCTTCTAGCTGAGACGATTATGATGCCTACATCAGAACAAACAGTGATTAAACTTCACCAGAACACACATACATACATACACACACACACTACAGGCCAGAAGTTTGGTCCCATATAAAGAAATATATAATATATAAACAAAATAATATGCTGCTTTTTCAACATTTATTACACTAAAGCACTAGACATACTTAAAGCAAATGTAACCAATTGGTTGTCAATATGTTTTAGTCTGTATTAACACATTATTTAGCTACAATGGATGAAACTATTGGTTGTGAAGAGACATATCAGTCTCTTGTACTCACAGTGTGTTTTTTACATTACACTTACAACATTGTTTTAAAGACAGGGCAGAGCTGTCTTTATATACTGAGGAGGCCCAGGTCCTTCGAGAACCACGTTGATCATGTTCTGTAATTCTGTGGTAGAGAGTGTGGTGTTTTTTAACAGCTGAGTGCTGGGCAGTGGGGTGATGATAGCTGATGGCTAAACAAGCTGATCAAAAAGGCTTATTCAGTTCTGGATGTCAAACTGAAAACCCAGACAGAGGTGTCTGAGAGGAGAATGGTAAGGAAGCCTCTCTGCATCTCTCTCACCCCATGCATGCCATCTTAACAGGCCATCAGAGCACACACAGCAGAAGACGCATTGTCTCTAAATGCAGAACTGAATGTCACAGGAAATCGTTTCTACCTGTGGCCATGAGACTGTATAATTCCTCTTTGTAAGTGATTTCTAGGGGCTGTGTACTGATTTGGATTTGTGCAATATACAACTTTGTAATCTCTGAACGTATTGAATATTATCGAATGTTAGTCACTTTATCTTACCATTTGCTGCTATTTTGTTGTGTTTATTTGTATAGCATTAACACTAAGCCACTTTTACAAGCCATTTGGCACTACTGGCACCTTACACTACTTAAAGAAGAATGAGGCCCCGATCAGGAGGACCTTATCAGCTTCTGTAGCAGTGCTAAAAATGTGCATCTTGGCCGCATCTCAGGCCGACGCTGTGCACCGGACGACAGTTCTAGTCTTTTCAGAACAGATTGTCAGTCCGCCCCTGAAAACAGGTTTACCTTTACATTTTCATTAAGTGTAATGTATTAAGCTGAATTTAAAATATAATTAAAGTGTTTCGGATGCAGTCATTTTTTTCTTAGAACCGAACTAATAATTTTTGACAATATCCTCCACGATTTCGTTTATTTCGTGGCAATATATAATTCTTCATGTATTTAAAAAAATACATTAAATTATTGCTACATTTTCCCTTCTTATCCAAAACAAATGACAGCACATATCAAAGAAAATGCCTGTGCATAAAGTACAGTGCAGGGTAACATTGGTATTTACATTTTAGCACTGCAGGAGTTCAGTGTAAAGTGTACAGTACAGATATGGGTCTATCCTTACATTTTCATTTAGGGTAATATATTAAACTGTGTATAAATGAAATCATATTTGGGGCCATATTTAGGGTTTCCACTATAAAAATAGGCATTTTTTTCACTATACGTGGGTGCTCTTGGAACATAGCTATTCTTATATTTTCTATTATCTTATTATCTTTTATTTATTCTTGTTGCACTGAACATGCTAATGATGCAAGAATGTCTCTCGGGATAAATAAATAAGTTGTCTTAATAACTTATCTTCTTATCTTAAAACCAGTCAGTAACCATTGTTGTAAGTATTTCTATTGGATTTTTTTTTTGCAATAAAATTAGAAAAAGCAGC
>JBBJLR010000160.1:6335283-6349634 GCA_037577145.1 Brachypetersius gabonensis | reverse complement strand
ATTATACACCTTTTTTATATATATATATATTATAGAAATATTATAGAAAATCATAAAATGAGAATATTGTTTGATCTTGTTATCTGGGTTGGAAAATATACTCGTGTCCATAAGTTTGTAGACACTTCTGTAAATCAGGGCAATTAACAGTCTCAGCTCTTTGTTAGGACCATCTTAATCAACTAAACCAACTCATGCCTCTTATGGCCAGAGGAGGGCAATTTAGAACGTACTTGCCACTGTTTGCTGTCGTCTTTCCTTGGTTTCCTTTTCTTTACCTTTTTCTTTTCCTTTCCTTTTCTTCTCCTAGTTCTTCGGTGTGGGCTACTTAACTTTTGTCTGCAGGGGTAGAACATAATTACTTAATTATTCTACCAATTTTATTTGGCCAGATTAGTTATCAGGAATAAATAATGAAAGAAAAAAAACTCTGATACCTTACTTGATTCAGTTTGAGCCTAAAGATAAAGGGAATGAAATCAATGACAAAATTCACAGCAGTAAGTCTCAATTCACACTAGATCCACATTTTGATTCTTCAGTTAAGCGTCAAGACAAACCTTGCAACATCAGTAGGAGTCAGTAGTCACCCAGTCTTTTTTCTAAAAAATACACTTTCAAATGGGTCTCGATCCCATCAAAAACAATCATCTCTTCCTTATGGCTGTGCAGACTTATTTATATGGTTTAGGACACAGAATGTCTTACTGTGATGTATAAAAACCTCAAAACATAGTGTTACAAGTCTGGACCACCTTAAAGAGAAGCTGGATGTGGTTTGAATTGGCCAGGAGAAAAAGATTTGGGTGACTTTTAACTTCAAATCTATGTTAACTACATGAGGCCCAATACTAAACTGAAAGAGTAAAACTATATCTGGATTAAGTGAAATGTTTTGCAATTGTGATTCCTTGTGCTGAAATATCCTTTTAGGCTGATTGGTTTCCATACCTGCACTCACAGGTGTGGTGCTCTAAAAAGGAAAGCTGCACATACTGCCTGGTCCTCTGTGCTGGACTTATTCTCAACAACTGAAATGAAAGCAGAGAAGCAAAGAATGCATCTAAACTGTAGTGGGAAAACTGAATTTCTCAATCTATTGACTTTTTTGCTGTGATAAAATCCATCGGGTTGTTTTCCTATTAATGGTTATAAACAGATAAATATACATACATTATATAAACAGTATATATATATTTAAATAGGGGTGTGTAACATTATTTGTTAAAAACAATTAACTGATTACAATTAGCTGATTAATCACACCATGTGACTTTAACCCGGTCCTGCAGAAGCATGCTACCCATCAAGATGTGCTACCGTGCCCTTCTGCACATATGCACTTCCACAGTCTTGGGATTCAGTGCTACTTAGCGTTAGGGAAGTTATATGTGCTATCTTGCGTTGGACACTGGTTTATTTGTGTTATCTTGCATTGGGGTCACTGGTTTACAGTGATTAATATCCTAAAAGCTCTTTTAATTGTACGTGTACTTGTTTGCTTCTACATGCTGTCTTCAGTGCACTATTAAAGGGTATATAAGTGTATGTCGCTACTCTGGGGTCTGTGTCTTTGCAGTCATTGCATAAGCAATTTCCTCTAAAATGGCATTTTTTCTGCATATTTGCAGAATGCTATCTGAAGCTAGGAAACATCAGCATTGTCCAGAATCACCACAAGCTGGAAGCATGGCACGATCTGAAGTAACCTGTGTCCTGCTTCACGGTAGCATTTCTCAGTGTTAAGACTGTATAAACTGGCTCTATGCACCTATAAGAATCGAACTATCTATCGAGGCTCTCATTTAAATAAAATATATTTGTCTCTGTTTATGCATACTATTAGACTATTTCTTTTCATTATCGGTGTTGTAAACTGAACTGTATAAACTCAAAGGGAGCATTTTTCAATAGGGAAGCATGAATCGATAGACTCAGCTGTCGATTTGTGCTATGGTAGCATTTTTCGCAGCATAATTCCTCAGAACTATTAGGGGGTGACGTAGAAGTGAAACATGTGAGATGCCGAGTGCAGCGCACCCCACATTAAAATGCTTTTTACACTGTGCTTGTATGTAAATGGACTTAGGTTCTATTAGTGTTCTTGCTGAAGCATGAACAGTTATTAAATAAAAGAGACGCTGAAAGTCTGTAATGTTGATTATTCATTAACTCATATACCAAAATGTATGTACATTTTAAAATACTTTTACAGCATAAATATGTGCAATTAATCTAGATTAATTAATCTCAGATCTGGTAATTAATTAAAATTAATTTTCCTTAACGCAGACAATTACTTTATCGCATCCTTTTTTTCATCCTTTTTGTGATAGTGTGTGCGCAGCACGCAGCTCTACATCTCGGCTCGTTTTCGCGGGGGTCAGGCGTCCCATTTTTCCACAGGGACTTTGATGACTTTTATATGGAGTTGATCCCAGTTTGCAGCTGCCATAATGGCTCCGTCCCCTGTGCTCTGGATTCTGAGGGTAACTTGTTTTTCTATTCCAAACTAACGTGAATGCCCTGCAGTGGCAAATAGCTTTGGTTTTATATTTGATTTGATTCCATTAATGTTTAAGTTGAGATTTACAGAAATATTTGAACTGCAGTTCAAACTGTTTTTACGGGATGTTGAAAACGTTGTTAAAAAAGCACCTTGTTGGTTTAGAATTTGAAAAACAAATGTTATTGCACTTTTGTTCATATAGCAGTACTTACACAGTGCTGTATAGAGTAGCACAATAAAATGTCATTCATAGAACCTGCATAGAACATTGTTTAGTGTATAATCTTAAAGCACAGTGTCCATACCTTTTGAGTGGCCTAATAGCATAATAACATGATCAAATCTGTACCTGCATTGAGATATTGCGTGTGAGGGTAGGGAAGCACTCTAGTTTCTCATCATTACAGCAGCCAGAGCAGCGCTGTAGTGGCACACAGCCTGGACTGAATATGTGCTCCACACCTCCTGGGTATTCCTGCTCCACCGCCACCATCTTCTCCAATGAGCGACACAGGCTTCGAGCCCACACCTCATGAAAAAGCATCACTACAATAAAAGTTATAGTATTTTTCAGCTGTATTTTCAAAGGTCCCAGCTTTAATATCTGATATATTGAGCAGAAATCCTCACTGCCCACATACCTGATCTAGAAGCTGTGCGATTTGTATGATTGTAGTGCACAATATGTTGTTATTGCAATAACAACAGTCTCTGCAAGACTGATTTTGCAGGAGGCTACAATATGCAAATCACATGGTCTCTGAAAAGATGACCAATCACAGCTCCAGGTGAGTTACTGGTGATTCAAGGTGTTCATGTAATCTGACTAAAGTCTAATTATTTTGGCCAATCTTTAAAAATACCTTGACCAACCAGTTGAATGGCCCATATTCTAAATGTTCATTTTTCTCTACATTTTAATTTTTTCCTACTGTTCAATGTGCATCAAAAAGATTTCACAATTCATCAAAATTCATTCTTACATGACCACTTTCCAACCTTAAAATTAAACTGCTGTTTTTTGGTACTACACCTTTAAGGTGATACCTTTTCAGATTGCATGCCCTTGTATCACAGCTCATTGGAAAGGCAGCCTGGGACTAAAACACTTGAACTAAAGAATGATTGGGTGGGGCTGACTTTCTGCGGGCTGAATAAAAAAATAATAGTGGGGGTTTTGTGACATCACAAAAATTACAGTTTAAAAACAGGCTTAATTGCAGCTTGGACAGTGTGGATGGGGGATAGAGACAATATGTACATACTTTAAGCCTTTTTAATTCCAGAAGAATGATGATACAGGCCTATTCGTTTATTTATTAGGGTAATTATAAGGGTAAGGGTTAGGATGAGTACATATCGCAATTGCTATATGTAGCAGTATAATCACAGTACTCTTTGTGGTGCACAAATAAATTTGGAGTGCACGCCTGAAGAAAGTATGTCATCAGCTTGATTGTTATAATGCTAATGCAACCGACATGTATGAGCAACAATAATAATAAGTTTACCTTCAGAATCGGGTGTGCTTAGAGAAGCTGAGACCTACAGCACCAAAAAAAGACATCTGTCAACAATATCACAAAAAGGACATGTTTATTTTTGTATTTTTGCATGCATGCACTTTGGCTCACGGAGGCAGGATGCGTCCCTGAGCACTGATGTCTGCTAAGTAGGAGATAATATGGATGAATCATGCCGAAAGGGGAGGGGAATACCCTCTAAACAATGTCAGGTTTCTGATTATCCTTGTGCACTGAACCATGCCTGACTCAAGGGTTCCCAGTGTTGGCCACCAGATACACTTGGCTTTCACCCATCATCAGGATGATTTGAGAACAAACACACAAAAAGTGTAAACTAATTAGGGCAAGTGGGCACTCAAACCACTGAGGGGCATCAGGGGGTTGGAACTAACATTAGCTAGAGGACGTGCAAATCCACAGCCACATACACTGGGTCCTTATACTGTGCCAAAACAGAACTAAAAAAAGCCAACACTGCACATCTTTACAGTGCAGAACATACAGGAGCTGGGGTTTACACTAGAAAACTTAAAAACACATACATTTAACACCTTGGCTGGGTGGACTGGAGGCCTGACGATAACCAAAACCCCATCATGGTTCTGATGTCTTTACAGAAAGTAATAACCATTAAATACCTCCACAAACATATCTTTTATAGAAGTTTGCATAGTGTCCCTTTACTAAAGCCACACACACAGCTTTATGATTGCAGCATGGATAAAAATGAAGCAACCCATTCACACTCCATTAAAATCCAGTTGAGATAAGACATAATAGACAGGTGCTAATGTGATAAAAGTAATGAAACTCAAATTAAGCCTTTGGGAAATCCCTCCAACAAGAGACAGACTAAATACTTTCAAATGTATAAGACTACTTGCTGACTTGTATTATAATAATATAAGTTCGTTTTTTGGAGCTCTCAGCTGTCAAACACACACACACACACACACACAGAGATAAATCAAATGTATTTGCAATGCAATGGTAATAGTGCAGTGCACAAACTGAGAATAAAATTGCTTTGAAATATTCAAAAAACGTTGTATATATTTCAAAAAACTACAAATATATATATATTACAAATTAATAAATAAATAGACCAACTGAGTGACAACGGAAGGAACTAACAAGCTAACTAATTATATAAAAACAATTTTAAAAACTGAGCTGCATTTAAAGTGTGCGGTGTGATCCCGTACCTGTATGTGGAGAAAGTGCAGCACCAGCGTGGCGAGTGTCTGTATCAGTCCAAGGAAAGTGCTCATATCGAGTGAAACACCAGACACCCAGAAGCTCTCGCGAGGTGGTCCCACACCAAACCACAGAACTATGTATATCCCAGCATCTTCATAACACGCTTTATATCCAGCTCATTTAGATAAACCGGCACGGAAGAACAGGCGTGGAATTTTAAATGCAGGCGGTGCAGCTCACAGGAGAGTCGATTTGAGTGAAACGCCCAGTGTGGGCTGAGAAGACCCCGAGACCCTCACACCATTAGAGAGTTCACTCATCAAAGTCTGGAATACTAAACTGGCAGGTCCTCCCTCGTGAGTGAGATACACGCCCAAACGTTTGTGGTGCTCAGTTTTCTTGGTGGAACATTGTTTGTTTCTGTGCACTGTGTCTGACTGAAATGACAATAAACAGCAAGCACCTACTTAACTTGACATGCAAAGCACTCAATTGCCATCACTACCAAAATAAGCAGGGCAGAAATGCTCTCTTCACTGATCCTGGATTCAGTTGAAGTAGGATTTTTTTCCAGACTCTTAGCAAAAAGTATACTTATTTTACACTAAAACTGAGGCAGTATACTTGAAGTGTACTTTTTATATATTTTATTTTATATACTTAACCCATTTAATCCCGATGGCAACAATTGTTGTGGGTTTTTTTTCTTTTCTTTTGGAAGCTCTAAAAGTGTTGTTTTGGCTTTGGGCAGCTAGTGCAAGTTAAAAAAAAAATTAAAAGAGGTTGTCTCCCCTAAACTGTATCAATGTCATTTGACGTGTGTGAATGGAGACATGACCACGCCCCTTTACATCCAGCCTGCACCTCTGGAAAGAGATGTCTGCCTCAAACTTGTACATGAGGCAGTTCGTAAAATACCTTAATTAACAGATATTACTAAAATATTTTGAACACATATTTTCTAAAGGGTCTACTACTAATATTGAATGAGAATTACATGCCTGCATGCATCTTTTCTCCGTAAGAAGAGTAAATGTAAGCACGGCAACAATTGTTGCCGCTAGCATAACACATAGTCATAGTACTAGTTATGCTAGCTCTCAAAGGTTTTGGCTGTTTATTCTATTTATCTTTTGTTTTTTTAAAACTATCAGAGGTCAGGCCAGGGGGGTTACATGAGATCTTGGTGGGAAGAGCGGCCTCCCGTGGGGGGGTGACCAGCTGGGTCGCTGAGGTGGGATCCGCTCTGCTGGGGGACGCGCCTTGGGGTCTTGGACCTTTTCAGTGCATGGATGTCCCTCCACCGGGGGGACACCGAGGATAAAACCTACATTTTCACTATCATAACCACCAAGAAATGGAAAAATTCAAACATATTGTGTGTTAGGGAAGTCTAAGGAGTAAAATGCATGCACTTATTTTGCAGGGAAATATTTGGGATTAAATGGGTTAAGAATAGTATAGTGAAGTATACTACTTGACTCATACTGATAAGTATAAAGTATATAAAGTATACTTTTGTAAACTTAAAATAACCTTATAAAGTATTCTTGAAGTATATACATTTAAAAATGTTCCAATTTAGTCCAAAAAAGTATTAAATTAGTATACTTTCTAGAACACTACAAGTACATATGGTCCGTTTACTTGCTGTACTTATACCTGCACTCAAGTATACTTAATAAAATGAACTTCAAGTATACTACATTTTGCTAAGGAGAACTCAGTCGTAAATACCTGTGCAATAAGGAAGGCAAGTGTAGTAACCTACACTATGAGGACAAAAGTGTTGGGACACACCTGTTTGGGCTTGGCCTCTGACTTTCAGTGAAGGATAATCTTAG
Source organism: Brachypetersius gabonensis (assembly GCA_037577145.1). Taxonomy (NCBI): domain Eukaryota; kingdom Metazoa; phylum Chordata; class Actinopteri; order Characiformes; family Alestidae; genus Brachypetersius; species Brachypetersius gabonensis. Next base: position 6,342,555 of record JBBJLR010000160.1, on the reverse strand, counting down.
TGCTTTACCATACCAAGATATTTTGGACAACACCATGCTTCCAACTTTGTGGACACAGTTTGGGGAAGAACCTTTTCTATTCCAGCGTGACTGTGTCCCAGTGCACAAAGCAAGGTCCATAAAGACATGGTCCACACAGAGCCCTGACCTCAACCCCATCAAAACCTTTGGGATGAACTGGAACGGAGATTGTGAGTCAGGCCTTCTCGCCCAACATAAGTGCCTGTCCCCGTAAAATGCTCTACAGAAAGAATGGGCACAAATTCCCACAGAAACTCCATTAAAGTCACTGTTGGTGTAATGGTCAGATGGGCCTACAGAACAGTGAACTGTAAATGATCATTTCAGATTTTGAATGTACAGTTTTCTTGTCCAATCTGGTAAAGAGAACTGTTTCTTATGAAAGAATTACATCTCTTAGTGTAAAAGTAGCCATAACGGCTAATTACACTGTAAAGATCTTGCTTCTGTTTGTAAGCATTTGTTAAAAATATTCTTATTTCCTGTATATTAGCCTATGTACATTGTCTTAGTTTAGCCTTTCCAACTTTCTGTTTAATTTAATTTTTTTCATACCTTTATGGCTTGTGGGTCAACTCTGGGGCACATTTCCCTACATGTTGTACTTGTACATGTTGTTTGACGAATAAAGCATTTTTAATCTTGAGTCTAGAATTCCTTAGGGAGGGATTCCAGTTCACTTCCAACAACACTGCATCAGTTTATTTCTACAGACAGCATGTGTAGGCTGAACGGCCGCCATCCATATCTTTTTGCTGCTGGGTTAAGCACTGGCTCCTTTTCTCCCCCTCATTTTCCTGAAAGCGTAATGATACCACAGACAAAAACACATTTTAAGTGAATTTTAAGACTGTGGAATGAAGGAGTATAAGGCACTGACATGTGGATCAGCTTAGGGCGAGCTGCATGGTGATAAGGAGGCTCTGCTTTGGTCAAGAAACATATACAGAATGCCCAGGAATGTAAACAACCAGGACAACTGTGTGTACACTTCGACCTAAATGTAGTAAATCTAATGCATCAATGAAAGCCATGAATAAGTAGGTTACTATAACTGTAGAGCTCACCTATGTGTTTAATGTTAAAACTCTAGTATTAATTCTTAATTATGTAATGAGTGATTACATCAAGGCAAGGTAGCCATTCATTTATACCTCAATCTGCATTCTTTTGCATTTGGAATCCAGTCACAATACGGTATTCACCCATAATAGTACTGTTACTGCGACTGTTGACTGCTGTTTTCTGATTCTGTCTTTTTTGCACTCTATTTAGTCCTGTCCAGCCTGCATTTGTGTAGAGCAGTGGTGTTTCTGTCTTGTCCACGGTTCTGGAGGAGCATTATTTCATTTCACTGTGTACTGTGCATATAGTTGAAATGACAATATGCACGGGAGATGTGGTCTCATTGCCTAAAAGGTACCTGTAAACAGGGGCCTATTAACTGATCAAACACTGTAAGTCCACTCATTCACTTACAAAGTAGAGCAGTGGAGAAAGAGTGTTGTGTCCCTAGTGCTGACAATGAGGCAGTCTGACGGGAAGGGGCCCAACTTTGAATCCTCTTTGTGTATTTTAACCAGTTTGTGTCTGCAACATTATGCCACAGTTGTATGGTTGAGTAAAGCCTTAATGCAGGAAAACACTAAGGGTTGTTGTTCCTGACATTGGTTAAGCTTAGACTAAATTGCAGTGATAATTGTGAATCACCACTGGAAATTCCATTTAGTCTAGGTCTTAGGTGTAGTTTGGTTTAGGGAAACGGCAGGGCGCAGGGCCTCCAGAACCATTGAGAGCCCCTGGAAAAAGGCACTGGGTGAATTTGCACTTGTTCTAGTTTATTGTGCACATGTGCTTTCAGCATTCTCAGTAAAATGAAGACGCAGGGCTAAAACCTTGGTGTATCAAGAGTAGAAAAATCACCAAACCCCTTGAGAGTTGGATCTAGGTTGAGAGGGGTACCAAACCCTGGTTATGGAGTAACCCCTGCTCAGTACATGTTAGTGTTTGCTGTACTATAGCACACCTGATCTAACTGGTAAAGTCATTAACACCTTTATGAGTTAAAGTGTGCAAGGGGTAGTCCAGGACCAGGGCTGGGAATCAATGCACTAATCTAATACCTTATGAACTTGCAAACCAGCTCAATTGTTAGGGTTTAGTTTTCACTGCTGAAAGACACTGGGAAATACACATTAGCACGATAACCGCTTGAGGGAAGGAAATGTCTGCATAAATGGATACCAACTTGTGTCAAACCCTGAAATAACTGCAACATTGAGTGAAATTGATCAAAGCGGGGAACTTTTTATTCTTCCAAAAATTGAACTTTTACTAAACACAAACTTATATGGTGGACCTGTAAATCTGCATACATGCGGTCAAACCAGTGCCCTATTTTATCTCTGAGCAATTTTATTTATTGTTTGTCCAACCACATAACTGATGTCAACCATCATAATGCTAACAGTGACAGTTCTAAGTCTAGAGTACTCCACCCCACTAATTAGCTGTTGTGATTAATAAGATGAGTAAAAAGAAAGCAGCACATTTAAATTGCTCAACAATCAGCTAAATGTGTAGACAGCTACATTTAACAAGACACATTCGTATCAGATCACTTGGTTGCCTATGTTGTAACAGAATGATCTTGCTGGGCCTGCAACTGACAAATTTAATAGCACCTTAGTTTATAAAAGCTTATAGTCTGGAATACGACATTGAAGTTCCTAATAATCTTTGTTTAATGATCTAATGTATATACCTTCTTTTTACCTTTAATAGTATAATTAGACTAAGCTTTCAGTAGTTCATTAAATGAGTACATCTAATCATCCACTGCACTTGAGACACCATCAATGAAGTAACTGATGGCTGGTCCTCTTCCCGTGTCCATCAGCTAAAGATAACTAAAAAATAATAATGCTTCTCTTTAGAGAAAGAAAATCACATTTGCTTTTGAATCTGCTGAATGTTACTGAGAAAGAGGTGTTTTTTCCCCTGACAAGTTCAAAAACATTTAAATTATATGACACGACCACAGCCATGGCTCTGAATTTATAATTACATTGCAATAACTGCAACCCCGCCCCCAATCTACTAAAACAACAAATACAGGGACACATGGTTTTCCCAAAATTTCAATAAATTCAATTCTTAAAAAAAGAAACAAAACCTACAATAACTAATTTGGAATGTTTATTTATCTTATTATGTACAGGTGAGCCGATATCTTATGGTATTTTCAAGAGTATCTGTAATGTAAATAAATTAAATATAACTGCTTAAAGGTAGAGCAAGAACTACACAAAGCAAAGAAAAAAAAAAACATTCTTATCAACAATGCTACTCCTTTACCTTCAACTGCCACATCTACAGAACTGCCATATTAAAGTCACTTGAGTAGTATGATTATGGAGCAACTGGGATAAGCCAATAAGCTTAGAGTGTTCTTTTCTATTTACTTTGACCATTTACTTTTTCACAAAACTCTTACATTAAATGATGTGATCGCAGTTCGCTTTCATAGAGTGTGATAATCACTGCCCCCTAGTGTTTGTCTTCCTATGGGTCATTTTGGTTAATACTACACCAAAAGCACAATTGCAATAGCAATACATTGAGAGAGACCTACAAAGTTAAAGGAGGCACGAATTTCGATGCTGAAACTAGGTCTCTGTGTTTTACAGAAATAAACAGATTGTTTGTGGATTATTTCTCTGTAGAGAAAGCCCTCTTCATGAGTGGTGGCGGTGTCTTTCCAGGGTCATACAGTGTTTCTGGTGGAGGGCTGCTGAGGCAGCACCAGTCGGGAATGCGGCCTGTTTGATTGTACTGGTCTCTGGACACCGATCGACTACCCAAGATGTCCTGCAGTGCTCCAAATACAGCCCCTGTACATAAAGATGAAGAAATGTTTTTAATTAATTTAAAACAATTGGAATTGTAAATGATCTTAAATGATTAAAAATGTAAACCCATGTTAAAGGCACATGCTCAAAACATCTGCTCACTGACCTCCAAGCCAGGCAGTGCAGTTGGGCTTGGCTGGTGGACTATGAATGCGAAAGCTCTTGGTGGCTAGAGCATCACAGTATTTGGGCTTCTCCACTAGCAAACGGATCTCAGCCAGAAGGCGATGAAGAAAGCCAGGCAGCATGGATGTCCCACCAATTACCACCAGGTTTTCTGAGAGAACCTTCCGTGTATCAATCGGACACTGACAGGGAATAAGGACAAACATTTTAGTTTAAGACTACCAGAACAATTTGACCAAAAAAATATAAACTAAAAATTAAGTTTTGCTAGTCACTGGACTTTAAGTTGAGTTTCAGTTGTGGTCAAGCCTGGAAAGGTGTTTTTTTTTTTTTACCTTAACAAGAGCATCAAGCAATAGTGTAGCAATAGACTTTTCTTCATTGTCCTGTTCAAACAGGATCTCAGCAACAGAATCTCTGGAAAAAAGTTCAGTTATTTTGACAAGAAGCACAGAAGGTAGATATTTAATAAAAGATATCTACCTTTTAGTTGTCGGTTAAAGGTCCCATGGCATGAAAATTTCACTTCATGAGATTTTTTTTAACATTAATATGAGTTCCCCTAGCCTGCCTATGGTCCTGCAGTAGCTAGAAATTGCGATAGGTATAAGGAGTGCCTTGATCATCCTGCTAGGCCTTTGAGAGAATGACAGTTCAGATGGCCCAATCTGGAATTTGCCCCGTATGTTGGTTACCTCCCCATTCTCATACTTTGCCCAGCCAAAAAACTTTTTGTTCAGTTCCTTCATGTGAAGGAAGGTGTGGCTGCATGTTGGTCCCTCCCCTACCCTCCACCTTGCCCCGCCTCTGTTCTCCACATTACCATTTAAAGCTACACATCGTAGGGAAATCTCATTGTGGGACTGGCTCAAAGTAAATGTAATTCTGAACCAAGGCTGAATTTCGGAAAGAGACTTCAGATACAGTATTCCGGGACCACTAAGACCTATATAAATGCATACAAAAGCATGTCATGGGACCTTTAACTAAAAATTACTTTAGACTATATTGCAAATACAACAAAAAGGAAAGAAAAGAGTATTGCAAACAAAAATTAACAGACATGAAAAACAGTTTTTTTTAAATGAAATTAACATTTTCTTAAAAAAGAAAAAAAAAAAATCAAGACAACTACCTAATTGACCCATTAATGTGCAGAATTTTCTCTCCGTCCAGAGGATAATCAACATCAGGTGGAGGAGCAGGTCTCTAATTAGAGAAAGATGACTCAGCATTGATTTGAAATTACATTATGAAAATCCAAGATGTATTACTATGACTTTCAATAACCATGTGGACACTGAACATACCTCCACAGTTCCATCCATGTTGAACTTGGCCTCCTGTAGTTTCAGGCCTCTCTGCAAGTCACTGACGAAACATGTCCTAACTAATTACACAAAAATAAATGTAAAATAATTGAATTGGTAAGATACCTGGACAAAGATTTGTGTACATGTACAACATTTTTACTATTTTATTTATTCAATGTTATGGTGCTGACCTTTGATATCTTCAACTACCTCCTCTGGGACAGACCCTGAAAACACAATACAGACATAAAATAAATTGTAGTCCAGACAATCTATTTTAGTAATCTTGGAGTTCGCTGAATTTTGTGATTAAAGACTAACCATGGCAACAAAAACCTTGTTATTCATATCTATGGCAAAAAGTCATGAGTGGCTAAACTGTTTCTGTATAAATTTTAAAAAATTACTTTGTGTGACATTAACAAGCAACTAACTTGACTTATTTCACTGCAGATCAAGTAGGAAAAAGTAGGCCAGCAGCAGCATTCATAATTCCTAAGGTTCAGATCCCTGCAGCTTAACTGACATATCCCTGCTGCCTTCAGGACATACTAATTATAAATTGTTCATGAAAGTATAAGAACAATAAACTGAAACAAAACCACACTTGTGTACAATATTGTTATGGTGCTTCTACACAACCTGGAAGCTATGGAAGTATATCAGAATTTTACCTATCACGGTTGGTAAGCTTTGGCCAGCGCCAGAGTCTGTGTCCACCGTACACTGCTCTGTCAATAGACTATCCAGTTCCCTAAACAGAAGTGATGAAAACTGGATTAAAACCACATTTACATTATTAACAGTGTTCTGCATATTTAAATGCACAATTACTGTTTATATAACATACTGAAAACCTTTTGAGAAAATAAAGGTCATATTTCAGTTTTTCCTCTGTAGGGTTTACAGCCTTTAGCAGACATGTAACAGTTTCATATGTGTTACAAACATTACCATGTACAGACAGATGTGCTGACAGTTAGGCCAGTTCTCTGGTAATGTCTCAGTGCAATTATTCCAAAATATCCCATTGAATACTGGTATAAAAAAAAACAAACAAAAAAAACTGTGCATATACTTCAGAGCTCATTAAGTGATTTTAACACTATCCCACAATAGGTCCATGTGATGGACACTGCAACTGCACTGAACGAAATGGAGGTTGCTAGTTCCACACAGGACACTGGATCTATTCATTCAGTTAATACTGTTTACTGTCTCCGTCTTAAAAAGCTTAATACATGCATTCAAGTATAAAACAAAAGCCCCTGTCATCAGTTATTACACCTGACTTACTTGTGAATGGCCTTTCCACCCATTGGCAAAGCCTCCCAGGCAGACAAGATGGGGATTCCTTCATAGACCTAATGAATGTTAAGGCAAACAAAATTCCTATTCCTATTTCTCAATTATTTCAAACAACTAAAGAATCCAGACCCAGTAAAGAATAGTAAAACTGTGCAAATGTCCCCATAAGTTTTATCATGAAAGAAAAAAAGAGAGCAAATTAGTGTATTACATAGGAACTTGTTAATACCTGAGGGGGATTTATAGGGATTTCTTAATACCTGCTAGCAGATTCCGTCAAATTGGAAATTAACTGGGGGTAGGTGGCACTAGGGCTGGGCGATATGGCCTAAAAATAAAATCTCCGATTTTTTTCCACAATAAATCCCTCCCCTACTCAAAATCAAACTACAGATGACAAATAGTTCAAAACAAGTTTTAACTTTATTTATTTATTACTTTGGGGTTAAAGTTCAATCTGACACGTACTTTGGGTCTGAAACTTTTAGCATGTTAATGAATCCTGGCTTTTTCATAGTACAGGGCTTTTTTTAGGAGCCATAAACTGTCAAATGTGATATAAATACACATTTTTAAAACATAGTAAAACTATG
>JBBJLR010000160.1:6306603-6327116 GCA_037577145.1 Brachypetersius gabonensis | reverse complement strand
GAGAGAGAGAGAGAGAGAGAGAGAGAGAGAGAGAGAGAGAGAGAGAGAGAGAGAGAGAGAGAGAGAGAGAGACTAAGAATAAGAGAAACAGCAAGCGACTAGAGACAGAGAAACAGAGAGATAGACTAAGAGAGAGAAAGCGAGAAACAGATGGAAAGAATGAGGGAGAGAACAAGAGAGACTAAGAAAGGAGACTTGGAGAGAGAAAGAGAGGAGAGAGACTAAACGAGAGAGAGACTAAGAGAGAGAAAGAAACAGAGACTAAGAGAGAGGAAGAGAAAATGAGAGAGAGAGACAGAAAGAGAGAGACTAAGGGAGGAAGACTAAAAAGGAGAAAGAGAGGGGAGAGAGACTGAAAGAGATAGAGAAACAGAGTGAGAGACAAAAAGAGAAAGAAAGAAATAGAGTGAGAGACTAAGAGAGAGAGAGAGGGAGAGAGAGAGACTTAGCAAGACAGAGAAACAGAGAGACTAAGAGAGTAACAGGGAGAAACAGAGAAAGACAGAATGAGAGAGTAAGCAAAAGAGAGAAACAGAGAGTGACAAAGAGAGAGAAAGTCTTTGTCAGAATGCTGTGTGTATTATTAAAGGTTCATACTTTTCATTTTTTCAGTTTTGAATCCACAGAGGAGATCTCTGTCTTCCTATGAAACTGACAGAATGTTTTTTTCCAAGGTGTGTTTTGGCGTTTTGGACGTGAACAGCTCCCTCCACGCTTTGAAGCCTCAGACCGCTGAAACATTCATGCTGGATCAGTTAAGCGATGCCGCAGTGTGACACGTTCAGCGTTCTCCTGTTGGTCGGGGTTTGTCTCTCAGCTTGGGCTGCACCGCTGGGGAGCACCTCCTCGCCACAGGCAAGGCGCTGCAATAAAAAGGAGCAAGAATCCAGAGAAACGTCTGATCACCTGGGAGGCCTGCAGGATGACAGGCTGTGTGTCCTGCCAGCAGCTTCTCCTCGTGTGCAGGAGTGGCAGGAACCTGGAGGAGCAGCTGAGGTTTCAGCCAGAGATGAAGGAGAGTTTTCAGTGACGAATGTCAAAAAAGGGTTGGTACAGAAAGGAGGTGAGGCTCATGCACGTTCCCAGAAAGGATCCAATGAGTCCACTGATGTGTCATTGGTGGACAAAAACAGTACTGACTTACCTGCAACTCCCACTGAGTCGTTTTCTGTGATGGAACGCACAATATCTGGACTTGCAATTAAAGAGATGGAACCTGTTACTTACCCCAGTGTGGGAGACCAAATGAAACATGCTGTGCAGAAAGTAGGTCTGTCTGTGGTCCCGTTTTGGCTGAGCACTGACAGACCTGCAGAAACACAAGTAATCCTGGGGCACAGTGACTTCGACAGGCCAGGGAGCTTGCTTTACACCAGTTTAAGGGACGATAAGGGGAGTGTACAGCTTCTGACAAGAGATCTTCCACAAGAACAGGAGGGAGGATTCGAGGTTGAGACAGCCAAGAGGAACCAGTCAGAACAGCTCAGTCAAACTGAGCCCCCTTTCATGGTCTCATCCTTTACTCATGACTCTGCAAGCCAGTCTCCCTGGACCATCATCAGCCCTGCCACAACAGCTCTGACTCCTTCAGTCATTTCTGATGGAGAGGATGGAGGATCTAGAGCAGTAGAGGAGAGCCTCTTTACAGCCACAGAGCTCCAGGATAAAGCACTTGCTCCTGGACTTCTGCAGCCCGACCTAACACTCAGCTCCAGACTGCCAGAGCTCGGAGGCACCTGGACTGAGCCGCTTCATTTTCAAGGAGGTGAGGCCATCGATCAATTATATTTTATTACATAGGTATTCATGTGCATAAAGTTTCCAATAATACCAAATGGTTCCCAACATGTTCCTTGTTGCTTGAGCACTTCTTACACTCTCTGCCACTAACTTGCATGCTAATGGTCGACCACAAAGTCTTACAGGAGTACTTGCAGCACTGGAACTTAGTTTTAGTCTGCATTCATAAGGTTAAAAAGACTTTTGTATGGTTTTGTTATGAAAGGAGAGGGAATGAAAGTAGTACGCAGAGCGACACAGATAGACTTTGATGATGCACTGAAGGCAAGCAGTTTTACTTGCTCCACTTTGAACCGCAGTGGGGAAATAGAGACACCCTAATTACTTTCTATTTTTGAGTCTGCACTAGAAATAAGCGAGAGCAACTGCATAAGGATTGGATTTAGTCCTTTGAGCATGCTGCTGTCAGATCTAAAAGCTTATGTACATTTTAAAAGGCCTGACAGGTGATTACTCTGTATTGTAAAGAAGACTTTGTATGGGGTGCAAGGCTTAATTTGGCTATATGCAATATCTAAAACATGCAGCCATTTTATATTCAAATTAGAGATTTTATGTTCCAATTTACAAAGTGTAATGTCTTTTCTTCTTTTAAATACACAATGTTTTCCTGTCATCATTAGTCTGTGGTATAATTTTGGTGGCTTGTCCTTTACTTTGCTTTGGAGCTGCTAACTTTAACTGATAAACCATGAGAGCTTTTAAAGAGGACTCTTTCTAAATGTTCAAATCTTAATACATCTTAATCTTAACACCTGCTTATACATCCTTTTATTTTTTAAATCAAGGGTATAAAATGGACACCCTTCCTTTTGCAGCAGCAACATCCTCTGCTTTTCTGGGATTGCTTTACACTAGATTTTGAAATGTTGCTGTGAGGATTTGATTAAAGTACTGAATTCTGTTCCATGCTGAAGAGAATGCACTGCACTGCTGATGAACTTAGTGTCATGTGTGGCTGCTCCAGAGTGTCCCATTCTACTAGCAATGCTTTTATATGGAGATTATACAAATGTGTCTCACTGACCACCCGTATAAGCAACGGATGCACCGTAAAGTAGCTGAATTCAGTAACTAGAGGGACTGGATACGTTTAGACATATTGTGCGTAAGTTTACATGCTGTGTGTGGTTGGAGGTTAATTGAAGGGATGAAGCAATCTCTAAAATTGCAGTAACACCCCTGTAATACCCTGCAAAACAGAGTACTAAATGTAATCAGCACCTGATTTCAATACAGGGGGTCCTCGTCAACAATCTCAACATATGACGTTTCGAGTTTACAACACTCGGCTTACATCGTTAGCCTTGTACCTACGGACCACGTGGGCGAACTAGTTTGATTGCTGGCAGGGGAAGAATACGCAGTAACGCGGCGTGTGAGTGAGGGAGTTCTCCTTTTCCTTTTTCTGTGGCATAGTTGTGTTTTTGCGATTTTATAACTGTGTTACAATGGGTAAGTGACTTAGGATAGGATGTGTTTCGACTTACACCAAAATTCGGTTTGCATCACTGTCGAACAAACAGATCTGTGTCGTAACTTGAGGACCCCCTGTACAGGTCTAATTTGCTAGATTTCATACTGTGCGCTGCTTTCCTTTAACAGCTTGGTAAAAGGATTAAGATGTAAGTTATCTGTAAGAAATGTTAAATGTGACATTTATTTTGTTTTCTCTCTTGAAACAGTGGAGGAAGCGAGCATCCTGCCCTTGTCACAGGAGGTGGGCACAGAAGCAACCATGTCTTCTGAAGACTTGCCTCTGATCTTTGAGCCACTTGATGATGTGACACCCCCCAGTGGCTCATCACTCACAACTGAGCTGTCTGTCGCCATGGCGCCAGCAACGGGGATGCTTAGGGAGGCTGAGCTAGAGCAAACCGTGTCCGTGGATACGGAACACGCTCCTCCTGATGCTTCTCTCCTGGGACCGTCTGATTGGCCCTCGCCGTGGCAGATGTCTGGTTCTGAGAATTCAGATGCTCAAATGCCATCCCAAATGCCAGTCAACAGGCCTTTCTCTGACGGAAACCAGGAGCTCAGTGAGGGGACAGAGAGGCCACAGAGTGAGAGTGTATAAAATGCTTTGGTGTCTAGTATGTGTTTGTATACATTTAATGCATTTAATGCATAATATTTAGATGCAAAGCACCCCATGCACTCATTTATTGTCACTCATCCATTCACATTAAGCAGATGGAAATTTCTCTTCTGATTCATGATAGCAGTGGTTTGTATCAGTGTCACAGTGTGTATGTACAATAATATTTGTGTATACTGAAAGTTTTTAATGTGTCAAGGATGACCAATTAGCCCAAACTTTTTTTTTGCACTGAACTTCCGAGTCTGATATCCCTAACAAGTAGCATAAGTGTATTCCCCACCAGTCAACACTGTGCAAACCATATATATGTATTAGGGCTGGGTATGTTAACACAATTATCGTGTTAACACATTATTTACTTAACGCCAACAATTATTTTGTTGCACGTTGATGCAGGTTTTTTAATTTGTTTATTTTCAAAAGGTCGTTGCTTTTTTGTGTTTGCAAGTGCATGGACCACGCAGCTTTACACACAGACATATATTCTGTGGCTATGGATTTAGGTCTCAGCTGGTTTTCGTAGGGGTCAGGTGAGAACTAGAATGCTGCGTGGAGTATTGGAACCACTGACCATTACACTAACAGAGACTTTAATGACACTGACTGACACATAGACTTTCATATTGAGTTGGTCCCCCTTTACAACTGCTATAACGATTCTGCCCCTCCATACTCTGGGGAACACTGCTGTTCAAAATCTCCTCATCAGTTTAACGTGTTAAACGAATGTTATTGCACTTTTGTTCATATAGCAGTATTTTAAAAATAAAAGTGCGCAAAACACTACTTTAGAATTCATTTTTACATTTTGTGTATGACAATGCGATTAATCGTGATTAATCGCGATTAAAAAAGGTAATTGATGCCCAGCATTAATATGTATCTGTATTTTGCTCCAATCAGGACCCATCTTTATTGAGTTATTAAATAATCTTTGATAGACTCATGGTTTCTACCATCTGTAATCAATTGCTTGTCTATTTTTAAAATAATTTAATTACAGCTCACTATTTGAAATGGCTGCTGCATTCAGTTTAATTGTGTAAAGAAAAAATTCAACACACCCAGAGCCCAGAGTGGTGTGGCAGAAAGATGTTCCTACTTTTTTTGACCTAAGGTGTTAAAAGAGAAATTGAAACAAGTAAAAAGGTTTTTTAAAAATGACTGATTCTTCCTGATACAGATGTCATCTCAGCCTCGATGGGAACGCTTTCTTTATCACCTACTGCTGTGTCAGACACCATTCAGCAAGCTACGGACGTTGAGCCAACTCACTCGGCTGGTTTGAAAATGAAGTCAGGGCTGGAGGAACTAGAATCAGAAGGTCTGTTGTTATTCTAACTGTCACCATGAATTTGATCAATTGAATTAAGCAACTGGTTAATTGAAGTTTACCTAATTATGCAGCAAAACCATGCATATTCTTTCAAAGACCCCAAACGTTTATGGGACAGAACCTGGTGGCCAGTTATACATGCAGGTGAATTTAAAACATGTACTTTCATCATGCAAACTGCCAGCTAATCATTCCCATCAGTGTTTTTTGTTCAGTTAAGTAATTATGACAGCCCCACTTCTTACAGCTGTAACTTACTGACACTTTAACCCACACAAATAACTGTGTTTGCTCTTTGTGTTTCAGAAGATGAGGATGAAGAGGATGAGGATGTAGATGAATCTGAGGAGGACGACAGTGAAGAGAACCTGACTGAGGCTCCTGTCCACACCCCTACTCACCCTCCTTACAGCCTCATACCCCCTCCTCCAGTCTGGGGGCAGCAGAACCAAGGCCTCCGTGAGTCAGCAACCAAATGAATCTGAATCAAAGGGACTAGAACTAGGTGCTGTAATATAGGAGCATCTATGACCAGAACCAATTAATATGCGTTTCTGTGCTTTAATGTAGTTGAGAACATTGTTGAATGTCATATTGGATCCTTAGTAGCCTTGAGAGGGTTAATCTTCATTTAAACTAAGCCCACACAAAGTTTAAAACACATTGTTCTGGCTAATTCATGTTCATTGTCCTTTTTGCCTCTTTCAGTACGTAGCTGGGTTGAACTCATTCGAGAAAAGGTGAGTGACTTTTCATATGGCTTTGTGGTAGCAGTTTAGCATCAAATGTAGCACTCTTCTTTTTCTTCAAGGCTGGCTATGTGTCTGGAATGCTAGTGCCTGTTGGCATCGGCATAGCTGGTGCTCTGCTTATTGTTGGAGCTCTTTATAGCATCAGAATGATCCATCGCAAGAGGGAGAACAGCTTCAAGCACCAAAGGCGGAAGGTAAATTGAGAGAGAAAAAAATGCTTTGTACACTACATAACCAGATAGTAACCAGACACCGCTTGAAGTGAGTGAATTCGGAACAGTTAAGTAAATATTTTAACTTGCACAATTTTCCTGATTCAGTTCTTCAGCAAATACATGTTTAATGTTGTGTCCAAATGTTGCCTCTTTAATTTAGCATTGATTCAGTGAGGCGTCCAAAGCATCCAGCGCCTTATTAAAGTGGCACAAACTAATCGGTGTGGTTTAGGACACGGAGAGCTATTAAAATAAACAAAACTCAGCCGAATGCCGCGGGCAAACTTTTTAGAGAAAAAGACCTGTTCTGACAAAGCTCCCCAGGAGCAGGAACACTGGTTTCACATTAGTTTATCTGACTGATCTTTAATGTGGAGAAATGTGATCCACGATCACAGATTTGTGAAAAACAGTCCTGATGTTGCTGGGAATGGCAGCCTTTACCTGTTGATTTTTATAGCTGACATTAGGTCATATTGTGTCCTAAACCACATTGACATTTAATGAAGAGCTGGGTGTGTTTTGGAACAAGCAATGAAATGCACTTTTTCTGTATTTTTATTGTATTTTTACAATTTGTGTGACCACTGACTTCTAAGCTACATTGTAGGCTTATCCAGCACTAAATGAAAAAAGCTCAGTTTCAACTAAAATGTCTGTTGACTGGTCAGTTGACCACATGTGGGGTTAATTGTATAAATAAGCTTTTTAAGGAAAGTAGTACTTCAAGTTACACCTACTACTGGCACAGACTTTCAGTTGCCTGTTCTTTTGGATCCAGAACAAGTTGTCCAACATCAGCACCTGACCTCACTAAAGCTCTAATGACTACATTTAATCCAAACATTAAAGCAATGCTGGAAGGGCATTAGTCTATAAACAGGTATTGACATAAGTGGTATGCAAGTCCAAACAGGCATCAGTGGTACGCAAAATGCGTACCAGTTTTCAGTCTTTACAGCACAAACGCGTACCTAATTTGTGACTTCATACTGCACGCATAACCCCCCCGAACCACACCGAGACAAAGACCCCGGCACGGACACCCTGCACCCCGGCAAGCGCACACCCCCCAAGAACCCACCCCCCTCACCCGACTATGGCCGAGACACAAGAGAAAATGTTTAATTTTGGTGCATACCAGTTAATTCATGTAGGTACTCACTAGAGTACTACAGCAAAAAAAAAGTCAAACCCTGTCTATAATCATTTTGGATCTTAAAGTAGTCCTCTCCACATGGTTTACCTAAGTTTGCCTGACCTTTAGCCAACACTGTACATTCTGCAGTATCTGTTCAACATCACTAAGCACCATCTGATTATTATTTTCTTCATTTGTTTTTTTTGGTCAGCAACAGCCAAGAGAAGTGAGAAATGGACCAGACCAAGCAATGCTGTTGGCTGACAGCTCCGAGGATGAATTCTGAAACTGCTTAAAACCAGCCATGCGTGTCCTACGTTCTGCCAAAAGTATGAAAAGGATCTCAGATACATGTTCTAGATTCTCAATCTCAATAAATCCCACTTAAACATGGGCTTGAACATCTCTCACTCATCCCAGCATCACATATCAGACATACACAAGCAAGTCACAGTATGTGGAGTTTAACAGTAACGATTTAGCTGTATATAAATACATGTATAATACTTACTATTTCATGTATGAACTTCACTATGTTGCCAGGGGGTCTCTGTGAATAAAATAACTGATGTTTACTCTTGGATTTCTGTAATTACATTTTCCTATTTGTAAAAATTGCAGTTGGAAGTCAGTGTAAAAATGTTATCGGCCTTAAAGAGGATAAAGTAAGTCATTTCTTTGTTTAACAAAGACCAATACAAACAAAAGTAAGGATTTACACTAATGAAAAATGCCAACATCTTTTTTTCTACTCTCAAATATCTGAGAGTTCTGTATGAACCACTGTATATAACACATGGACCATTTTTTGCTGTATTATTACTGTTGCCCAACTCATTTTGTGACAATCTGCCGACTTACCTTCTGTCGTTATGAACACTTTTCCTGTATGTGTTGACCATATTTTTTGCTGTTGCATTAAATGACCTGAGAATGAATAACGCATTTGTGGTGACTTTTTTTTTTTGCACCTGTTTCTCAACAGTTTAATGCATTACTATGAACGGAGACGGCAAATCAACAATACTTCACACTAAATCATTGAAAAAATCAAATAATTTATTTCTGAGGTTTTCTTTCCTATTCACATTAAATAAAAGATCTTGTGACATTTTTAGAATTAAATGAAATTCAACCATGGCAGGTGAAGTGTATTAAAAATGACATGCAAAACTTCTCCCTGAAACCTTCACCAAACAAAACACAGAATGAAAAACCAAACAGGTCTGCATCCATAGATATAAAGCTCACTCCTCCACCCCAACTCTAGCAGGCCAGAAGCTGAGGAACATACAGGCATACTGTTAGATCTCTTACTCCTTCAGAAATAATACTGTAGACAGAGGGGAGAAGGGTTTTTTTCTCATTCACCAAAGGAAAACCAAGAGCACCAAGAAATCCAAGTGTCATTTGCTATTTACTTGTAAGCTTAGACCTCAGAATGGCAGAAATATGGTGCAGTGAAATCACTGTCCATGACAAAACACTCAATTGAAAACACTTGAAAATACTAAATAAAGAGCTATTATGTGTTGTATTGGCCCCTATGGTGTTTTTCTTTTGTTTAAAGGCCTCACAGTCATCATAACTGAGTCCTCTTGATGATGATGGACAGTCCAACGATAGTCCATTTTCAGTTGTTCGTTTTCTCTGTCGCTGGGCACCGTGGGTGGAATTCACCTGAGGGTGGAGTCCAAATGGTTGGAGCACACATATAGCACTCACACTTTTTCCTTCTCAATAAGAAGAATTAGGATAATCAGACAATTAAACCCCACACACACACACGCACGCACGCACGCACGCACGCGCAAACTACTCAAGAAAATGAACTGGCAATCCACTTTCACCTGCCCTCCACACATATCACAGTATGGCACAGTGACGTGACTCCTGACCGTTCTCCCCATGTTTTATGTAGTAGCACTGGATTTTTGTGTTGAAAGAGCAGCTTGGACTGATTGCTTCCTCAAGCACACAGTGAACTGCCATCTACTAGCATTCAGGACACAAAGGACAATTACACAGACATGCATATAGATACATACACCAGCAGCATTGAATCAAAGTGCAATAGAATATCTTTCCATATACTCTAGGACAAAAACAAACGGGCAGAACAAATGCATTTTGCCTGCAACAGTTCAATGCATTAAATTTACACTATGTCTTATTATCTCACCTTTAAGTGATCTGAGTTGGGGAAGAGTTGTTTGGATTTGATTATGATTTGTCTACATGAGATTCAACTTAGTGAGTCACAGAATTTCCCCCCACAGTCTTCGAAAAACTGGGACTGCTTATGGCATTTCAGTAACAAACTAAAAATGTCACCGATACTTTGAAACACAATGTGTTAAACATAACAATGCAAATGAGGTTTTCATGTTAAAAAAAGATAATACTAAATCTGAGACCAAAACAAGCTCAGCTTGCTGTCGGACACAGAATTATCAAAAGACAGCCAAAGTTGAGCCGAGGCAGGAAATACATACAAATCCAAACTGCTTTCTGTAACTCTGTAAAAAACAACAAAGAATGACAAAATGTTTTAACTGGTCTCCGACTGAAAATTTGATGTAAACTCTCAAAACTTTTACAGTAAAACGTTAACTGTGTTTTTAATATAATGTCCACAGTGTATCATTTGGTGAGTATTCTTTTTCCTCTCAAAATAAGATTAACCCTTGAAAGAGTCAACATAGTCAATCTGCTGAGCCACATTGCAGGGGGCACACCGTATAACATACAGTTTAAAGTTAAAACTGATTAGTAAGAACTGAAACTGAGCGCATTATAACAAACAACCAGTAAGCAGAGTTTTTACATAGCTTTTCTGCAAAAAATTAGTTATTTCAAGTGAATGCCAAAACAAATGACTTTACCCATCTTAGTTTTTATAAGCACTACTATATTTGTAATCATTCCCTACACTTGGAGTTCTCTAGTTACAGTAACTTGTGTGAAAATGTATTTTTTAATGTAAGATCCAAAATAAAATTATATACATGTTTCTAGCGTGTACCTAGCGTAAAATATTTTATATGAAGAGGTCCAGCTTTTATTCTGTTGAGGTCTGACTATACAAGACCATTTCTCATCCACTTCTGTCTCATACGGCTAGTTCTAGCAGGCATATAAAACAACTGTTTAAGGTAGAGAATCCTATGCTCTTGTCATACAAGCAGAATTTCTCAGCATCATTCACTCTCCCTAGCCAGAAAAAAAACCTGGATTGCGCAAGCTTGTAACATATTCCGTCTGGCATTAGTCCAAAACTGAATCATTTAAGCATGAGAGTAGCATCAATGTCAAGTTTGACAACTAAAGCCTTTGTGCTTTCTGCACTGCGTAATTGCTCGTGTAGTTATCATCAGTCCATGTAACTGAATACATTATGACTAAAAATGTTGACTGGTGTAACACCAGACTGAATGTGCTGAGCAATCCCAAGTGAAAGCTTGCAAAATTCAGGATGATTATGCGGCTACACATTCACACCCACGCATTACACAAATCACACATCAGCTTCACCAATATGCACATTACTACCACACACTAAATTACTCAAATCAAACCCTCAAAGCAAGCAAGTGCACACACCAGACTACATTAAAAGAACAAACCTGCACTCAGCATTCAAGTCCCCAAGCCACTGTATAAACACAGACATGAAGGAACACATCGTCCACTTGTGTTCCAAACCTCAGTTCAAAGTTAAGCACAAACCTCAACAATGTCACAAGCCCAAACCTCTCCTGAATCCTTTAACTAAACTTTTTATGTACGGACTCAATATTTGTGGGGTTCAAACTCTTACTGTGCCACAGGACTCTCCAAGCATATGAGAGGGCTTCGACCTCTACACTAGAGGTGTTTTGATTACCACCTATTCCATCTATTAATGCTGTGACATTCTCTTATTTAAAGTGTATTCCTTCAGTTTGCTTGATCAGCCAAGACAAATGTAACCTTGTGTAACTGCATCCAGGCTTACAGTGTTAGTGGAGTTTGTTTTTGATCTTGACCATGCTGAAGTAAAAGAAATGGGGACAGGGCTTAGCGCAACCACAGTTTGAGCCTCAAGGCATCCACCCCGTTGAGATAATATCTGAAGAGCCGCTTGTCCCTGACAAAGCCCAAGTTTTCATAAAGCTTCAGGGCGGATTTGTTAGTGATCTCTGTTTCCAGCACCACCTTGTAGGAAAGCAGAAACACACAAGACAAAAAGCAAATGATTAGAAAAGAAAATATTTATAATAAAGAAAGAGTTTGGTGAAAATCAATCAAGTAGTCAATCAGCAAAGATATTTATCTGAAGTTTTGCAAGTAATGGTAGATTTTGCAAACATAATATATAGACACAATCTTCTATATTTATAATTTGTGTAGTGTTCTTTTTTATATTATACTGTTGTGTTGCATAGCTTTTATTCTTTTGGTTATGCTACTTCTGCTTTCTTTGTTGTACTGTCCACTTGCTGTCGCAGCAATGCAAATTTCCCACTTGTGGTAGTAATTAAGGGTCCTTACGAAACCCTGCTTAAACCCTGCTGTATTAGTCGTGATGAATTAAAAATGTTTGACAAGTACTGGTCAGAGCTCACCTCATCACAGTCTCCCTCCACCATAGCACAGATGGCCTTCTTCACAAGGTTAGTACCTAAAACAAGGCAACAACATAAATCAGTCAGAAAGGCTTTTTTTTTCGTTTGTTTTTTGAAGGACCGCTCTGTGTACAGTCTTGCTGGCTGCCCCTCTCTTCTCACAAGATAGAAAGAATTGATCATTCTGTTCGTATAGATTATACAACAATAAAAAGAATCTTTACTTTAAAAAAACTAAGCAAACTAGATAGTACTTCAGGACCCCAGCCAAGTGCATACAACGACCCTGTTAGTAATGTGAACAGTGAGACACGCACCGATGCTTTTTCGACGATGTTTGGAGTCCACAGCAAGCATGGCAATGTACCCACGCCGGAACATCTTCTTGTGCATGTCTAGCTTACACACAACAGCCCCCACACACTCCTCTTCTACCATTGCCTAAAGTTCACAACATCCACACACATTAATGCTCAGCAATCCAAATTCAGAAAAGGATAAATCATTTTATATGCAGTGCTATCAGCTCTGGCTTGGAACAGTACAGCACAAAAAAACTAATGCAACAAAAGAAACAACTTTTGTGTCACAAAGGACTGAAGAACAAGTTTTAAAAGGACAAATTCTTTTCAAAACACATTAAGACGCAAAAAAAATACTTTTCCACTTTTCCAAATTTGTGTTTCATTTTATGCATTTCTTGCATTTTATGTTTTATTATTAAACGATGCAGTAACAATATTTGGAATAAAGATTTGTTCAGGTCATTTGAATGACTAAGTGTGCACTCCACAAAACTGCTTATTCCAGTTCCACAGCTATTTGGAAAATGTTATTTGACACAGTTATTAGCAATGAGTATAGTTTTACTGCTTTCCACGATGTTAAAAAAAATACACATTAAGATGATGAGCAATAATAGATTAGACAGACTACACACTATAACTTGGAGCAGATTTCTTAACTCAATATCTTTGTGAAACTTCATGAGATTTCCTCACCAAGAGCCAATAAAAGACTGAGCAAGATCTCTGCATTTCAAGAGAAAAATGTTACAATAGGCATCCCACTAATGCTGCAGTATAAATTCATAGATTTAAATAAACACTGGTCTCTGGACTGCAGCATTAACTTTGCTCCGTGTCACTGGGCAGTTTCTTTATCTTCTGTGCTGCTGTTATAGATGGTTCCTTTTGCTATTTTTTCTGGCTAAGAACTTACTATAATTTAGATTATGTTTCTTTAAGATTTAAAATTATTAAAAAATATTTTAATTTTTTTTCCCCAACATGGCTCAATTGTTCAAATGTTTTATGGGAGGCATTAAAATGCTCTGTTTAAGTAAATTCTTTAAAAAAAAAACAAAACATGTAACGGAAGTACAGCATTTCATTTTTTTCTGCATAGACTAATCAGTGTCTGGAGCAGAAAAACATAACCACCATTATTTACTTATTACATGTGATATCGCCATCGCAACACTCAAAAACGTTATCGCATATTTTACTCATATTGTGTAGCCCTACTCTGTGTACAAAAATGCAGCGTGACTCTTTATGTGTGTGGTAAATGTAAACATATCCTGATGCTATATAGAGCATCCCTTTTGGTGTTAGAATAGCTCCTCAGCACCTAGTGGACCAACTCATGTTTCAGTTGCTCTCCCTTGGAGTTTACAGTGGGGGTGGAAAGGAGGTGCTTTAGATAGAATGGCTGTTAATTCTTCAGAGACCTTTTGTAGTCTGTCAGCAAGAGCTGAAATAAGAGTTTATGGGCTGCCAAATAAAACAAAATATCTGATATATATATATCTACACCAATGATGCATCTAGGCTTTCTGCAATATTGGATGCTCTAGTGAATACAGGCCATCACCAACAGTCTAAAATGTGTAAAACTACTGTTCAGTTCGTTATAAATACCATATTAACATTTGCGTTCTGTAGTTTGAACAACTAACAGTATATGTTTTGCCAAATTAAACATGCAAAAATATGGTACCACATAGGGATAATAAGTGATGCTTCTAGTTTATTTTTTGCAATAGTCCACTGGATGCTCTAGTGAACTCTGTGCTCTAGTAAAACTGACAGTCCCCTGAAGTCAGTGTTACTAGAGCACAGAGATCCTGAAGTTTTGTCCATTAATGCCCACTTCATTTTTCAGAGACAAAACGTCGTCTGTCAGCAAGGGCTGAAATGACAGTAAATGGGTTGCCAAATTAAACATGCAAAAATATGGTATCATCAATGATGCTTCTAGGGTTTCTGCAATTTTCCACTGGATGTTTTATTGAACACTGTGCTCCAGTAACACCAATGGTCTAAAATGCTGCTTAGTTTATTCTGACAAACTCCATAACATTTTCATACTGAGGTTTAGCCCACTTACACATACTGAATTCTTCAGATACCTTCTGTAGTCTGCCAGCAAGAGCAGCAATAATATAGCAATAATATAGTTTCTGCAATAGCCCACTGGATTATTTAATGAACACTAATGGTCTAAAATATTGACTACTGTCTAGTTCATTTTGACAAATTCCATATTAATATAATATACTCCTATGGTTTATGCAACACTGGATGCTCTAAACTCTTTAAAAAAAAAACACACAAACCAAAAAACAGTGCTCTATTAACACTGAAATGTTGACTACTGCACAGTTCATTTTGACAAACTCCATAACATTTCCATTCTGAAGTTTTGCCCACTTTCAGTTTCATTCAGCCAGCCTACAGAGGGATTCCACTACGTACCAGAAAGCAGAGCTGGGGCCAGTTGTGAATAAAGTACCGGTACGTGTATATGGAGTAAGGCTCGGACAGATCCTTGGTTATGAGTCTCATTATGCCTGGCATTTGAAGTTCAGACTCATAGCGTACATATTTGATCTCCTGACTTCGCCCTGTTTCTCTTGAGGGCGAGTGATTCAAGTCTAATCTGGAGAACTCCTCCAGAGGTCCATCAACAACAACTTCTTCAGGCCCTGGACAAGGTGGACTCACACTGTCCCCTTTCACACACACTTCACTCATGTGACACGGACACTGGCTGTCCTCAGTTCTGGAGAAGGGAAGCCTGTCGTGGATGCTACTGTCCCCGTTCGTGTTAATATCATGGTGAGGGAAGCAGAGCCTGTCGTCATGGAGCTCCATGGCCGGGGTCTGGTCGTGGCTGCCCGGCTCGGTGCTGTGGCGGAACCCGGCCAGTCCGATGCAGCTTAACCCGTTTACCTTCCTCTCTAACGCCTGGCAGTGCGGGTGAACATCCGAGAACAGGCACTTCTGGTTGTCCTCTCGCTCCACCTTGCACTCACCGACCTCCTGTTTTGGTCCAATGTCTGATATGACCGCGTCCCACTCAACCGTCTCCCCTTCCCCGGGCAAGGTGCACCCGTCCCCGGGGAAGAGGCAAATCTCGGCCGGGGCTGCGGGCAGCGCGGCGCTAGGCCCTGTCGGCACCGCGGCCATTCAGTCTCATTCAGACCACGACTCAACTTTACAACGACAGGATTCACACAGTAAGAGTCTTCTTTAACTGGAACACGTTAAGAGTAAGTCAAACTCATACATTTTAGAGGTAAACAGGAGAACTTTCGCGGAGCTCTCCTCCTCCGCCGCCGCGTCCCTGGCAGCTCACTGCCGGCAAACCGGGTGATAGAGTCGCTACGGTTACTGTGAAGTAGTTGCTAGGTTTTACGACAGTGTGTTTATCAGACATTTTTAGTCTAGCGCCGCCCCCAAAACGCAAACGGGGAAAATATGATTCAGATTTAGAAAAAGTAAGATAATAATGATGATGATCATCATCATCATCATACAAAAACAACAACAACTAATAATAATAATAATAATAATAATAATAATAATAATAATAATAATAATAATAATTACTACTGCTAATAACAATCATTATAATGATGACCATCATTCTAATATTACTACTAATATTAATAATAATAATGATGATGATGATCACTTTTTATCCCACTGTGGGCTGTGGTGTGCTCGCGTATGACAGAATGATCACTTTCACTTCACTTTAATAGTAATAATGATGATGATGATCATCATCATCATCATCATACAACTACTGCAACACCTACTACTACTGCTAATAATAATAATAGTAATAACAACAACAACAACAACAACAACAATAATAATGATAATAGTGAACAATGCTGTGAAAGACATATAGATGTGCAACTTTGGGTATATGGTCTTTTATACAGTTTTTGTCTTAGGACTCTCTTTGATGTCAAGTTAAGATAAAGTATAATAAGAAAGGTACCCATGTCCTGTTCCAAATTGTTGCCGAGCAGGAATTGCACCCAGAAGCTTGATGACTTGTCTACATCTGTCTTTGCAGTTTTTGCACACCTAATTGCACCGCTAGAATACAGTATGTCATAATGTTGTATACATTTTTATGTTAATCACACTTCTGGCATGATTACACTTCGATCATTGTTATTTTACAATTCTTAATGATTATGATGGTCTTTTCTTGGCTGTCATGTTCAGTTACCGGTTTAGCACTGATATTGTGACAAAATACACTTTTTTTTTTTGTGTAATCCGTTTATTGTTGCAGTGATTAAAAGTGTCACGATCCATGTCCTGTCCCTAGGAATAAACTTCCTGGGTCATAGTTTGCTATAAGAGTGGAAATTTCCAGCCTTAAACATGTAGGATTAAAGATTTTGATAATGAGGCGCTCTCAGAGTGTCTCAGGTAAATATATATATATGAACAATAACAATATATAGAATCCATTTGAATTATACCTATATAACTTGAGTTGTGGGTGGCTGGTGTTGATACTTAACAAAATATTTTTTCCTGATGCCACCAAAAAAGTTGAATACCATCTTCAAAAGACCGAATTTCAGCTTTTAACATGAACGGGATGAAAATTGGAAACTTTGCCAGTGATTGATACAAGTTAAAAGAACTAGACAATGTTATGGTTAGTTCTGGGCACTTTGCTTTGTTTTTAAAACCCAGGAGGCAGTCTAGTGCCAGCTGCCACCCCTATCTTAATGAAGAGGACTAGCATCTCCCACTGAGCTCCAGAGAGGGAGATAGGGAGGCGATTAGCTGTGATTGATGACAGGCCTGTCAAATTTGTAGATAGTCACTTGGCTGAAGTGTGCCAAGGCAAGACAGACATTTTGCTTTGAATCACCTTGCTGGTGCGAACATAGTTTATGCCTATCAGACTGTTTTAGGCTATTGAGTAGATTAAATTAATGAAATGGGAACAAAAGTTTACCATGACAGACTGCAAAGTGTACTGTCAGTATACTGATCACTGCCTGATCGTCTGGAATCACCTGCACTTGTTTCTTCACTGGTTCAGGATTATGTTAGATGGCTTTGTTATGCTTTATTGATTTATACGTAGGTCATTGTGTGGCTTAACACACAAAACATTCCTCTGAAACTGGTCAGGTTCAGGGAATGGACTGAAAATGAGAGCTTTTGAAAGACCATTGGGAAGCCTGAAGAACTGTTCCTCAAGACTACATAAAAAATATAATAAATTCTATGTATTTGGAAGCAAAATATGATGAACTGAGGGGTGGGTCAAGACATTTGCACAGCCCTGCTACCAAACATGACATTCGTGAACTTCAGCACAATATAAGGTCAGCAAAAAAGACCACTGGTGTAATCTACCCTCCCTACCTATTAATGTGGTTATGTTCCATACGTGGACTGGTTGTGAACATGGTTGGCAACCTGCATAAAACTGTAATTTAGCATTTTTTCCCCCAAAATACAGACCCTCTAAAGCTGTTGGCTGCAGTATAGCTAAAGTTGGAGAGGGGGCAGTATTGCTACACTGTAGTCGTTGCTCAGTTTTTTGGAAGGGGCAGTAGTGCAGGCAGGTTGTTCCCAACCCTATGGCAGGGGATCCCATGCTCTGCACATTTTTGTGATTTTCCCTGGGTCACCTGACCCATTCTCATGGAAGACTTGGTAATTAGTACTAGATTAGTGAAAACAGGAAAAATTTGGAATGTTGATATAGACCACGAGAGAACTCTGAGAGAAACGTTGTATGGATGTTCTGTAAACTTTCACAGATGTTCATATGAGTCATTTGCCCCATACAAGAGAAATATTACTTTGTAGGTTTATGTATTATCTCTGTGTTTCCAATGGAATGTTTGCTCATTTAGAAACTAGCTAAAATGTTTCCTCAATCAGAAATAATGATGATGGCTTTCAAATCTTCAGTTAAATATGTTTTATGGTCCTGATCTTATCACTGTTAACAGTTCTAATATCATTCCATATCTACTTCAGGTTACTGTTAGCATGTGCTAAATTGGTGTGCATGGTGAATACATGGGGAAAACTTTTTATTCTTCATATACAGTATATTTATATATAAATACGTATTATATTGATTATCTTGTTACAGTGGCACCTGCAGTTGGGTGGGATATATTAGGCAGCAAGTGAACAGTTAGTTCTTAAAGTTTTGGTCTGAGCAACTTTGACAAAGACCAGTCTAATCCAATCCCACAGAGGAGCTACTGCGGCACAGATTGCTGAAAATGTTCATGCTGGCTATGATGAAAAGGTACACACAGTGCACACAGTGCATCGCTGACCCTTGTCCCACTCAGAAATCATGGAGCAATGGAAGAAGGTGGCCTGATCTGAATCTCACTGTTTTACATCATGTGGACAGCTGGGTACATGCATAGAGACCTAGAGAAGAGCTGGCTTAAAGATGCACTATGGAAAGAGGACAAGCCAGCTGAGGCAGTGTGATGTGCTGGACAATGTTCCGCTGGGAAAACTTGGGTCTTGACATTCATCTTACATACAAGAAACAGCAATGTCGTGATTAATTTCCCGTTCATTTAGAGAAATCAAAACGCGAGCTATCATTATGCTCTAAACCTCTTCATGTCCAAAATTATTATGTGAAAAAAGTTATTTGGATAGACATACAACAATTTTGGATGTAAAGACTGTAAGCACTGTTGACTGTATTTTTAAGCAATTATTCAAATATGGCACATTTACATCAAACATTAAATAGTAATGGTACAAAATAGTATTTTTTACAATTAATACTGTAAAAAAAATTAAGTTCTGTGTATTGTTTATGTTTATTCAAGAAAGCAAGTCTAACTGTATCTATCTATCTATCTATCTATTTGTCTATCTATCTATCTATCTATATATATATTGTGTGTGTGTGTGCACGCAAGAGTGTGCAAGAGAGAGAGAGAGAGAGCGAGAGAGAGAGAGAGAGAGTACACACAGACACATACACTTACTCATGTGTGTAACCCACCCTTTGAAAGCTAAGCCTTCAGGCTGAGAACTCTCTGATGAGCTGGAATCAGACATGCACAATCAGTTCCCCTCTTTTAATCTCCTTTGGAGGCCTATCTATTTGAGCAGCCTTTCCTTAATTACTTTCTCTCTCACTTAGTAGGCTGTGACTGGGCATGGGGGGGAGCACCACCATGGCAGTGGGTCGTCTAGGAACCCCCCTTACTCTCCTCCTCACAGTCATGTTTTTTTTAAAGCCATACAATGTATTTGACCCCTGTATGTCAATAAATCTATACAAATGTTAAATCATGCTATCTGTATTGGATATTTTATAAATAAAAATGAAGCCATCCTAGCCTGGTAAAATGTTACAACTGAATGTTCACAAAAAGTACAAAAAGTTTTATTTATAGTTTGTTAAATCAAGACTGGTGTCATGATAATGTGGTTTGCTCAGCCAGGCCTATCACAGGTGAAATCCATAACAAGGTGTATCACAGTGGTAACAACATGGAAATTTAAATGTCCTTGTCAGTTCAAATAAAAAAAAAAAAAACCCCTAAAAAACAAATAATTAAACGAATTAAAAATCACTACATTTTAAATATGTTTGTGTTTATGTAAAAAAGAGCAGTCAGTATCTGGAGAATAGCCTGGACACGATAACATTGCTTTCTTCTAAAACAGTAAAAATGTATATAATTAAATATAATTTAAAGAAACATAATTTTTAAAAACCTTATGTTAAACAGAAATGACTTCTACGTCATGTAAAACCAACCTTTCCTGACTACTTATAATATAAATGAATAATAATTTGAATCGGTCATTTCTTCAGCATGATGTCTCAGATCAAAAAGAGTAGATGATGAATATGTTTGTGGGGCCTCGACTTCTCTGTACAGAAATCCGAGTCTGTCTGTTATAAAGTGTGTTCACAGAGTAATGGATCTAGGAACCACTGAGTAAAACTGCTCTGTGTAAGTACACCCAAAATGAGAGCTTCTGAGAAGAAACATGTAAAAGACAAGGCCAGGTCAGGTTCATAATTGGAACAGAAAACAATGCTTCTTCAATTCTTCTAGAACTTCTGTGCCCATTTTGTACCACTTTGAATAAGATTTTGAATCATCCTCACTGTGGCAATTGTATCAGACTATGCACTTAAATATAAATATTAGGGCTGTCAGTCGATTAAAATATTTAATCGCGATTAATCTCATGTTTGCCATAGTTAACTCGCGATTAATC
>JBBJLR010000160.1:6273469-6304481 GCA_037577145.1 Brachypetersius gabonensis | reverse complement strand
CCACAACAACATTAAAATAGTGTTGATTAGTGTACAATGTTTTATATTTATTTTATAGTTGTATTAAATTAGATTTTAGTTAGTAACGCAATAGTTACTTTGCTGGTAATTAGTTACTTTTATAATGATGAAACTCATTTACTAACTCAGTTACTTTTTGTGAGAAGTAACTAGTAACTATAACTAATTACTTTATAACTAATTAACTAACTTTAAGCAGTCTGACTGTAAATTACATGATTCCTCAGATACTGATGAGTGTACATGCAAATAAATATTCAACCATGACCCAGACAGATTCGTCCAAAAGTTTATCTACCTGCTGATTCAAGGTTTCTTTGGAAATTAAATGTATTCAATAGAGAGTTTGTTCGGCGCTTGCTGGTGTACTCTCCGAGAAAAGCTTTAAACTAAATATTTCAACATTGCTGTGAGGATTTCACTGCATTCAATTAAAAGAGCATTAGTGAGGCCAGGTACTGATGTTAGATGGTTGGTTCTGGATCAGAAACAGCACTCCAGCTCTTTCCAGTGGTACTGCATGGAGCTCCATCTCTTTAGAGATGGCAGTTCTACTGCTCCACAGTCTAATGCTGGTGGGCTTTATACCCCTCTAGCCGACACTTGGCAATGGATATGTTGATCTTAGGCTCATGTGCGACTGTTCTAGAGCATCTTGTTCTATTGGCCATGCTGTTTTCATCCAATCTGTTTGTATGCCGTGTCATCAATGGGTGCACCATGATGTAAAGTGAAATCCTTATATTGAAAGGGTGTCTAGATACTTTTGGACATGTAATGTATAAGGCGAGTAGGAAGAGTAGACGAGAGATACACTGAAAATGAGACACTCTACACTGGCAGCCCTGGCACACTGGAGACCCCTGACTGTCAGATCGTCCCAGGGCCTTTCTGACGGGCGCCAACACAGCAGGGAAGAGAGACAATCGGGCAGCAGCAGGCTCAGGGCACAGAGAGGAGGGGGAGCAACCGAGGAGAGAAAGATGTGAAAGAACCATTGAGGGTCCATAAGGATGAAACCAAGGAGCAGAGAGAGATGGAAGGGAAAAAGGGGAAAACGGAGAACTGAGAAGATGGAAATATTGTGAAAGTAGAAGTTATTTTAAGTAAAAGAGACTGAATAGGAATAACAGCAAGATAAAGCAAAAAAGGGGGGGAGGGGAAAAAGCCTGAAGGAAGAAGTGCAGAGAAAAGGGCTGGTGTGATAGGGAAAGGGAGAGGAACTGAGTGATAAGAGAGAAAATGAGCCAAAGGAGAAGAGAGGAGAGATGGGAGGGGGTTGTAGAAGGGTAAGAGGGACTTCCTCCGTTCTCTTTATCATAGACACAGATCATGGTGTTCGCACACTCATCCAAGTCAACCATCTGCCTGAGTTAGATAAGCCTTCGAGAGACTGGCCATTGAGCTGTCATAGAGAACAGGGAGAGAGAAAGAGGGAGGGAGAGAGAGGGAGGGAGAGAGAGAGAGGGCGAGAGAGATTCAAAGAGAGAAAGAGAGAGAGAGAGAGAGAGAGAGAGAGAGAGAGAGAGAGAGAGAGAGAGAGAGAGAGAGAGAGAGAGAGAGATGGGAATCGAAAGAAAGATATACAAATAAAGAGAGTTTCATAGAGAGAGCAAGAGAGATACAGAGAAAGAGAGATACAGAGTAGATAGAGAGAGAAGGCAGTGGGTTCTTTTTAATAAAGAGGGGTGGAAGAGGTGGTGGTCAGCTAAATATAAAATACCCTGATGTCATACTAAATATGCAATTGTCACAGCGATGAATGAAAGTCTACAGTTTAAGCAGAAGGACAAATTGATTAAAAAACACAAAATCAACTGGCCCTCACAACACATGTCCAGCCTCACAGCCCACGACCAATAATATAAGATATATTAGTGTGAAACTAAAAGGAAGGGTTTTTTTAAAAAAAGATTAAAATATATTGTTTACAGAAACATATACACAGTATATACAATGATTATCAAACACATGATGACCGCCTGCCTAATATACTGGTGGTTCTCCACATGCCATCAAAACACCCCAAGGCTTGGACACCACAGGACCTCTGAGGACACCCTGCGGTATCTGGCACCAAGACATCTCCAGCAGGTCTTTTAACTCCTGTACTTTGCAAGTTGTGGACTCAGTGGATCAGAGTAGTGTGTCCAGCACATCCCACACATGCCCAGTCGTAATGAGATCTCGGTCATTTGGAGTCCAAGGCAACACCTTGGGCTCTTCATCAAATCAAGTTCAGGTTCAAGTTTCAGAGGGAATTTTTGCTTTATAAGAATGTTTTTTTTTTTAGTTTTTTAAACTGGAGCTGTGATCCACTAGAAATCAGTAGATGCCCAAATCAGTAGATGTTTGTTGTAAATACTCAAATCAGAAAATCCCATCAACCCCCTCAACCAACTGTTCAGGCGTTGTTTATGATACAATATCACAATGTGAACCATAAAACATTAACGAAGCTGTTTTAGACAACAGCAGGTGAGGCAGCTGGTAATTTAGTGGTTAGGATGTTCACCCTGCAATCAGGAAGTCATGGGTTTGATTCCCAAGACTGCTGAGCACCTCTGAGATACCCTTCCCCCTGGGCGCTGTGGTACTGGCTGCCCACTGCTTTACTTGGTGAGGCAGAGGAAGAATTTCATGTTGTTCAAACTGTGTGCTGTGGTGTGTTGATGACAGAATAGTCACTTTCACACACATGTGTTGGTCTAGAATTGTTTTCTGTGGCAGTGATCAGCCCTTTCCAGCTCAAAGTCAAGTCAAAGTGAACTTTATTGTCATTTCAGCTATATACATGTATACAGTGAGACAAGATGACATGGCTAAGGTACAGTACACATATATAAATAAACCATCAATATAAACTATGCAATTCGGTACAAGGATGTGCAGTTGGGTAGTAGATCATTTGACCTTGTACCCTTGACCTTGTACCCCTGTAATAACCTTGTACAAAGTGGTTCTTGGCAGTTCTATCAATTTGAGAGGGTTGAAAGAAACATCTGAGTGTTACATATTTTTTCAATGTCTATTGACCTGTATTGTTTCTTAGCAATGTTAGTTTCACAACTCCAGTGCTACACTAAAGAGTCTTAGCTGTTTTACAATAGCCTGGGATTCTTTGTCTTTTTGGGATGCTTCGTCTATACTTGATTGGCATCACTGATGAATGACATGATTCAATATTTAAAATATACTTTGCAGTATTACACCGAATAAACCCATAAAAAAACCTCTCTTTTGACAGGTAGCCCATGTCTCTGTATTAGAGTCTTTATTGATAATTCATCATGCACTTACATATTTTCCATTTAAAACCATGTGTTTGTCCTTTTGACACTCTTATTTGAGAGTGAGGTCTGTTGGTTATGTGTAGCAGATACTGGGCTAGTTTTGTGGCCCATTTGGGGACCTAGTGGTGTAGAGCTGAAGGTTGGGGGTTAGGGGGGATTAGAGAAGGCCAGTTGGATCATTTTACAGCCGTCGGACCCTCTCTACCCCCCTAGCCTCCTGAACAATGAGGATTAAACCCCTCTTGTTCTTAAACTCTAAAAACGGCAGGGTGACAAAGACTGTATTTCTTCCATCAGTCTCAGCTTTAAGCTGCACTGGAGGGGTAGGCGCTCAGGGTTTGGGTATTGGGGTAGGGGGTCCATCACAAGCATGAATCCCAGACAATTTCCTCTCCATGGCAAAGTGAGATGTAAATGTATATATGTCTGCTAAAAAGTAAAGCAAAAGACTAAAAACTAATCAGAACATAATGAATGTGTGCCTGTAGTCTGATTTCAGATTGAAGGAACAGAAAAGACTAATATTGCCCCCAGGCAAGATTAATCAATTAACCACATTCCTATAAAGCTTCAACCATGAAGCAGCTTGTCCAAATGAGATTACGAAAGTTTGGACAAGGGTTTATTAGACAAGATGACTTCACATAGATTCTGTATTTGAAACAGATAAATGGATAAATAAACATCTGTATTTGAGAATATTAGTGTCAGATCAACAAACTGGGGATTTTGTGAGTATTTTCATTTCTTTCCTTGCATAGTACACTATATACACATATATGTATTCTTGTTATTATCGGGTCAACAATAGTGAACAGGAAGAACAACAAAAACAGCAAGAGCAACAACAATATTAGTAATAATTAAAATTTGAATTATAATATATACAATTAATAAAACTATTAAAATATATACAATTATCTTTACTACAGCACCCTGTTTTGGAGTGCGATCAAAAATGAAAGGGCATGAATCTAATTTACATTACATGCATCAAACCAGTGGTCAGCATTAGTGACAATTTCTTCAAACCATGAAACAGTGCAACACTCTTATATGGAAAAAGCAGAGAAATATGAGACAAATACGGTGAGAAAAAATGAGAAGGAACGAACTGAAAGGTGGATTGGGGGACCCCATGACCAGCCTGGCTCCAGCTGAATTTCCCAGCTTAAAGCCGAGCAGCAGCAGCAGGGCGGAGTGGAGCTGGAAAGAGAGGGATCAGACTGATAAAAGGCCCTCTTTTCTAAGAAACTGGGTGAAAAAAAAAAGAAAAAAAACAGAAAGGGTTTGCCTTGCCTCTCCCAATGGCCTGTCAAAGCCAATCAGTGTTTAGAGCCTTTGGAACATTGCTCGTATCGCAGGCTCCCTCTGACAATGGCGTCTGACGATGGCCGCCACACTCTTCAAATCAAATTTGGATCGCCAAGGACAGGTCTACTGAGAGGGGCAGGGAAAGGAGACAGGGGGTGTGAGCTGGGGTTTCATCCAAACTATTCAACATTCATGTGGGAATGAATGGTCAGATAGTGCGAAGAAGGGGGAAGGGTTTCTTTTTCCACCTTCACATTCTCTGTTGTTTTGTTTTTCTGTCAGCCAGCGCAATTTGTTTACATTTCTAAGAGTACAAACACTGCAGTTCATCATCTTAAAGCACTCAGTTGTGAAAAGCTGAATTTTCATATGCACATGTTTGAAAAGTTTCAAAGCATATCATCCATTTCCAAGTTCATGCAATGTATATGACAACAGGAAAACCACAGCCACCAATTCAACCAACCCATATAGCCTCACCCACTCATTGTGAAGTGTTTCAGCAAAGACTGTTTTTGTGTTAAACAGAATAGATGGCAGCCAATCAGAACAGAGGTTATTACAGAAGTTTTTAAAAGAACATTAACAAAAAACAGCTTGCTTGATTTCAAGGGATGAAGAAATGTTCGGAAATTAACAAAGATTTTTTTTTTGTTTTTGCTACATAAAAATAGAGGATAAGACACTTTAAACAGCTGGCACAGAACAGTGAACATATGATTTCAAACATTCACAATGAAGATTCGTTGAAACTATGAAACGGTGCGCTGAGTCGTAGATAAATGTGAGGAAGTCTTGAGGCTCAGAGAGGCTGCCTCTCCCTTAGAGAGATGAGGCCTGAAAAGACAGGACCTCCCTAAGTCACATTGTCAAACAAATCCCGTATGGAAAAAAAGGAAAGCTGGCCCGTGTTTATTCCCTCTTAGACTCTAGTTAAGCTAGTCGTTTTATGGCCGCTTTCGGAAGCTTGGGTTTTTCCACTGGCCCACGTTAAATCCCTCTTCTCTGCTTCCGCACTGGCCGAAGCCATGGGGGCCATTTTTCCCACACACTTCCCGCTCCGTTCCCAATCCCAATCCCCCTCAAGCTAATGTTTACCCGTCAGCCCAAACAATGACCGGCTCTTGGCAATTAAACAGCGTTTTTAGGAGGGGATCCGTGGCGCACTGGTCTAATGGCATTACTGTTGGGACGATTCATCCACTGAATAGTCAACAGGATTTCACCTCTCATGGGGAGAAATACTGCTTTACCAAGTTACCAGTATTACAGGGCTTTACCCAAGCTTAGGATTCAGGGTTCACAGATTACTGCCCCCCTAAAGGTAGCTGAAGGAAAGGGGGAATTATGTGTCTGGGCCACTGGACCGACTTTACTGCTCCTTCTGATTGGAGTTTCTGGTGACTCATAGTAGTCTTTTTCATTTGAACTGCACCGTGTACACGACACCACTGTACTGCTGAATCCAACATGCTGCAATTAATTCATTTTAACTTGACAAGGCTATTGTCCTGTATCTCCCAGAATCTGCTGCATATAGGGCTTTTAGAAGATTCAGGCAGAATTGAGGGGAGTTTTTGCAGTGCTTCTTCAACTCAATGGGAGACACATTACACAAAAAACGACAAAATAGTTCTATAGAGGTACAAGCTTGACCTGAGTTTATAAAGCCTTTCTTTCTATTAATTTGGGAATTCTTTGACGGTGTAACTCTATTGAAATTGGTTATCTTACTTCAACTTTCAACTGAAATACAGTAATGAACAATATATCAGATTTTTTCATAAATGAGATCATAGTTCATGGATCAGAGTTATTCATTCCATGTCGTAAATACAAATGCCTAAACCAGAGCATCTCTGTGGGGTTCTCCTGTCCCAGTGGTCACTTCTGCCACAGTCAAAGGCATGCAGCACATGGTGACCCCTGAACCCTCCAGGCTGAGCTTGACTGGGTGCTTGGAGACCCAAAAGCACAGCCAACTCCATTAGCTCACAATGAGTGGCTAATTACTCCATTAGTACTTCAGTACTCCACAGCAGAAGCCTTGCTACAGTCAGTTTGTCCCTGTTCTCTCTACCATCCACCGTAATTACTTCTCCATTCTCTTTCCGTCATCCAGTAGCCTTTGTTTTAAACAAATTCTTGTGGTTTTGGATACAGCGGCTCTTCCCTAATTAACTCCTGTGAAAAACGGAAACATGTGTTGAGTGACCTCATCTTTTCTGATTGTTTCCTTCTTGGCTTTGTAAGTTAGCAAAATGAGCATCAGCAGCTATCAGTCCCTCTCCCCCCTCTCTCTCTCCCCCTCTCTTCCTCAATATCCTTTAAAATGTTCCATTGTGCTTGCATCAAATTAGATGGGCATCAATAAAATTTAACTTTTTGTGCAGGGTGTTGTAATTCATCTGTTAATCTGACAGACAGCAGGATGTATGTCACAGATTACATATTTAAATGACATATATATATATATATATATATATATATGTTTTTACCTTAGGAGTAACTAGCCTGTTTGTATTATTTTCCACGCAATTTGTAAGACGCAAATTTTGTCAGTTCAATGTTTATTAAACCAATGTGACAAAATGCAGTTTCTGTCTGTTTCGTAAGTCCATCAGTTGAGCTAAGTCTTGTTGTCCCTTGTCTCCAGTAACATTGATGGAATATATTTGTATGATGGGAATGTGCAAGTTTAACAGCTACATCATTGTGCATTTAAATACTCTTTTCTTAGTGTTACAGTTGTACATGACTTTTTATATCGACAGCTGCATATGCAGTTTTAAAATCCTTTACGTGTGTATATTCATTTAAAATTCCACCAAGAGAATGACCGTTAAGGGGAACTGAAGAAAGAGTTTCTAAAAGAGTGAACTTATCATTATGGTTATTTTGTTTTCAGTTCAAACTTCAAGGTCTGGGTTTGTACACTGATTTTGGGATATAGACTGTGATAGTATGTGTGTGTGTGTGTGTGTGACTGGTGGATTTGGTATAAGGGGTGCAGGTCGGCTGTTCAAAGACTGGCTTTTTGCATTGTTGGTCTGGAGAGGATTAAGGCAGTAGAATGGACTTTCTAATTAAAAAGGATAAGGAGGCAGAAAACTAGCGAGAGGCACATGGGAGGAGTGGAGGAGAGAGAGAAAAAGAGAGAAGGAACAGTTTGAAAGAGAAGAAAAGGAATGAAAAGAAAAGAAAAGAGAAACTGTTGTTCAGCATCACTTCTTCAGCCAGACAGCCATTCAGGCCAGATTAACTTTATACTCCACTGTCTCACTCCATCCATTTCTATGTTATACTGTTCTTTAGTTTATATTCAGTAAACAAACCCAGCAAATGAAAAGCTGACAATATACCCCCCAGTCTCCTTGCGTGTGTATGTGTGGAGTGTCCTAAGTTTCTTCAGTCTTGGAGGAGAATGTAAGTTTCTTCACGCTTGGTAGGAGCAGTAGGTGGGCTGTTTACAGTCAGGATTGAAGACTGTGGTTTTCTACTGCTCTTCTCTCTCAACAGGGGTAGGAGTTCAAGTACTCCACACTCATATAGCTCTTAGAATGCCTACTCTGCATTCATATAACCCCTAATTCACAGGACGTCAAGATACCCTGAACATCTGAATTAGAACCAGATATTTAAATCAGTTTTATTTGCCATATGCACAATGTATCCAGATAAAAGAATCCAGAAGCCCCAGTATTATCAAATGTAGGTGCTTTATGGTGCAGCGATTGCTGACATAGTTGTTTTAACATGCCCACTCATCCTGTATAACCACTACAGAATAGCATTTATAAAAGAACAAAGTGCTCTGGAACCATGGTCACCATAAAGAATGCCAAACACTAGTGAGAATTCCCCAACACTGGGCTTCAGAGTGGAACTGTGTTCTCGTGAGTGGAGGACCCCAATCCATAAATAATGGATAATAATTTCAGTACCTGACTTTACTAACGCTCTTGTGGGTGAATGTAGTCAAACATCTCTCTGGATAACAGAATGGATGCCTGAGCGAGTTTTAAACCTTCTTCATTTTTAAATAAATCTTTTCACGTGACAACTCACTGGAGACTTCACTGGAAACAAAGCCCAGCGATTTTGGAAATAGGTGTGATCATACCACACACAAACCGTAAAATTCGAAGTAGTTACAAACCGTAACTACTCCAATCCAAGCAGTTTATCTATCACCGTTTAGACATTTCGAAGTGTAATAATGGCTAAATAATATAAAATTTCCAATATTAATTCTAACATATAGTCATTTAGTTTTGGACATCAGTTAACTTCATTAGTTTTAAAAGTAAATGTAAAAGTAATTGTAAACACGTTTAAGTTTAACGTGTACACATATTTAATTGTAAAGAACATAAACATAAAAGTGATCAAGAATGAATTTTTAAGATATGTTATTTTCACGAACAGATAGCTGATTCACTTGTCATGAAAATGAGCGCGACCATAATATAAATGCATGAAGCCCCCTCGGAGGTTAGGAGGCACCCTGCTGGTCGCATGCGGTTGGCTGAATTAACGAATAAAAAAATAAATAGGCCTATTTTGTTTTATTTTTAACACACTCACATACACACATAAGTTAAATTGTAACAAAACAAAACTAAAAATCCAGCCAGCACTCCTGAAAAGGAACCAATTGTATGAAGAGTCACCAAAAACAAAAAGAATAAGGAGTAAATAAGATGCTGGACATAGGTAATGGTCAGATAAAAAAAGATGCACCTGTGGCTGAAGTTTTTGATTTTTCCACAGAACTGCAGCAGTTAATTCCAAATTAAGAG
Organism: Brachypetersius gabonensis; assembly: GCA_037577145.1. Taxonomy (NCBI): domain Eukaryota; kingdom Metazoa; phylum Chordata; class Actinopteri; order Characiformes; family Alestidae; genus Brachypetersius; species Brachypetersius gabonensis. The sequence continues at coordinate 6,295,051 of JBBJLR010000160.1, read as the reverse complement.
CTAATCGAAACTATAGCACTTCCCAGGACCAGAACAGAGTGTCTAGTTGATCAAAATGAAAAACATGATCACAACTTTTAAGAGAAAAACATAAGTGTTTGGTGAAGAACGACTGTGCTTTACATTAAAACCAAACATCTTTGACTGGGAAGTTATGAGTGTGTGGAGAAACTGTGGAAATTTTAAACCGTAAATTATTGGGAGAAATTCAGTCTTTAAAATAAGAGGCAGACAAAATTGTAAGTTATCCACTATGCTTTTTCATATCGCATCACGAGCACCCGCACTGTATTTGTTATACACTTTTTCATTTGTAATCAGTTTTAAGAAGTTTGATGTTCTTTTTTGCTATTAGACTCTGCGAAATGTTTTAATGCACATAATGCACAATGTTCCTTTTTATTAAATGCGGTGGGCTGTTTGAGATTCTCTTCGGAGCAGTAATAACGAGACATTTTTGCTGTTGTATTTATACTGACATCCAATCCTGAAACGGGAGTCGGAAAACGGGTGGGGAAAAAAACGCATCAGATAATCGCATCTTAGGTTGTCCCGGAGAAGGTGGGAGGGATGTGCGTGTGTGTGTGTTCGACCTTCCCCCGGCCCGTTTAGACTGTGATATTTATACAGATGAATTATGTAGCGAGGGAAAGATGAAAGCAGCCAGCAGGAGCCAAAGCCCAAATTCTCCTGACAGAGTCGGAGCCCACACGCTCGCGTTTAATCCGGAAAACGACTGCGAGGAAATTAGTTGTTGGTTTTATTCACCCGCCTTCACCGTCAACCTGGCTAGAGATGAGTCTCAGCAAAGGCTAAGCAGAATTTAGTTTTCAGTCCTATAACCATACACATCCTAAATTTAATGCAGAAATGACAGAGCAAAGCCTCCATCGTTTCTGCGTGACTTTGCTGTCCTGCAACACCCCAGCCGGGACCCCCAGGGGTTTACCCGACAGGAGAGTCTATGTCGTCGGATCCACTTTACACTTTTAAAGCCTAAATATGGCTAAGGGCCATAGTATTACATTTAGCACCATTTTTCACATGACCGTGTAAAGTAAACCTGAAAAAATCTTCAAAATGGATTGTGCTGAGTTTTCTCCTGTGACCCTTTCTGTTTGGGTTCTATAAAAAAATTATGACCAATTCCCATAGCCCTGAGTTATGTGATGCCATAGATATAATTTATGACAGTTATACATTTCTATTTACAACACCTGTCAGTCCTCAGCATTAACTTCCTGCTCTTCTTCTTACTAAATAATAATAATAATAATAATAATAATAATAATATAGTTACAACAATGTTTTTTATTGTTATTTTTGTTGTTTGTTGTCATTATTGGTGTTAACCATATTATAAAGTTGACAAAATGCAGTTATTTAATGGTCTTTTATAACCATATTTTGCTGTATTTTAAATATCAACACTAATACTACTTCTACTGCTGTTGATAAAATAGAATTAAAATAAAAATAAAAAATGAGCTTTTATTTCATGAATACACTGTTTTGGTGGAGCACATTTTCGCACTCTTCCTCTCTGATCCCTCTTATTTCTGTGATTTATAATAGCTTCGTTTATATCACTAAAACATCTCTCACCTTTCTGAAAATGATACAATGGCTCACATTAAAATACTTTTCTCTCTCTCTTTCTTTTCCTTTCTGACATTCTCACATTTTCTAAACGCTCATAAGGGGGGGGGGGGGGGCGGGAGTGTTACAGCTAAGTGCCCGTTTGATTTCCTCCACACTCTTGTTTGTCTGGCTGTGGTCTGAATAATCTTCACTAATCAACACTTTAAAAAAATCTAATTACCGCCCGCTCTTAATGAATCGCTCCTCAACTGCAGGACCTTCTCGACTTTCTTTTAGTTAAGAAAAAAGCCGTCGGAGTTAATAACAAGTGACAAATCAACTACAGAGTCCATTAAACAGAATAGACAGATTTTTTTTAAACAAACAAACAGATAGATAGATAAACAAACAAACAACCAAATAAATAAATAAATGAATGACTTGGTTCAAACTTTTAAGTCATTTTCATGCGAATCAGCATGAAATAAGAAACAGCAGCACAGTTTATCTTGAAAAGAAAGTGGGTCCAGTAAAGAGTCGGACTGTGTTAATTATCATACATTTAATTCATGTGGAAATGAGCTCGGACTGTACTGTTTTCTTTATCAGCTCTGTTTATCTGCCCCACAGCGGCCTTTGTCTCTGCAGAAGCCCCCCAGCGGCGGGGCTTCTCCTCGGGCCGCGGACACCGGGGGGAGCGCTGCTACTTTCTGGAGGGCGGACGGGCGTGTGGGTGTGGGGTTTGTTTGGGTGATTGGGGGGGAGTTTCAGACCCGCCCCACATACCCCCCCCCCCTCCCACCGCACAACCTCTTCTGCCCCCCTGAGCCCTGCACACGCGCACGGCAGGCTGGGAAGGAGAGAGAGGAGCGGTCTCTTCTTTTGGCTGTGGAGCATCACTCGGTCCTCTTCCCCCAGGACGAAGGGAGCATGATGGCGTATCTGAAACACTCAGCCCCGTACGGAATGAACGGGCTCAGCTTGTCCACGGGCATGGAGCTGCTTCACCCCACCGTGGGCTACCCAGGTAAACTCACCTCCGACACGTTTGTGCTTGTTAACGCACTTACTGGAAAGTAAAACAAGCCAAATAAAGCAAAACATTTTTTTTTCCCAATGATGCCGTTATTTAACCACTTTAGGTGCTAAAAATGGGTTCTTTGGACCCAAAAAATGTTTGTAGGCTCTTTAAACAACAATCATAGACGAGATGTTTGAGTGAGAATTGCACCTCTAAAGTTTTATGATTGTAAAGAACTTGCAGTTCAGCTGAAAGTTTGCCTAGAAAAATATTTGGAAACCTTTCCGTTTAAAAGTTAAACATTAATTAATTGCATCTTTTTTAAACACTTGGTCTGTAAATGATTTTGGATGAAATAGTCCCTTTTTAACTTTTAATGGATGTAAAAGCCTATATTTTATGATTTATTTATGGTGACGGTTGGAGACTTTAATCCCAGTTCCAAGTGCTCATAAATACTGTGCGTGTGTGTTGAGTCACTTAATACTGGAGTCGTTTTCATGTAACAAGATATTCGAGGAATGAAAACAACAGGACTTTTACAGAAGGTTGAGGAAAAACTAATTTTCTTTGTCAAAATCTGTTTATAGTCGCTATAAAACATTTTTTTGCTGTGTAAAAGACAAATAAAGCGTTTGATACTTTATCTCATTTAGTCCCCAGAGTAAACCTCTCATATACAGAGAGAAACGAGATCTGCTCTGTTGCTGCCGGTCCCGAAGGAAACAATGTGTTTAATAATGAGTGTTCAGATTCATGGTTATACAGAACAACATATAGTGAAATTATCATCTGGCCAGTTTCTAGATTGTGCAAGATAATAACATAAAATGAGAATAAAAAAAGTAAAATAAGCAGTAATAAATGTGTGTGTCTGTTTGTGCACAGTATAAATACATAAATAAATTATTTATTGCAGCTGCACCCCGTAAGCAGAGGCGTGAGCGCACCACTTTTACGCGCGCGCAGCTGGACCTGCTTGAGGCGCTATTTGCCAAAACGCGCTATCCTGACATCTTCATGCGCGAGGAGGTGGCGCTCAAGATCAACCTGCCGGAGTCCCGCGTGCAGGTGAGCACGAGATCCATGAAGACACTGTTCACTTACTTATTCACACACAGAACCTTGACTCTTAACTAGAATATATGGTCAATATTCAGGGAGAAGTTCCAACTTTCACCATACAGGTTAAATAAATAACTGTTCATTATATAGGAAAAATACGTTTCAATTTTAGGCTAATTAAAACAATATTCATTACATAGGCTATATAAAATACTGTTCATTATTCTGGCTAATTATAACACTATCAATGATTAGAATCCGAAAACTTTGGTTATACAGGAGGAAACTGCTTATGTTACGACTGCACAATCACAGAGACACAGAGAAAAGAACAATATCAAATATAAAGTCGAAATAAATACAATAAAAATATGTAGAAAAAAGTACACAGTTATATACAAAATTGCTGAGTATATTATTAAAACTATGTAACTTTATATTCATCATAAAAGGTGTTTAAATCACTGTTCACTAAAGCATAGCTTTAATACCAGTTTAATATATCAAGAGCTTACTATTAAAATGGTAGTGTTACCCTAATAAAGAAAGAAAGACATATTCATGTAAGCCTGTTGATTCTCCTCTTCAAGGCAGAAAGAAAGTACAGTTTTGTCTGATTTGTATTTTTCTGAATATTTTTTGGATTTTTTCAAGATTTGTGAGTGAAATTGTGGGAATCTAGTTCTCCTCAGTTCTGTTTTAGTCCTTTACTCCAATTTGCTGTGTTCTGCCCAAGACTCCTTTACTGTCTCTCATTTTAGTTTTAGCATTTTACCATGGGCCAGAATGATTGTAAAAGCAAAAACTGGCAGATTCTGTACTGAGAGCAGCACAGCACATCTTGAGGAGTTTTGTTTAATTGTAACGTTTTTTACTTTTACTCAAAGATGTTGCATTGTAGTCATTTCATCTCTATCTGAATTATTATTTTAGTGAAATCAGAGAACTTCTGTATTTGTATCTGATCATTGTAATGTTCACACATGAAGGGTCTTAATTCTTGACAATTACAGACCTTCAGCTCAAAAACACTCATCACGAAGAGACAACCTAAGATGATATCAGATGATAATACTGGACCGCACTGCTCTTCAACTCTAAAGTTACATTAGTCTTTGGAATCAATTTACAGTGATTTGTAAAACAAGTCTCCAGACTTGAAGTAAAAACAATAAAACCAATACAAAGACTGATTTATATTAATTAATATTAAATTATTAATTAACATTAAAAGAATACAAATTAATATTAAACACACAAAACACTACTACTTTTTGGTGCATGCGATATTTAATATTTTATACTTGGTATAAACGTGCACAGCGTTTCCACATTCATAAATACAGTCCATCACCATAATTCCATCATTCGTTTTCGATTTTTTGTCTGTTATAGGAAGCTTATATTTTACTTCAGTGTAAATGTGACGAAGTAAATTCAGTGCCTCACACATTTTCTCTCCAACCATTTGCACGAGATCAACACTACAATGGCAATAATGCAGGTCCAAAAATCTCTATTCTTTACAACCAGCATCTCGCATTTGACCACACACTCACAAGCAAAGACACACATCCACACACCACGGACGGATAAGTGCAGTTGTTCCTCTCATGTGCAATATTTCTCGTGCAACATGTGCAGTATTTATGGTACAATACTGCTGTTTCTACCATGCACCTGAAGATCCGCAATACAAATATTATATACATACACATGATATAGCCTATGTATATATGTGTACATTTTATATTATACAGTTGTGTTGTATAGCTTTTATTTACCACCTGTGTGTCTAATAAAGAGTTATCCTGTGTTATCTGATCCACTAGGTTTGGTTTAAAAACCGCAGAGCGAAGTGTCGTCAGCAGCAACAGCAAACTCAGCCGGGCACCCCCAACAAAAACCGGCCGGTTAAGAAGAAGCCCTCTCCGGCCCGGGACACGAACTCCGAGGTGCACGGTCCGTTCACACCGGTCTCCAGCGCCTCTTTAGCGCCCATTCCCAGCAGCACCGGGCCGCCTGCGTCCATCTGGAGCCCGGCCTCCATCTCCCCTCTGCCGGACCCTCTCTCCACCACCTCCTCCTCGTCCTCTTGCATGCAGCGCTCCTACCCCATCACCTACTCTCAGGCGTCCGGATACGGCCAGAGCTACACGGCCTCGTCCTCCTACTTCAGCGGGATGGACTGTGCTTCGTACCTGGGACCCGTGCACCCCCAGCTGGGAAGCCACGGGTCCACCCTCAGCCCTCCGTCCAGCTACGGAGCTCCGGGCTTGGCTTTCAGCGAGCCGACCCCCTGCCCGGACTACAGCAAGGAGCAAAACTGGAAGCTCGGCTTTAACACGGACTGCGTGGATTACAAAGAGCACACGCCCTCGTGGAAGTTCCAGGTTTTGTAATATGCTGTAAAAACACCAGACTCTTTACTCTTTTTGGGGGGCGACCTTGTAGGAAATTGTTCTTTTGCCTGCAACGCCTGGAAAAACCAATGCAAAAGAAGAGATCACCACCTTTTTATATAACTTATTGACAACTGTTCCTTTTTATTAAGAAATGCGAGGGAAAACTGGTCCAATCGCTTGAGAAAAGCTTTTGCTTGGCAAGCTACACAGGGTGGTGCTGTTATTTGTTTTTCCACCCGTTTACAGACAGGCCACGCCCTTCAATGCTACGACTGGCTGAACAAGCCAACAATAAAGCGTCGCAAACCACAACACAAGAGGGCGGGGCCTTTAGGAATACAGGTGGGAAACAAAACGACGCACCGTTTTTTTAAATGCACTATTCTATTTATGACAAGCGTTTAAGAGGTTCGTAGGATTTTTGACTGTAAAAGACAATCAGTATATGTGTATCTTCTTTAAATGTTTGTTTTCTGTCTTCAGCGAGTATCTTTTTCTTTTCTTTTCTTTTTTTTAAAGAAGCTGTGATCTGTTTTAGGCTCTTTGAGCTCTTCAGTGAAGACCTGCTGTAATCTTGATAGTTTTTATGTCATTAATAAGGATAAATTATTCTTTGAATTGTGAGTACAGAGTTTTCCCCCTGACTGTTAGATCATATATTAAAATATCCCTAATTTGAAGAACTGCTGTTTCCTCGACTACTACTCGGTTTTATTTATATATTTACTTATTTTATTTATGTAATTCATACTAGGCCTCCCAGATCGTTAGTCCAGTCTAAACTCCGTTTAACCTTGTCTGACCTGCTGGCTAAAATGGGTCCAAATTCAATTATGATCAGGCTTAAAAGTGGGAGATTTATATTAGACACAGCTGTTGCAATGTTTGAGGCAGTTCCACTTCTAATTAGAGAGCCAATTATTGGCCTTTGAGTCGTGCTGTTAGGCTTAATCTTGTCATCATTATGGTGCTGGTCCTAAGCACACATTATAAAATATATATAAAGATCAACATTATAAGCATAATTCTTTTTATGGACAGGTGGTTTTCTGAGGCGCAGTGTTACAGAAAGGATTCCAAACCATTTTGGAAATGGCTGAAAATTCTTTAAATTGCCATTAAAACAAGTTTTAATTCACGAGGGCCTTCTCTGGATGCTGCTTCCATGGAGAGAGCTCTGGGTATGATCAGTATAAGAAAGCTGAGTAATATCAGCCTCAAAGAGAGGATCACTCGGGAATCTCTATTTATTCTCCAGGCTCTCCTGAGTTCATTTAGGACAGTTTAAAACACAGCCAGGGCACAAAGAAGTCATGCCTGAAGAACACTGCAGGGTTTAGACGTTCCCTCTTTGAACAAAACTGGGTTTAGAATGCCCAGTGTGGTCAGAAATCATTTTAATATTTAGTGGGTTGAGAACTTTGTAACAGTAACAACAAACCATTTTGGACTGTGAAATCACAATAAACTGTAACTGTATCTTCAGAAGGCCAAACTGAAATAAGATGCTAATTGATTTCAATGAGATGCTAATTGCTTAATAGCTTAAATGAATTCATAATTTAAAGGAGATGCTAATTGGTTAAAAAATATTACATCAACACAGCGGCTTTTTCAGTTCACTGGTAAGATCTTGGTGTAAAATAAATTAGAACAAAGTAATATAATAATATATGACCTCATTATAATAATATATTACCTGAGGCAGCTGGTAGCCTAGTGGTTAAGGCATTCGTCCTGTGATAAAGAAAGTCCAGGTTCGATTCCCAAGACCACTAGGCACCTCTGAGCAAGGTACGGTCCCCACACTGCTGCCCGGGCGCCGTGTTCATGGCTGCCCCCTGCTTCACTTGGTGAATGGGTTAAATGCAGAGGAAGTATTTCGTGCTGTTCACACCGTGTGCTGTAGTGTGTTCATGTATGACAGAATGATCACTTTCACTTTCACAATAAACCTTCCGTCAAAAGCAGGTAAGAAAAGAGTAATAATCTTAATATTCCTTAACAACTGCGTAACTGTATGAGGGTCAGTAAGGCACTGAAGTTGAGCCGAAGACAGAAGACTTTGGGTAAATTCATTCTAAAGCTTTTCTCCCAGGTTTTAATAAGGAGATGAAGGGAAGTGAGTTCAGTGGTGAAGCTAATGCAAAACATGCTCTTAACCTTTCGGTACAATGACGGCCCATTTGGATGAGGCTGGACTTTTGTGTTGTTTGTTTATAAAAGAATCAGGACAGTAGGTTCAGGCTTTGTGGAAATGAATTACTTGTGAATGAAAGTTTGAATCACATCAATGAAAGCTTAGAGCAGCATCTCTGAAAATTTCATTACAACATTCCTTTTCACACGGATGACGCTCTGAGATTTTGCTGTGATGAAACGGGCGACTCTCGACTGTAAGAGGAGAGCATCTTTTGATCTGCTCACTTCACAGTTACACTCAGACCAGAAATGAGCTGAATTTATTCTCAATCAGACTTTCTAAACCAGATTGATTCTGACTTTCTGTGCTCTCTTAAATACTACAGCATATTTTACTACTACTACTACTACTACTACTACTACTACTAACAATAATAACAATAATAATAATAATAACAAAGGCACAGTAGCATAACACTACATCACCAGTTAGCGTTCATACTAAACAACAATAATCATTATTATTAAGATCAGATTTAAGGACACAAATACATCTGTTGTTTTGCCCCAATAGAGTGAGAACAGCATGTTGCAATGCTTTTAAAAACACATACACTTTGTTATATGGTACACTGAGGTCAAATTTCAGTATTAAATGCTTCAGAGAAACCAAACTGCAGCTCTTTTGCTGTGCCACCTGAATCTGTAACCAACAATATAGCAATACAGAGAGAGTGGGCGCATAAGAAACTATTGAAAAGGAATAATTTACAACAGGCAAATGAATGAAGAAGTTGTGGAAATGTATAAGCATAAAATTTAAATCTCTGGGAATAAGGACTGGATCAAGGAAATATGATATTGAAACATAATGACCACATGTGAGAATAAATAGACCAAATGTCCAGAAGGTTTGTCCAAAATCAAGGTTATTAATAAGAAGTTTGTCTCTCCTTTGTAGTAACAGCTTCTACTCTCCCACAAGGCTTTACACTGTTGGAACAATGCAGTGAAGATTCAGACACAAGAGCTTTGGTAAGGTAACGTGACTAGCCCTGGATCTCACTCTAACTCATCCCACAGGTACTGGATCATTCATCAGTCCAGATGTTCCACTGATGATGTTCTACAGCCTTACAGCCCAATGCTGGGTGGCTTTACACCCCTCTTACAGATGTTTGGCATTGTGCATAGTAGCCTTAGCATAGCTGGATTATTTTCTATGTGCTTCTTTGTCCACAACTGAACACCTGTATCATCAAAGGACACACCTTAAAGCAGCTGAATTCAGTAATAAGAAGAAGTGTCTGTATACTGTAAAGCACACCTTAGTTTCTCGTTATAGCTATGGGTTCATCCCTCCTGAGACTATGGGGGACTAAAATGGTAAAAATGGCACTGAAGCTCTCAGCAGTTACAAGGCAATTTATTAAGGGCTTTTATCAAGCACAGTACATGCCCAGTCCTCCAGTAATCCTACTGACAGTAGCTGGTGTAATCCTGCAATGAGCTGTGGAAATGTTAGAACCTTTCTAACCACAAACACAGTGGTTTTAAATGCGTTTTGTACCACAGACTATACAACATCAGTTAATTGTGGGAAGGTAAACAGAGAGTATGCACTTTGCGAATGTAGATCATATTCCTCGGTTTACATAGAGGCTGAATTTCATCCGAAATGCACTTAAAGCAGGTACTTTGATAGGATTGTGTTTGTTATCCTCACATCCAGAGACACATATGTGCTCAGTAAAACATAGTGGCACAGATCAGGAAAACACAAAGCTCTAAGCTGATTACAGGTTTTTAACATGTAAAATGGATTGCCATCTGAGAGGAAGAGCTTTTGTGAGGCTAATACCTCATTATTGGGGAGCTGGGGAGGGGTGGTGAGCCCAGAAACCTTTAAATTTGGGATTACTGGGCCTGAGCATATAGACTCAAGGCCAGATCAATACTTGGACCATCATAGCCTGAGGCCATTAGCAAAAAATGGAGAGAAAGAGAAGGAGAAATCTCTTTAAATGCAAAAATGGAGTGATAGGATTATAGCAGATTTCATGAGTCTAATAGGTGAACTTTGCTATGCATAAGGTTGTTGTGGATTGAAGTGCATTTGGCAGTTTGTCAAACCCACAGGACATTCAAAGGACCATTTGATAATGGCAACCTCTGATATCTATAAAGAGGCAATGCCTCTGCATCATTAACTCATGTCCTTTACACTCATTATGTTCTCGCAATCTCACTAATTAATTATTTATATTAAGCGTTCTACAAGATAAGTGGAGACTTAACAAGTGCAGCTGCAAAAAGAGAAATGTGATGTGAACTTCCAGTTGACTATATCACCCCTTTAAAATGAAAGGTTTTTGAACTGCTCCAGGCATGCCTCTATGATACCACAGCCATCCAAGGCCAAGCAATGTATCTTTGCCCTCTTGCTGGGTAAGATGGCCCTCTCTCTCCCCATCACTGAGCATGATGCTCTCCAGCTCAGGTATCTGAAAGCTGATTCTCCTCCAAGTGCATTAAGCAGTCCAGTGAAGTTGTGGTCTTTGTACTCATTCATTTTATTTGCATTAAGTGTTCTTTTAAGCAGCAGTTTTCATACCAGTCCAAAGAGACCCTCAGATGATCTACAGTTTTGCACAATTCCTATGAATTGCACATTGAATAGGAGCAAAAAAGGTGGGTCCCTGAAGACTGATTTGAGAATCCCAGCTTGCTTCAAAGAACTACATATGTATATGTCCCCAGTAATTCAACGTCTCTGTCTATTTCAACAGAATTAAGCCAGCATTGCTCTGTTGAATATTCAGTTTTTGCTTATGCATAGGTCTCTGTGAAGTTGTTTTGCTTTGAATATGTATTTACTTACAAAAGAAACATAATGCAATAATCAAAAGACAACTTGAAAACAGAAATATATTTGTAGGTAAACATATTTTCTATTGTGTTCTTTGAAACTAGAACACCAGTTATGCAGTTATGAGGAGTAGGTACAAATTCAAACCATGTATAAAATAAAAGGGTTATTTTATATATAATAAACTGGTTTGAATTTCTACATACTCCTCATAACTGCTTATGTTCTAGTTTCAAAGAAGACACCAGACTTCATGGTTGTTATTTAATTCATGACCTAATAATAATCCAACAGTTAAGAGGTCAGTTTGAGGTTTCTCTGTAAAATTTCTCTGCACAGAGTTTCAACAGGTTCTCAGCTGTAAGAGAAATGGGCAGTAAATAGGACAAATGTGATCCATGTTAATGGTCCATGCGCTTCAGGAGAACTTGATATTTGTCATTGAAATGTTGGAATCCAACATTCTTTTCTTGTCCAAGCTTGAGGCAGAGAGTGGGATCACATGTGCCATCATCTGTGCCACCAGGCTAACCAAACATTCAGTACAAAACATGCTCAAACAAAGGAAAGGAACAAGGTATTCTTATTTTGGACACTACAGTATAACATGGTCCTACATACCAAAAAAAAAACCAGTCACATTTTTAAAAAGTGTTCTGGACCATAAATCTTAATGTCAGTTGTTAATTATGAGAAGGCAAGTTATTTAGAAAATTCAGAAAAGGTTCTTCGCATGATGCCATGTAAGAAGCATTTTGGTTCCCTAAAGAACTTTTCAATTTCCATCTGATAGATTTTAAAAAGAACCTTTTAAATTTGTTAGAACCTTTGAATGAACTCAAGTTTATTAACTCTTACATTATGTGAAGGTTCTTTAAGCCTTTAAAATGTTTTTCACACGGACAATTCACACTATTTAATTGCTTCAAGAAGAATGTTGAGTGTAAGGTTCTATACCACAGGTATGCCCACGCCAAGGAGTATTTAGAGACCCTAAAAAATAAATGTAACCGTCACATATCTTATTTTCAAAACTATGATTTTTAAAAGAACCAAGCAAAATCGTTCCTGTATGGCATTAGTCCAAGTAAGTCTTTCATAATTGCTTTTTTAAGAGTGTATTTGCACTGTTCTTCCTTGCAGTTTCAGCTGGCCAGTCACTGGCTACACCTGTACACTAGTCTGCTTCCCAGTCCCATGGCCCATTAGCTCACCAGAGTGTGAAGGTTCCTGCTGACCTGGATTATGCTATAGCTTCTCATAGTGATGGTAACATTAATTGCAAGAGTATTGTTTCCAGGACAACTCTAAAGAGGCCACAGCTACACTCAAGCAGCCATAATTAGGTTCACTACATATTGTTCTTCATAATGATTGTCTCAAGTTTATGGCTTGTAGGACATGATTAGGTACATAGCTCAAGATGTAGGAAGAGTAGGCAAAAATAATTTTGACCCTGTGTACCTCTATTGAAAATTGCCCTGGTTTTGAACACACACACATACACAGACACACACACACATCTACACATGAGCAGATGGAGAGGTCATTGAGGAGGGATGCTGGTTTTTGGGTTTGTCAACAGATGCCCCTTCCCAGCCCTCCCTCCTTTTCTGGCCCACCTGTTTATGGCGGCGGATGGCCCTCGTGTCTCTGTGGGTCTGTGTATGTCTGGATGATAGGCTCATGAATGCTGGCACGTGCAGGTCTGTGGACCCTTATGTTGGCGTGGCGGCGTTGCTTATGCCATGTGGATCTCATTGTGTTGACTTTATTAATGGGGAATGTGTGTGAGGTTGGGCGTGTGTATGGAACTGTTATCAGGAAAAATATGTCCTGACTTTGTAGGAAAATCAGAGAAAGACAAGGCCAGCCTACAATGTCAGGACCAACCAAATGGCTCAGATTTTAAATGCTTATTTACAAAAGCTGCTTGCTATGTTTTTTTAAATGATCCATATCAGGCAAATCCATTTTTATCCCTATTTTGAAAAAAAGGTTGCTGCAGAATGTTATTCACTGCTAATATTGTTAAAGTCGTAAAAAAAGCGATTGTTTGGAATTCACTGGTTTTGTGATGCCACAAAACCAACATATACCTATATCCACCTATTCAGTCAACAGAGGTAGTGAGTCACACCCATTTATGCTGATGCTTCAGCACAAACTGAAACTTTTTGAATGAGGCAAAATATAGACCAGCCAAGCAGAACTGATTTCATTTACACTAAATGTGTATTTCTAGCCTTAGACAGTGGAACGACAGTGGAACAGTTAACACTAAAATAAAAGTAGAATATTTTTTTTTAAAACAAAAAAATTCACGTCAATAAAGATAAAGGTTAAAGGTTAGTTTAGTGTTAGGCTTTGGGAATTCTTACATAGAAATACATATAATATATATAGAACAAGTGGTTGTATTAATACATATGAGACATGTATGATGCATAATGAATGGCCATAAAAACAACTGTCTATGTTTTGTCGTGAGTTATGTACGGTAGTGTGTGCGCTGGTTGGCGTCCCCCTGCCCCCTGCCTCCTGTAGCAGGGTGACTGTGCCCCTCTGCACCCCCGCTGCTGCCACACGCCTGGCCACCTGCTCTGGGATTAGGGTGCACGCGGATTACACGCGTCACAATGGAAATACACTACTGAAAATATGCCATACAAACCAACAAAGAAAGCCCTTAGAGCAGGCCCCCTCGATATATCAATCCAGCACTGAGAGACTGCTTGCAATTAATGAAAACAAGAATTTTCGTATTTATTCGCATTTATTGCTATATTTGTTGCCATTATTTGATAACACTCTGTTGCACTGCTATTCCTGGTTGTACTCATCGCTGGGAGACAACAGCATTAATTAACAGCTGGTGGTCCACTGTGAACTGTTAGTTCAAGAAAACAAATATATACATTACATTGAAGCAATTTAAGTGCTCCAATTAGCGATTAGCACTGAACAGAAATGCAAGTAAGTCGTGAGCCGTTTTTGTTTAGCTTGCGTGCGTTTGTTTTGTTGGGTGTATTTGTGACCCTTAAGAACCCAATGGCCTACATTTAGAGACAAAAAAGACTTAATGCAGCACGGGAAATGGAGGATTGATGGGGGAAGGGTTAAGGTATTAAAAAAGTAATAAACAATAAATGTGATGTAAAACTCCAAACTGGAATAAAGGTCGGTGGTATCACTGTTATACATAAAAGTGCACTAAATATCTTTCATGTTTTATGTTTACGTCATGTGTAGTTACGCTAGTTATGCATCTGACCACATTGTTTAACATGTCTGTTTAGCATTAGAATAATACATGACCTCCATTGCCCTGATTACTATAGAAAACGACAGCTCTTTCCCAGCCCAGTCTGCAGTCTTTGCTTCTTCTCATCTTGTGAGAAGTTACATAATATTCAATTTTCTTATTGTCTTTTCAGAACATTCTACATAAGGCTGAGCAGTTAAAAAGAAGGTCAGCATAATAATAGAGGCTGTACTAGTATACTCAACCTTAAAAGCTGAGCCTTTGTGCATGATTTTGTATTTGTTTGGGTGGTGGTGGTGGTGGTGGCGGGGGCTGTTCTGTGGGTTCTCTCCGACTGATATGACCCCTTTAAAAGTTACTGAAGCATGAAAGGAATACAGCAAGGTCAAGGGTGAGGAGCTGTGGAAGCCATTGATTTTGTCTGACCTCAATTATACTACAATTACAACTCGCTTCTAATTTAATCATCATTCCCCGTACAGACCATTAGACACACTGAAATAGCTTACAATCACAATAAGTAACTACACCGTTTACTGGAGTTTAACCGTCCCAGTTGTTTAAGTATTAAAGCATATTTCCAAAAAACATGGAAACAATAAAAGTAGCACTAAACCATTACACTTCTCTACCGGTTATGTCTTCAGTGGTTAGTTAAGATAACATAACTGTTCCATTTCCTGTTATTTTTAGTTCTGTTGTTTTTTTATTTTATTTTTATAGTTTATAAAGTTGTGTTCGTCACCTCAAAAAGTGCAACTATGTCCCTTCCTCCTGGAAAAGGGACTGTTGTCCGCTTTTGAAAATTCATTTGAGAGACATAATTGGAAATTAGGTCTGAGGACACATTCACATTATATTTTTACCATGGGGAACAAAAATGCACCTCTGTGGTGCCCTCTCTGCATATTATGCTTCTATTATGCTTCAAACGTTTTTCACAGAGTGAAAAAAAATGTTAGCAATGTATAGGAGTGGGACGGAATGATTCTGCCTTTTTTAATTATTATTATTTATTTAATTAGTTTTTTCTTTTGCAAAGAATATTTCAAGTGCTAGTTCTGTAGTCCCCAACATTTTCAGGATGATTACATATTAAGGTGTATGTACATGCAAAACAATGCAAACAGACTGAGGTCTTCTTACGTTATGGACTCACCAGGTGGTCCTGAGCAGAAGATACAGAAGATGTGGAGTTACAAAGAAGCAATTGTGCCCCAATAAAATGTTCAGTTTTAACCTCAAAACAATTTTAATACAATGCACAATTAAAAGTTGTGCTGCTACATCTACCACATCATAACTTTCAACTAATTTGTAGGAAGCTGTAAAAAAATCACTGCTAAACTTTTGATTTAGAGTATAAACAGCGCCATAAATGATTCAATAATATTTGCGAAAGCTGGACATTGTAAATAAAGGACATTTGAAATGTGGTGATCAAATTTTGGGAAAGATAACCTTACACTAATCAGTAAATTACTGCAAATAGAAACTTTTGATAATTAATAGTTATTTTTTTTATATTCACAAAAGAATTGATACCACGTCATATAGTCTACAGTGTTTTGGCTGCACAGTTCAGCATTGAACACAATTAAAGCACTTATAAATTTTGAGTGATTCTGAAGTTTGGAATGATAGGGTTTTATGCTTTCGTCGACACTCAATTCTTGCTCAGTTCCAGTGAACCTTTAACTGCTCCAGACCTCTTTATGAAATTCGAGAATTCAAATTCAATGCATTCTATGCTGAAGTGTTGATATTTTTGGTACCTCTGTGTTGTTTTCTAACTTGACTTGAGGTGGTTGTGACTCAGTACTGAATCATGCCCACGTACACATGACTTTCGGAAAGGTTCAGTGTGTTCTGTTCTGTGTTTTTCTCTTTTCCTCTCTTTCTCCCACTCTATCTCCCATTCACAGCTGCGAGGCTTGGGTTTCTTTGGACAGGATCTACTTATAGAGTGCGGAGTTGTGCTGGGGAGAGGAGAATGGAGGAAGAATGGGTATTATGACAGTGAGAAGAGCAGAGCGAAAGAAAAGAGAAGCAGACAGGGTATTATGAGCACGGGATGAGAGAGGGATGAGAGCAGTGATGGCATTTCGAGTCTTTATTCCTCTTCCTAAGCTGCCGGCTCCGCTTCCAATCCGATTGGACGATACGGCCAGGCATGTAAATGAAATGCAAAGCAGGCAGAGGCTTCCTCCATGCTGCAAATCTCCAACAGCCTCTGCTTCACTCTCTCTCTCTCTCTCTCTCTCTCTGTGTCTGACTCACTCTGCCTCATTTGCTCTTTTCTTTCAGCATTTATTCATTCTTTCTAATTGCAACCTCTCACTCTCTCTCTCTAAACCAAAATAGTATTTTACTATAAAACTCACATTTGTGTGTTTTACATGTTTTTAAATAGAGGCTCGTTATGACAACAGAATGAAAAAGTAAATTGCATTCATGTAGTACACAAATGATGTTTAAGTATTAAGTATATGGCGTTTATGTATTCCTGTTCAGCTTATAAATTATTGGTAAAGACTGAGAAATTGAAAGAAAGTGCTATCATAAAAAGTAAATTACCTTTCTGAGAAAATATTAATTTGAATTAATATTATATATTTTTTCCAAACCACATATTACAGTTTTTGGTGCTCTTAGACATTTTTATGAAAAGGACAGATGTATGTTTCCACTGAAATTATTTTATTTTTAAGCTGAGGGTTCAGGAACAATGAATTTTCTATAAAAAAATTAAGTGACAAACCAAAAACGGAACTAAACTGAGCAGTCTCAGTGCCTTGCTGTTGAATTAGACAGTGCTTTAGTTGGCAGTATATTGATGTCTCTGTAACGAAATTGCAAACACATTTTGTTCCGGATATGATTCGGTGTCTTGTTGCTTGAGTAGGCTGCATTAGATACATTTCACACAGAAAGATGCCCAGTCATGTCTGAATCTAATTCTCTTAAACACAGTTTGGTTGCAGGTTTTCATCCTAGCAAAACTGAATGCTTATGTATCAATTTTTTTGAAGACTGAGACAAACAAGTCTCAGGTTTTGCTTGATTGGAATGAAACTCCATTGCCACACCATTCCTTTTCTGGATAGACAAACCTGTCTTTAAAAATCAGGTAACAGATTAAAAAAATAGCTGCTTGCCTTTGTTTTTACCTCATCCCAAACCTAAAACAAACACAGACAGGCAGGTTTCATGTAAAAAAAAGAAGTTACACAGAATAAAATACAGACTTCACCCTAACAAGTGTACATTGTTCCAAGACGTGATCATGAAAAGTGACTCTGTCCACCAGCGCAACAATTAACATCCAAGAAAAAGGAAAGAAAAAGAAGGAAGCAAAGCGTTCTAATCAAGAATGACTACAACAGTTTTTTCTACAGTTACCTTTAAAACCCTGAGCAGTGGCACTTTAACTTCCCAGCCAAACCCATCAATCCCTTGAACTCCTTTCTTTTTGTATTATTCTCTTTTGGAAACACACAAATGGAAGCGGAAAAGTGGAATCTTTTGGAGGAAAAAGAAAATACACAAATAACACCAGTATTTATTTTTGATCCTTCAGTTTTTCAGGGTTTTTCATTTCCAAAATACAGTATAACAGAATAGACATTTCAGACATATGACTACAGTTGCCTGCACAAATTTCTTCACAATCTCAAACATGTTAATGCTGAAGAAAACACTTCATGTCACAATGACTGTAAGTTGCATTCACATTTAAATAAATGCTCAGTTAAAAACAACCCAGTTTGGATCCTTTTCAAAAGCCAGATTAAATAACCAAGCAACATCACAGCAACTACCTGGGATACCATAGCAACAATGTAGCAACATCAGAAACACCAGAAAGACGGCACCCAAGCAGTCACCTTGGCAACGACTTAACAACACCACAGCAACCACCTAGCAGCATGTTACGAAACCCTAACAATGTCCAAGCAAACCAGGTGAAATAAATTTGCAGAGGCCTAAAAAACCTTCACAACTACCTGGTATAATAACTTCTTAGCAACACCTTAGCAACCATGAGGTGTATCCATAGAAATTGCCAAGCAATACCTTGGCAACAACCAAACACCTACAAAATGTCTGCCATTCCAAAACCTGCAAGTTAAGGGTGTTCCAACAATAATAACGATTAACTAAGCTATAAAACCAAAATTGTCTTGTAGTCTAAACAACCCACTAACTTTCAACCAGTCATTACAAAATGAAGTCATGAATAACAATCAGTGCCAGTTTACAACTGATTTAACCATTCAAGATTTGACAAGCCAACTTAAAGTTCATTGGCAAACATTCCCCTTCTACTTAATATTTAAGCTTCTTCTCAGTTATCCAAAGATAATGCTGCATGTTTTGTTCCAGCCTATGAAGTGTAGATAAAAAAACAAAACATACAACTCATTAAAAGAAGAGTAGTAATATTAAGTCTAGTGTAAACACGTTTGTTTGGCTACAGAAGCTACCTTTCTGTGAAACCTTATTAACCTTTCATTGTATCCTTATTACCAGTAAAGAAAACAAAAACGTCCTGTTATTTAGCTATTTTGTCATTTTCTCTGTCTGTATGCACTCTTAAGATTTGTTTGTAAAATATAAAATGATATTTAAATATTTTTTTATTATTGTGCTCCTGAGTTTAAATGTTGCTGATCAATTTGAATTAATTATTATTTATTTATTACATACTTTTTGGCATTAAATGGTCAAAACTGGTTTACAGTTTAAATACAGATTAAATTTGTATTTAAATTTTTAGGCAAATTGAAGCACTTTAAAACTTTTCTGCTACAGACTAAAAAACAGTATTGCCGCCCTGTCTTTTCTTGTTGGCAATATTCGGTACGTTTTTCATCCACTACACGAATGAGGACGTCGAGCTGGTCTCGAGCTGCTTTTTGTGGCTCTCTTCGTTTTTTAACAGTCAATGTGAAAAAGCCAGTGTGCACCACTTACAATAACAGAACATCGTTTTTTAACTTAAAAAAATATTTTTATATATGCGTGAGCAGGCAGAAGCGGGTGGGAATCGTCAGAAATTCCGCCGGATTAAAAAATAGTCCCGCGCAGGGCTTTACTTCATATCTCCTGCTCTGAGCTGTGTGCTCTTCTTCGGTGCAAAAAAACCCTACTTCCAGGCAGGTGGACTTTGGTGACAAATTAAACAAAGCCTCGAGGCAAATTCATTTTTTGTAATCGAATCATTCGAGTTACTCGAATAATCGTTTCAGCCCTACTCCAATGCAGATATTGCACAAATAATGTTACCTTAAAACTACCCAATTAATCTATAATATAATGTAACAGATGTTATACAACCATCAGTTCAGAGGCACAATCACTGCTGCTAAGCTATAAAGCTATATTCTGCTATCCCTCTTTGAGACTACACTTCACACTGCAGCTCACCTGGTCAGTGTAGCAGCAAATCCGCATCAAATAGTCCCCAGGTGAAGTTTTCAGTTGCAGCCTTGAAGGTGGACTTTAAGTTTAAATAAACTGGAGCTGGTCAGAAACAAACTAAATATGCCTACAAATCTTCAAACAAGATAGTCTGTGAAAAATGTTTTAATATAGTTTTCATTTGTAAAAATCATATAAACTATATGGACAAAAGTATTGGAACGCCTGACCATTACACCAACAGGGACATTGTATTTGAATACATAGACTTTAATATGGAATTGGTCCCTTCTTTGCTGTTATAACAGCTTCCACAAGATTTTGGAGTGTTTCTGGGGGAATTTGTGCTCATTCATTCTGTAGAGCATTTATGAGGTCAGGCACTAACGACAAGGCCTGGTTCACCATCTTCATTTCTACTCATCCCGAAGGTGTCGGATGCGTTTGATCTTCCAAACCAAAACTCATCCAGTCATGTCTTCATGGACCTTGCTTTGTGCACTGGGGCACAGTCTTGCTGGAATAGAAAAGGTTCTTCCCCAAACTGAGTCCACAAAACATAGCCTTGTCCAAAATGTCTTGGCATGCTGAAGTACGGTAAACGTCCGCAAATTCACAATTTACAGTTCGCTGCTTCAGTGATTTGTAGATTTTTTTCTTAGAACAAAAGTTTTATTACTGTAAATTAAATTAATTACTGCATTTACCTACTTATACCAAAGAAAATGACAGCACATTCTAGCACTGTGGGAGACAGCAGTTCAGTGTATACTGTACAGCACGTATACAGGTTTACCTTTACATTTTTTTTAGAGTTTTAAATGAAATGAAAAATTTAAATTAAAATTAAGTGTTCGGGGAGCATATTTGGGGACATATTTTGGTATTACACTATAAAAATTGCAATTTTTAGGCTTTTTTTAAATACGACATCACAAATTTACGTTTTTTAACAGTTCACGGGGGCTCTTGGGGGTTTACTGTATTAAGATGGCCCTTTACTGGAAGTAAAGGGTCACTTAAATTCAGCGATTAATACTTTTGTCCAGAATCAACTGTAGGATTGTCAGGGTGTCCAGAGGATACATTCCAGCTATTCTATCTGCACAAATGTCTCCAAAATATCATAAGACATTGTAAGTGTTTTTTCTTTCTCTTTTTAAGGGGTGGGGGTCTTCACTGTACGATGACTAGTCCAAACATACAAGGCTCACCCAACTGTCCATTTCTGTAATATCTCAATTTACACCAAAGACAGAGCACTTCATGTAAGGGTGTTTTTTCTGTCGTGTTTTTCTCTGTTTCCCCTCTTCCTCAGAGTGAGTGACAGTGCTCAGAGGCTCGGATAGGCCTTAGCCTATCAGCTCACTGACAGACAGAGAAGTCTGCTTCATTCAGAAAGGTCTGATACACACGCTGCAGGCCAAAAAGCTCCCCTTCTGTCTCCCTCCTGACCCTTTACATCCACCCTTCACTCCCCCCTCCCCCCCCATCACCAGCCCCACCATCGCCAGCCCCACCAGCGCCAGTCGCACGCGGCAGCACGCGGGATCCTCCGCCTAGCAGAGCTGACAGCTCCAAGCTCCGTGGCGAATGAATCTCCCTCGCATTACAATCGCACAGGACAGATTCCATTAGTGCTATCTGAAATTGAGCGCAAGGCCGTTATCACAGGCCCACCGCCGTCATTAATCTGCTGAGTGATAGCAAGAGCTCCCACCAGCAGCCTCTCGCGTGCAGCATTTAGCACGGAAAGAGAGGGACCTAATAGTGCACCCACTCTCAGATATGTCTATGTGTGTGTGAATGT
>JBBJLR010000160.1:6259916-6271041 GCA_037577145.1 Brachypetersius gabonensis | reverse complement strand
TTGAAAAGAGAAATAAATACCCTGCCAGTATCTCTAGTGCGTGCTGCTGCATTCTTCCCTGAGGTGACGACATGACACTTTTGCTTAATGTGGCCAAATTCTCCAAGAACAAACCAGATCTATATACGCTCAGATCTATATAACTATTTCAGTCCTGTAGTCCCTTTGAGTCCATATGCTTTAAAGAAGTAATTGGCTGGTTCCAAGACAATTTCAGTGAAATAAACTCAAGACAGAGATATGGTATGGGCTCTCATAGGAATTGGTCAACAATGGTGCCCAGAACTAAAAACAAACATGGTGCAATGGCATTTTGGCTAAACAGGTTTAACTCTACATTCTGTGGTTAAGGGTATAATTATTCTTGTTTGTAATTTTATCCACATTTGTTTAACTTTAACTTATTGCTCATTTTAGCTTTATAAAGCACACTAAAGGAACTCTTTGTACGGTAAATTGTTATATAAATAAACTAGCGATGCTTTTACAATAAAGTGCTGGTCATTGGCCTCCAAGTGTATTAAGAAATCTTCTCTCAGTATAGAGAGATGTCTTACAAATCTGAAGACAGAAAGAGCGGGAAAAAGACAGAGAAAGGAGGGGTCATTTAATATTCCAAGCAGAATGTATAACGAAATGTTAGCCCACAGGCATTAAGTCAAGTCTATGCCATCTGAAGAAGCAGAGCCAGTCTGTAATAGGGAAATAATAGCTCCATTAAGCTTCATTTGCACTGCATTAGTGGATGGATCCTGAGGGAAGATGTGCATGGGGAGGAGGAGCCACTGTGATGCCCCACTGCATTAACTACTCGCCATATTATAAACATCAGTTATTACAGACGTTTTCCATCCCAATCGCTCATGGCTGTGTCTGTATAACATGGGTAATTACCACAGACAGTAGTTTAATGTGTTTACCTGAGAGCACCTTTTAACACCTATCTTTTTGGTGTGTGTTCATGTTTCGAGTCGTTTTCAGTTGTTTCATCTGTCCATTGTCAGCAATTGTTCACTGCAAATAAAGCAGATTAGGTTATAGGTAAAATGGTTTCTCTAAATTCATAAAACTTACATTATCTTCTCCAAAACATATATCTCACTCTCGCATTTAGTGAATTAAAATTTCTTAAATATAAGAAATTTAAATCTATCAGACTGAAGGCCAATTACAGTGCAATTAAATAAAAAAGGGCAATTAAATCTTTCAGACTGAAGGGCAATTACAGTGATTAAACAGGGGTTTACTGTATACATGTTTATTTATACAGTACTATATATTATACAATATACAGTAATACACACAGAGTAGGGCAGTAATGTAGGACAACCTCTGGCATTGAAATTAATTCAATTTATTCAGTGGGTGGCAAAATGTGTGACTTTGACTCAGCGCAAAACGAAGTGCTGAGCTGAACAAGGGTGGGAAGTTGATTTAAAGTTCATTAATCCGCTTTATACCCATGTTAATTGAACTTTTTTTCCTTAATGAACAAATTGTTTGAACAATGGAGCTAATGCCTGCAGAGGGCTGTGGGGACGGCAGGAGAAATCAGTGCTATCCTTCAGCCTTTCCCCACATCAACACTGCCAGTAATGAGACACGCAAATCCTCCCTCTGAGACCACATCTAACGTCTCCTCTCTTCATCGAGCACCAGTCCCTCAGCACTCACATACTAGCACACTGTGCTTTTAAAATCTGCTAAACACACTCAAACACACACTTTCATGATGTCCCACCACTAATACAACAAACACAAGTATTACTGAAGTACTGATACTGATCAATACCTCAATCCCAACATAAATATTGATAACATCATTGTGTTCATGTTCCAACACATCTGTTTAAATGAAATCTACTTAAAGCAGACAAAATGAAAAAAGAACAAATAAATGTGCAGGTAGAAATATAACCACATGTTTAAACACACACACACACACACAGGCAAACGACTGTCATAATTAAAGTTCATATCTGAAATTTTACCTTTCCTTTTGTTCATGTGATCTTCTGAGCACAAATCTGAAGAAACTCAATCAACCCATTTGCCTAAAAAGTGAATTCTTACCATTTTAAGAGAGCATGCTTAATGTATTTTGTTCACTTGGGACTACTGTTAATTGTATTACTTAATAAAAGCAGAAAATCAGATGACGAATAAAAATACATTTAAGAAAAGCACAAAATGAGTACAGTTCTAGATCTGACAAATATTCAAACTTTCATGACTTAGACAAGTGGTGCCCAAACTTTGGGAAGCGAAAGCGTAATGTTTTTGGGGCTAACCTTTTAGCTTTACGTGTTTGGATGCTGATGGTACACTATATGGAAAAGAATTGGGATGCCTGACCATGACACAAACAGGGACTTTGCATTCAAATACACAGACTTTAATATGCAGCTATAACAGCTTCCACTTTTCTTGGAAGGTTTCTGTGGAACTCTGAACCCACCCATTATATAGAGAAACTAAGAGGTCAGGAACCTGGCACTCTTTCGTGGTATGTTTTTTGTTGTTGTTTAGTTTTCTGCCCTCCCACCATGCCATTTGATACTTCAATGATAGAAACATAAAAGTGTCATTTTCTTCCATGATTGCTGTGCATTTGGGGTATGCTCAAATGAAATGAAAGTTAAGTTCTTTGTACAAATGACTAAAATCTAAGCTCTCTGTTGCATTATTTGGACAAAATGCATGCTGTTAGGCATACATGCTAGTCTTGTGCCCTTACTGACTGTATTACCCTAATTCACTGTTGTGTTGCATGTTTTACTTTAGTAATGTTGAAATGACTACGTTTTTATTTAGGTTTATCTAGCTTAGTTTCCTCTAAAATGTACTTACTTTTCAGCTTTGTACATGAAATCATACTGGAGGAGGCCTTCAGCATCACGACTGGCCCTGATTCTGCTGTTCAAGGCCTTCTGGCCAAATTGTTCCTGACTACAAGCCAAGTATTGGAATTCCTGCGATTGCAACAGCACTTGGCGCTGGGGTTTTGGATTAAATAAAGACCTTCATGACCGACCAGCTTGACTTGAGCTACTTAAACTTATTCATTGGAGGAGTTCTGGTTCGTGGCCTACTGTTCAGGAAACCAAGTGCCATCCATCGTGCACACTTCATGGCACGATTCTACATTTTGGCAAGACTCATCCACAGTGTGCATTTTCAGGGACCCTGGATTCAAGATGACAGGCCGTGGAGTCCGTGGTCTGGGTGTTTGTTTGGTATAGCCGCATGTCATGGTTTCTTGCTTGTCTCTCAACTGCAGCACCGGCCAATCATTTGCGGCTGTTGAAACGGCTCGCCTCCTCTAAATCAGCTGTGGTGTGTAAGTGAAGAGCTGGTAGTAGAGCTGGTAGCGCTAGCCTTGTTTTGAACCTTGTGGTGATGGCTTAGTGGTAGATTACTTGCCTCTAGACCAAGCGATCATAGGTTCGAATCCTACTTTCAGCAGACCATCAGACCTTCGAGTATTTAATAATGCTAAATGACAGCATTATGATTGCGGCTCAATAAATCTTAAACAAAACACTCTTACTCGACAGCCGTAAAGTAGACAATGAGCTACAACCGGAGTTTCATCCAAACAACATGTATTGAAAGAAATACGCATAACATTGCTCCCTGTGAGCAGTCCGCTGTCAGAGGAGAGCTTAAGGGCCGTCTGCGAAGTGCAAAACGAAGACGGAAAATGTCAATAACTACTTCGGAAGAGCCACCAAAATCACCAAAGGCTTTTAGAATGTTATCATGCTCATATTACATCTCCTAGTTCGGTGAAATGTGCCTTAGTCTATTTTCAAAGATTTTTTATTAGGAATAACATTCAACAACTTTGCTCCTATCTGTTGTAATACCACCAAAACTCACTACAGTCTCATTATGGTCATACTACACCATTTAGTTTGGTGAAAAATCATTGTTAAATAAAATGCAATAACTTTGCTTCTATCAATGGTAGTACCACCGAAATTACTATATACATTTGCAATCTTATTATGGTAGGACTGCACCACTTAGGTTGGGAAAATGTATCTAATGTTGTTATTGTTTTCTTATTGGGAATAAAATGGAATAATTCTGTTCCTATTAAGTCTAGTAATAACCCTGCTGCTATAAAGTGTAATCTTATCATTGTCATAGCACACCACTTTGTTTGGGTAAACGTGCTTGTGTTTTAAAGATTTTCAAAAGAAATCAATAACTCTGCCATCACCGGATGTAGTCTTACTATAAAGTGTAGTTCCACCAAAATCATTCTACATATCTAGGGTGTCATTATGGTCATACTACAGCATTTAGGTTGGGAAAATGTGACCTAGTCTATTTTTAATGATTTTTTACTAGCAATAAAAAAAATCGTAGTGAGCAATGTTATGTGTATTTCTTTAAATACATATTGTTTGGACAAAAGTCTGGTTGTAGCTCATTGTCTACCTTTCGGCTGTTGAGTAGACCCGCATATTGTGTTGTAAGACGTTTTGTTTAAGATTTATTGAGCCGCGAAGTTCGAATCTGTCAGTTTGTTCCCAACTTTACTCAACTCATATCACAGCTGTAGCTACAGTGTCTATGACAATTGTGTGTTATACAGAAAACCTTCATTGCTTTGAGCATACCTTAAATATTGAGTAATTCTGAAAATCTTGCACCCATATTGTTAGCACAGTTATGCTGGAATAGAAAAGGTTCTTCCCCAAACTGTCCACAAAATTGGAAGCATAATGTCCAAAATGTTTCGGTATGCTGAGGCATTAAGATTTCCCTTCACTGGAAGTAAGAGGCCTAGCCCAAACCCTGAAATACACTTTAGTCCATATTATGTATGTGTACAAGGTTTGGGAGCCGAACCTTCTGAGGCAATTCATTTATATATGAAGCAGACTTTATTTTAAGAAAAGAGTTTCTAAATATCCATCCGTTTATTTAGGATCTCTTTATTTAAAAGTTCTTGTACTTCTTGTTTTATGCCCATAAGCACTCATTACTGTGATTTAACATAGGCCCTGATGACTGTGGTATTACAGATTTTCTTTTAAATATTTTATGATGTTCAATGTTCTTAATTTAAAAATGCATAAATGTTTTTTTAAAACAAAGCTAAAAGGAAAATAAGACTCTATATATGCTCTATGCATTTGGATGTATCTGACTATATCAGGTCTATATACTGCTTCAGACCACTCATGGGTTCTCTAGCATTTTTTCCTAACTGAACTAAATGTTGGACACCAATGGATTAATGCCCTTCATTATTCTGCCATCTAGTGGCAATTAAGCAAACTGCTCCCTTCAGATAAAATTGCTTGTCATTTTGTTTTCAGTCTAATCTGTGGTTTTGCACAACTTTGCATTCCTGAATTTGTGAGATAAGACAGAAGTCCTTGTCTTTGACTTTGCCCAGAAATAATTAAAATGCCAATTATTTACACCATAAATAGACATAATCGCCAAAGGAGAGCAAAAAAAGAACTTATGCTGCCCTCTAGTGGAGGAATAATGTTATGAATTTGTCTCCTTGTAGTCAAAACGACAGAACAAGACCAATAAACTTGAAGCTATTTTGGAAACATATCTTTTATTCAGGTTTTGATTTGTGATTGTCAGTGCACCTTGGGTTTAAGCATATCTGTGTGTCCGTGTTCACTGTGTGGTTTGATAGCTGGTTTGTTGAGGTCTATTCAGTGGAATGTGACAGAGGAAAGGTCACAGTCTGAATGCAAGTGGTGTGTAACAGTGGTCAAACACAAGGTGCAACTTTTTTTTTTATCATCATTCAAATAGAACACAGCAATACTGACAACACGCAGACTTATCACTTTTTCAATCACATGTTTACTATCACCAATCCCAGTCATAATGTGTTTTTTAGGAGGCTC
Source organism: Brachypetersius gabonensis (assembly GCA_037577145.1). Lineage (NCBI taxonomy): Eukaryota > Metazoa > Chordata > Actinopteri > Characiformes > Alestidae > Brachypetersius > Brachypetersius gabonensis. The sequence continues at coordinate 6,265,150 of JBBJLR010000160.1, read as the reverse complement.
CTTTCATCCAGTGTGGGACTATTTCAGTAAATTAATTAATTGTAAAAATGTGGCCCCTCAACAGCAGTTAATTTAACTGATGAAAGACTGTTTGGACTGGATAAGGACTTTCTCCTTTGGGGCAACAAGGCTTTTCAAGCATGGTAAAATACTCAAGGCAATGGGGAAGGGAAAAAAATCTGGAAAGCAGACACTGCACTGAACTAAACTAATTAGGAACTTCATGCATCTTGAACACGCCCCAGATTTGTGTTCTCCTCTGAGATAAAACCCTGTTGTGAGCAATGTGGGATATTAAATTATACCAGTAAACACACACATACATAAACACACACACATTTCTAGCCCTGCTAACAGTGCCCTGTGCATTGAGCGTGTAGAGACCCTGGGAAGAATGTAAACTTTGACTTGTGTAAACCTGAGGTCACCCATTATCACTCTGCAGGGGCCAGAGGAGTTCAAGTGCCCATAGCAGGTTAAGAATGGGGGCAGAACAGCGTGTCTGAGACATTTGGAAGACGTGAAATTATCTGTACCAGAGCAATGGCCTGCTAGTAAACACAACCACACCTCAGCCTAAAACATGTTGTGTAGCCACGGCCACGTTCACGTTACAAGCCTTATAGCCCAACTCTGATTACTTTGCTCTCGTCCATTTTTATTACTGATGGTTCATACTCTCTATACGTGACCCGTAAACAGACCTTTACCCTGACAAGATCTGTACACAGACTCAGTAATATCACATGCAGCAAGAAATCAACAACTGAACAAACTAGCAGCGCAAGCCGTAATTACAAAGTGAATTTACTCCGAAGAGCATGGCAGCTGTTCACGAGGTTAAAAAAGGACACACGAATCATTTTTGGTACTGTTATCCTACCCTGACTTCCAGTTACAGTCATTTGCAAACTTTTGGTCTGGTCGAATTACATTTTTAGCTGATTGTCTAAGAAAATAAGCACATATCTTCTAAAGGAAACTTAAATATGGTACTTTTCTGGAATTTTAATGCAGTTTCTATTTATTTGTGTTAAATACAATGTTTGAAATACATCAAATAAACAGCAGAGCAAAGAGGTGCTCTCTTTTTAATTCGTATACTGGAAAAGATGTCTTCACACAGCTCAGTAAATTTCAGATTTATGCTGCAATAAGGCAAAAAAAAAAATCAGATTTGTGCCACTTTAGACTGGTTAATGTGAACGTAGCCTATTTGTGACAGAAAAAGCTGCAACAAGTACTTGCAATTGGTCTCAGTCTCAGACATAAAACTAAGGAATGTGTTAATTGGGTGGAAAGAAGATAAGCAAAAACACAGTTTTCAGTTGGAGCCAATGTTTAGTGGCCTAAATTGGCAGAATAACTCAGGAGTAAATGCATACTCTTATTGGCACGATGCATCAAATACCAAATAACATCAGTCTCGAGGGAAAAAAAGACAAATCCAGGAGAAACTTTTGCAGGTGTGCATTACAGTCATGACAATAAGCAGAAAACGTGAACAATCAATGTTTCTCTTTCTGTTAATATAAAAATATGTTCAATTGAGGTCTCTTCTCTTGCATGTGAGGTAAAGGAGAGCCTATCTGTCTTTACACCCTGCAATCAAAAAGCATTATGTGATCAGCTTATCTAGAAAAAATTAGATTAGAGATGCACAGTGCAAGGCCTGCATGTGTACGGGAGATCTCTCTGGGTGAATGTGGGTTTTTTTTCCAGCTTCAAGTTAACCAAAACAATCAAATACTATCAAGGAGTGCAGTGAAGTTCAGATAAAAATATATACGACTCATTTAAAATCAATGATAGCACCAGGGAGAGCACAGATATTAGCTAAGCACTGAAATAGTACATTCATTATACTGGTCGTTGCATTTAGGATTAGGGATTCCTATGCTTTTTTTTTTGGAGTGTGACACAGTAAAGCCTACTTATATCAGCTGTGAGCTCTCCAGGATTCAAATCATATTTGCACATTAAAATAATATTTATATATATATATATATAGTAAATATACTGCTATATGTGAAACACTTGTATATAAAAAAATCTGACCTTCGGTCAAAGTTTAGTAACACAATAATCATGTAGAAAAATATGACATCTTAACTTTTTTTTTCAAACAACTACTGTATATACTGCAGCTACAACTTCAGTTCTCATTTAAATGCTAAAACAATCAGAATAATACAAAGAACAATCTAAAAAAAAACAAAAAAACAAAAAAAAAAAACCCCAAACCAAATAAAACAAATCCAAAGAAATTCACAAGGGCTACATTACTCATGACTTGGCAAAGCCCTTCGACCCGAGGCTGACTTCAGCCATGTGTAAGCTAGAATCAGGTAGTACACGCTCGTGTCATTGCATCTCTCAGTTGAGCTATAGCTTAATTCTAGTAATGCTTATTGCTTAACATGGGTGTTGTAACGGTGGTGTGTCCTGCCTAATGTGTTGAGTGAGATGATATCACAGGTTATGTACTGAGAAAGCATCAGAAATGGCCATAGATGGGTAAAAAGGAGGCTATGGAGGAGGGAGTGCAACCACACCTTAAACATTCATTCCATACATTAAAGGCCAGATGTTACGTTTTTTTATGTATACCCATCCACTTCTTTCCAATTCTGCTCAGGCATTTCTGCAGCACAGCTCCTGATGTCTTGAGACATTTTCTAGACAAAATACCAAACATAAAGTAGCATCATACGGAAATCTAGACCCAAGAGGTACTCTGTACTTTCACTTCTCAGATTCTGTCTGGCACTGACAGAATAGGGTCCATATGCAAATAAGAGCAATATAGGTAACAACAAGCCTACAGGTAAATCCAGATTTTGCTGAACTCAAAGCCTCTCCATCAGAAAACCGAATAGGGATGCACCAAAAGAGAACAAACAGAGTTTTGACCCAAATAAGATTACATATTTAACAGTTCTGATTTAAATATTGTGTATTTGTTTTCCATAGACATATTCATCAGCTAATTGTTCAAAATTTCTGTTGCATCTTATCTGAGGCAGCAGTTACACCCTGGCATCCTACTGTATCATGCAAAATGCAAAATTTGGCAAATACGAAGCATAGGGGCATTGCTGACCATGTGAAACTATTTCACATCTTATTCTGATTATCAAGTGCTGGATCCTGTAATGGAGAACTCCTTAATTCCACTTGAAAACACTGCTTGATAGAAAGGCCAAAACAAAGTCCCTGCTTGCACCAAAGCCATCTGCCAGCCAGTTTTGTGTTGACAAAAAAAGATCACAAACAATGCCAGGGTGCAAACTGTATCCTAAAATACAATTTAATCATTTAATTTAATGTCTTGGACGAAGGAGTTCTCTGTTGCTAAGGATGACTGGGTTTCACACTACAAACTTGGCCTACATGCTGTAATACATTTAAATAGTTTATGTAAATGATTATAATATCAAATTATTTTTGTTGCCAGTTTCAGCAAAGATATTTCATTTTGGCGCATCACTAATATACAACCAGTAATCCCGGTGTAGCCAAGGTTTCTTCATTAATCTCTATACTCTTTCAGCCTTTGTATCTTGTCAGAACATGATTATAAGGCCAGAATAAACGCTTAGCATTTGATCAGTGCCAAATAGAATCCATGAAAGAAAATAGGGTAAACCCTTCTAAAATCTTTTACCAGGCTAACTCAGGACTGTATTCAAAGGTAGAATACACATACGTAGTAATGTGTGTGCGTACTCTAAGGAAGCGATGGCAAATTTGCATGTAAAGCACAGCATGTCTATCTACATTATGAACACACTCCTGAAGGAAGCACTGGTCTCCAAAGCACTCCTTTCTATCCTTCTGTGGCCACCTCATCAATCTATGGGACCTTGAAATATGAGCCGGGTGAATCCAGGGCTGCCCGACAGCGGGGCAGAGCAGAAGGGGCAAGCAGGGCGGAAGGCGTGGGTCCCATGGGGCAGTGGCGTCTCGGCCCAGTACCGGGCCGTTCTCTCTGAGCACACATGGCCACAGGGCACGAAGGTGTGGGTGGGGGGGCCAGCATCCACGTAGAAAGCTGGTTCGCAGCCCAGCCACAGGGGCACATACGGTCCCACTGTTCGGCAGAGGGGGCACTCCCGACGTCCGCCAGTGCCTCCACCCGCACCTTCCTCCCGATCACGAGTGCGTTCGGGCCTTTGTCCCCAGTCGTGCCGGCCGTGGACGTGGCCGCAGGCGAGGTAGGCCCAGGGCTGGCGCTCCTCCAGGCTGTGGCTGCGGGGAAGGCTGGGGAAGGCCAGGGTGCTCAGGCCCACAGGACACTGTGGACGGGCTGCGTTCAGCTCCAGACGCAGGGCATCCAAGTGCCGCAAGGTGGGTGCTTTGAGAAGACCTTCAGCAGTTCGCCACAGCAAGGTGGCTCCACATAGGTCCACCAGAGAGCCATCCTGCAGTGCACTGCTCTCTCCCTGTGCCTGGTGGGGTTCAGGAGAATAGATTAACAAACTACCAAAAAAACCAAAAAAAACCCACCAACGCATCTTCACTAAAATTACCAGCAACACCAAAACAATGAAGCCCTGAGAACAGTCATGACCCCAATGAAGAAAACATTACATAACAAAAAATTATACTGGAGCATGAAACGTATTTGAACCCAAAAGGACACATCTAGATGTTCCCAGTATGCAGTCAGTCAAAGGGATATGAATGAGCAACCCACTTTGTGTTTAATATCATTCTTTTCTATAAGTCATATAATTTCTATAAGTATTTGTGATTTGTGAATTAGTGAGTGGACACCTGACTGACCCATACAATGGCTCAACTGGTTATCCAGCTACGAACGTCTATCCCCAGGAATTCAGTCGTACAGTTTGAGCAGGAGCTGAACAACGCGGCTGAACAAAAAAAAAATTTCACAATGTATGTCCAGCTTTAGATTGAATCCGCAAATGCTGATCCGCGTAAAACTGAGAGGCTACTATAATCTGAAATGCTCCAGAGTTTGTGGTGAATGTGTCCCCCAGTGAAACCATGTCTGATTACAGGGGTGTGTCGGGTCAGTGGAAAGGTTATAGTGGGTGCTTCCCCTTGATTGTTACATTTGCCCAAATTGTGTTCTGGGAGTACAGCAGCACTAGCCAGAGGAACCTTAATGCAGCAAGGCTAACAGATGATCAGACATTTACATTTATGGCATTTATCAGACGCTTTTATCCAAAGCGACTTCCATTCTCTAACTACAGGGGACAGTC
>JBBJLR010000160.1:6219299-6259816 GCA_037577145.1 Brachypetersius gabonensis | reverse complement strand
TGCTGGAGGTAGGATTCGAACCTGTGACCTTTTGGTTCGGAGGCAAGTATCCTACCACTAGGCCACCACCACCCCCAGACAAAGGAGGGTGCTCTGTAAATCCGTGTCAGTGATATAACCTGATATAAGTGCATGTGATTGGGTTCTTGTCAGGTTGGGTTCTCGTTCTCTGTATATCCTGTAACATAGCTTTACCACCAATACCTTATAGAATTGTACAAGCCAAAACAGGTAGGAATGGTAAAAACATTTCTAATCTACTTTTTTTGTTCCACTACAATTACATAAATGTTAAACTGCTTTTCCATGACCTGTATCTACATGGACTATAGTGGGATATTATTGCGAGAATTACTGTATCAGCTAGTTAGTGACAATGTTTACCAGCTGGCCACGGACAGGTCCGGATCTGGTCTCTCTCAGGGTGTAGACGTCTCCACAGACGGAGATTTCCCTCCACATGCCCTGCCTGTAGTCCTCTGGGAAACCCTGGGGATGCATCACCAGCACTCCATTTGTTGTAAGCCCATCCATGTGACCATCTGGGTTCTTCCACTTAGTGGCTTTTTCCTGCAGGAAGAGATTAACCACCATATGAGTGATTATAGATATGTTTCTGGTACTGATGTTTTATGTAGTAAAAGGCATTGCTGAAAATAATCCATTGTGTAAAACTGTCCATGAGGAATACCAACCCCAAGAAAAATGTTTTTAGATGAGTCGAAGCCAGCTGCATAAATACGGGCAGTGTAGGGGGGATTTCGTTCACAGACCACCCTGCAGGCAAAGCGCGAGATGGTGCTCGGGGCAACAGAAGAGTCTTCACCTTCTTTCGATCCTCCAGGTGTATCAGTCACCACAAAGTCTATGGGGCTTTCAGTGGAACGGCCAATCTAAAGGAAAGAACAGGACAACTGAACAGGAACCATTTTAAAAGCAACATTTCAGCCAGCTCTCTAACTTAACTGATTGAGGCTTATCAGATTAGATCTTGAGGCTTATGCAGTGACTTCACAGATGAACAAACACAATGACAATACAAATATAAAACATAGAATAAAGTAAAAATATGACTCTCCTGAAAGAACTAAAATGTAATAACAATTAATTAGTTTGTCTATAATGTATAAATTCAGCTACTGCACAAACACAAAGCATAGCCAATGGAATAGGACACTTTAGCATAGCCATTACTGAGCCTAAGGTCAGCATGCCCAGTGCCAGGTCCGAGGGGTCTCCCCCTCAGAGGGCCCTCCAAGATTGGGCTGGGGAGCAGTGAAACAACAACTGCAGAGTAATGGAGAAAAATTCAATAGCTTTGAGATGAATCAGAGTAGTGTTTGTACTCATTCAACATCAGTACATGACCTCACTAATGCTCTTAGAAAATCCTTATAGAAATGTTCCAATATGTAGGTTTACTTTCCCAGAAGTCCACAGGTTGTTAATGTAGTAAAAGCGAATTTACTATTAAAACCTAATTTTATTTTTGAAGATAAATACATTTTATGCACAAACACTGAGTGAGCAGGAGAAAAGTAATATGAAACTAATATGTCAGTTACAGAAATGCCGCAACATTTCAGAATCTATTAGCATGAGAAATGAAACCTTTCAGTTGGTATCATTAGTTGATGTTTATGGTCTAAAAAAATAGGTCAGAGGTGTGACTAACCATAAATTAGTACAGATGCTATTACTGTAAAAGAACGTGAAGCGCTAGGCTTCTAGCCTAAATACTACAGCAAAAACATTCTCCTCTCTCTCTGTCTCGCTCTCTCTCTCTGTGTCTCGTGCTCTCTGTCTCGCTCTCGCTCTCTCTGTTTCTCTGTCTCGCTCTCGCTCTCTGTGTCTCGCTCTCTCTCTCTCGCTCTGTCTCGCTCTGTCTCTCTCTCTCGGTCTCGCTCGCTCACGCTCTCGCACTATCTCGCTCTCTCTCTCTCGGTCTCGCTCTCTCTCTCTCTCTCTCTGTGTCGGTGTGAGAACTGTCTAACTGTGGGTCTGATTGGTTGAAAACACACTGGTGGTATAGACAGCTTGGCTGTCGCAACAGCTTCTCTTGTAACAGCGTAAAAAGTAAATTTTTTATCTCATAAATATACAATACTTGGTGAAGAATGCAATTGTTGGTCCACATTCAGGCACACAAAAAAATGAGGGCAAAACTTCAACAGCACAAAGCAATGCCTGTTCGTGCCAAACATTCCAAAATAAATGTTGTACGGTTCTGGCATCTCACCTGGAACATATCTGTGTCATTGTCATGACAGTATTCCACCACCACAGTCTGATTCCTAGAGAGGGTGAAGGAGATACTGTGCTGACCCCTGCTGTTAACCGCCTGAAAGAAAAGGTCAAACCCATTCATTAATTACAACCCACTGCTATACTAGTATAGTCCATTATAGGCACAAGATCATTTACATTCTTAAGAAAAGCAGACAATTATTAGTTATAATTGGGTAAATCAAAGAAGTCTTCAAAATTATCAAATTAACTGATTAAAATCTATGTACTTATGTGGTCCTACTACATTAAGCCACTGACCTTGCTGTCTTGTGGGTTGCTGAGGATGTGCACAGTGCTCGGCTTGACACCATTGGCCTTTGCTCTCCTGTACAGAGCAAAGCGACTCCTCTTCCGACCCTTATCTCCACCAGGAAGGGAGCCATTGTACCTGAAGATCAACAACAGGCACATATTTTTAACATACAGATACACTTTATTTATTGTATGATGAACGTGTAACATTTTCAGTATGTATTCAAAATCAATTTTGAAAAATAACACTTTAATTGCAATTTGAAACTCGAAATCATATCACTAATACACCCCTGTGTCTTTTCCAAGCGTCTCTCATTTGACACATTTCATGGAAACCACTGACAATTAGTAATGCACAATGACACTGGAACAATATCAGCACAGGCAGATAATTGGCATTAGACTGATGTTTCATAACCGAGTAATTGAACTTCACAAGAGCCCAGGGAAGAGACATTTAAAAATAAGATCCCTTCTTTGTCCAGCCCATTTCCTAGACATAACTGAGCTCTATTCAACATCAAAATGAGATTTTGACCATTTTCTCACAATTCTTAAATTCAGCTCCGGAGAAAGAGCCTTTCTCAGCATGATCCCAATTTAAAACTGTAAAATGCTTTCTTTTATTTGTCTCATATAATCAGATCTTGAGATAAACCATTAGATCCAGAAAAAAACTTATTAGCTTATAAATGAGCCTGTATAACCTCTAAAATTTGTCTTACTGATCAAATTCAAGTCTCAACTACTGAAATCAGATCTTCTTTTGAGACTTCAATAATCTGCAAGTAAGATGATGTTTTATTTCTGACGAGACAAAAAAAGACTGTTGTGAGCAGCAAAACCTTCCTATTGGAGCAGAACATTTAGGATGCTGAGGAACTGTGCAACTGTGTTTTTTGATTGTTACTGCATTTGTGACAATACAGAAAGAAAGAAACTCTGTAGCCACAAGAGAACATCTCCTTAAGATTTTTTTTCTTCATCAGGGGAGGAACTGTGTGTGCACTCACAAACTAATCATGTCTGTGTTTTAGAAAGTCTCTATATTTAATGTTTTAATTTATTTATTAATTTTCTGTAACCGCTTAATCCTTTCTAGGGTCGTCTGTCCCGGGGTCTACGGGCGAGAGGCAGGGACTCACCATGGGCAGGGCTATATTTCATTTCATAATAATTATAATTATTATGCCTACATGTGCAGATATGTGCATGAAACAGAGATCAGTGTTGGCCCAGCATATACACATTCACACTTAAATGGTTCTTGCCATTATGCAGTCATGTGGTACAGCAGGTATGAGTCAAACTAGCCTGTGTAATATGCAACCAAAATCATGACACTTGAAAGGAACAGGTTTGCTATTAACTATTAATAGCAAATGTTATTGACAATTAAATGAAAGCAAATATAACTAGATAGCAGTTTTGTCAGCAACATTAACATGTATGGCTGGTCTATTCACTGAATACATATAATATTGAATATCAAACTGGAAGCTAACCATAAAAAAAAAAACAAAATCTAACTTGAAAAACCTGTGCATCGTTACTTCACTAGTGTGCATGAGTTATATGCTGGAATATGTTGAACAAATTAACATATTAACACAAGGCACATTTTTAAGCACTCATTTTCTTTGCATTATCAAAAAATTTAACATAAAAAGAGGCCCAAACAATAGTAACCAACTGACTTTTGTATTTTGTTCATAATTACACAGTGACAATGTATTTATTACTGATTGCTTTTGCTTGCAATTGCATTGCTTAACATATTCAAAAAAGACCAAAAGTTATAGAAAGTCAAAAAGACTCTGAAGACTCAGAGAACATCTACTTGGACTTGGACTAAACCTACATAAAGATTTTAGTACTTAGAACTCTCCTCTGGTTCTCTCACTGTCCTGAAACTTGAATGTAATGTAATGTTTTTAACTGTGTTTTATTAAAGCTCCTAAGGACTAACATTTGAAACTGATCTATCAAAGCCTGGCATCAGATTATTCTTTGGCATTATGGTTAGGTATGTGTCTCTACTGAGAAAACATGCAATTTGTCAAATCATGGAATGATCATAAATGTCAGGAGAGAAGGCATAAATCCATGGCAGGTCTTTCTTAGACAACTGAATGCCACTGAAGCAGGCCTTTACAAAGAGGACTCAGTCAGAGAGAGAAAACAACTGTTACGTCGTCCAACAACAGAGCCTTTGTGCCATGACAGGTCTTGGGTGGTGTTACCTGGCCACACAATGAATGCCACCACACACGGTATTAGCAAGAAACATGTCTGATCTAGTCTTAGGCTCAGCGGTTAGGCAGCTTGCCCTAACAGAATAAACAGGGGAGTTCCCTGCCAGTTCTTGGATTATAAATCTATGATGAAACCATGGTGGAAAAGTTTCTGTTTAAGAGGTTTTGAGATATTTTAAACCAATCAGATGCACGTGGCACTCATAATAGGTACAGAGGACTCCAGTGTCCCACGCGCTCTGCTTCTCAGAGGGATCTGAATGCTTTGTACACAGTAACTCAGTTTGGCATCCAGTCTCTACAGCCTGCAGTTCACTGCCGTCATAGAAAGACTCTTTTGTTCTTCCTGCAGCTATCAGTGACAAAAAGCACAACTGAGCCAATGCATGGGAAACTGATGAGACGTTCACCCTGTTGGTGTTTCAAATGCCCTAAAGGCAATCCCAAACCTGCCTTATTAGCGATGTTTTTTTCCACACATTTTAAGAAAACATTTTTAAGCTACTAAACACACTGTTGTTGGGCTCTGTTAATAAAAGAAAATTAACAAAAAAATTGTAAAAAAAAAAAATACAAGACAGACCAAAGGTCTGATACTGATACTTTAGAAAGTGTCTGTAAACAACAGAGTGCAGTAAATGCAGACTGCATAACAAATAGAGCTGCACAAAGCATTGCTAATTGAATGTTATTGAACTGAACGTCTACTATGCCAGTGTTTTGTTTATATCGCATACTAATTGTTCTCATATACTATTTTACTAATTGTTTATGAATTGTTACCCCCATTTCCTCTTAACCAGCGTATTTTTGCAAGGGCTGAATTAAGGTTTTCAATACCACTTTATTTTAATGTGGGTCAGCTGATTTCCTCACTTCTGTTTTCACCAGATCACCTTCAGTTTCAGGCTAGAAGCTCTGTTTGACCAGACATTGTACAGCATTATCTGAATGGTTTGAAGGGAGCAGTGGTGCAAAAGCATTGACCGTGCCCAGAGTGGTCAATGTGCCAGTACAGTACAGTGACACAGCAGAGATAGAAAAACAGCACAGCAGAACTGGTGCTTGCATGAGCACGCATACGTAAACATATACTCGCATACAAATTAAATTCAAATACCTTATATTTCTTTTCATATTTTCACAATGATCTAAAACCCTGTGTGTACCAGTGTGTGTTAGCTGTCTGATACACCTAAACCAATACCATACCAGCCACTGTTTTGTATATTTCAGATGAAGACTGATGTGCTATTGTCACTTTGCTCACCTAACAAGTGAAGAAATCTTTCAGCTCTTATTCAGACTTGAACAAGCAAGTATCCTTACATCCTGAAACACCCTTAACAGAAGATATAATACATCACACCAATGCAAAAAGGTATGACCTACATACCCGCTAAAAGCAGCCACTACACTTCACTACTTTGCCCACAAAACAGATCAGAGCACTAATTTTTGCACCAAGTGATGACATTTAGCATGTGAACAGATTCTGTTCATTTCCTATTTCTTCTCATTTCCTGTGCAGTTCTGCAACTGCACTAAAAATATAACTGTTTAAAACAAGCGTGCTCCTCGCTAAAACGCACACTCACAATACACAGCATCATCCAATTAGTCATTAGTTTCGATTTCTGTGCCACAAATTGCTTGGACACGTGCCAGGAAATAGCTAGACTGAGGCTACAGCTCGACTCAAACTCACTTTCCTATTGAGTTTCAGGTAGTTTGTGAAGCGCCGCATGATGTGGAATATTGAGAGTTGGTAGATGACAAATGTGGATGGCTGCACTGTTTAGAATGCAGCACTTCTCAGCACAACTTTAACCAACAGCGAGCCCTATCAGGTTCATCACACTCACTCATACTCTCTCCAGAGACCATTATATGATTAGACGGAAAGAAAAGACCTCTTCAAATCGGCACACCTCCACTAATCAAGCCATCTAAGTCTTCCAAACCTTTAGGGAAGTACTGCAGCGGAAGGTAGGGGTGTAATCACAATGATATCACAGTGCAGGAATGTGATAACGTGGAGATATGATAATACCTTATGAAGATCATTATTCTATTCATTTCTGATGCCACTGCAGCGTTTAAATATCAACGTTAGAGCACCAGCCCCAATCAACAATGCAATTCAGCATGTTCACCCACCTCCCATCTTGCGTCTCAGTTTATATTAAGTTCATATTAACTTGAAACAGTCTTGTTTTTTCTCATTTCTGTAAATTTTATTTGCTCTAGTCCAAAATATCACCATGCTTGTTTTATTTTATGCTACTGGTTACAGAGGAGCCATAGTTTTTTTAATTTAATGTTAATAATTCTTTATAATGACTAAGATTTTTAAGACACGGTCATAGGTGCAGTCCTGGCCAGATTACATCCATCATGAAGTTCAGAAAAAACATTTAGAATAGAAAAGAAACCTGAAGTCGTTGTCTAAGCAAGATAAACTTTGTGTTTCAACACCATTTCCTGACTAAGTCATTAAAAAGAAACTAACCATAAAGAGACAGAGATCTAGATTTCAAGAAACTGAAAGTATTGGAATTTGTTTAGATCCATTTAGTTCCACTCTGAATGGAAAAACATTCATGTCTTGCATTTTACAGCTCTAGGAAGTAAGGTTTCCTGTTTACTAAGAGTTGCATTCATTTGCTTATCCTCCAGGAAAATGCTACATGACAACTGACTGCATGAGGCATTAAGTATATAATAAGGCATTTCGATAGATCTATCATCACACTGTGGATGCAATATGATACCATATGATTCAACATCTTTTAAGATATTTTTCAGATCTTGCATGAATGAAGGAACATGAATGCAGTAACATTTATACAGTTCAGCATATTTTCAAATCCATATTCATAACAGAAATAAATGTGTCTACTGCATCAGAACAAGAAATATTTGACTATAACTGGCAGTGCAATCTATCTCATGAGATCTGTTTACAACGGGGACTGTCACACACGGGTCACAGCAACAGGAAACGTAACTACACATAGAACAGACTGGGCTGTCCACAAAAATGTAAAAAAAAACCAAAAACACCCCAGGTTTATGTTGTTCTGCAAGATGAACATTTATAGCAAACACACAGACACCCACTTCTTGTTTAGAAATTAAATTTGTAAAATTTGTCAGTATGTGAAATTTCACATAACTGGTATATAAAATACTGCATAAAGCCAAAGCATCCATAGTATTTGAAAAGTATTAGAAATAACTGCATATTTTGTAACTTTTGTAATAGTATTGTGAAACAGTCTCTTCCAGTGTTGCGATACTACATTCTTTTCCATATCGCCCACCCCTGTGTGTACTATGCCGTAGCATGTAGAGTCATGTCAGCCCTTCTTCCTCTGTTCAAGTTCATGTTATTTCGAAGCCCACAGTTTTAGCAGACGACAAGCAGTGTCTGCATGAACCGTGTTTCTGTATGAGGCCATACATGGTCATGTACAATCGATTCAAATATGTTGGGACTTGAAATGTGAAAGGTGTCTGCGTGTAATATTTTACAGACCTGGTCCATAAAACACTGAATGAAAAGGAATGTATCCACTGTTTTAAAAGTATTACAATTTTGTGTTTTATTGTCAATTGTGAAAATATATGTATAGTGACGCTACATTCGTTTCCATATCGCCCACCCCTGTGTGTACTATGCTGTAGCTTGTAGAGTCATGCCAGCGCTTCTTCTGTTCAAGTTCATGTTATTTCGAAGGCCAGAGTTTGAGCAGGTGTCAGCATTAACTGTGTTTCTTTTTATACATATTCGAAGACTTTATCAATTGTCATTTTGTCCTCCCAAGTGCAGCTGAGTCTGAGTCAGAGCTGCTGTGGTGTTCCTGTGGCGTTCAGTCGCATCCAAATACAGGGCTGAACGCCACAGGAAATCCTTCCTACCTGTGGACATAAGACTGTATAATTCCTCCACGTTCTGTAATCTTTTATGTTTTTTAAGACATTGTTTTGTTCTGAATCATATCTGTGCAACATCCAACTCAACTGTTCAATCTGTGATTTAATGCTAATGTCATTACCTTATCATCTGCTGCTATTTTATTGCATTTATTTTTTATTGCCATTAACACTAAACCACTTTCATGAACCATTTTGCACTACTGATCTGCTGGTACAGCACACTACATATTTACATACAGCAATGTTAAAGAGTTACTCTGTTAGTAGCCACACTCTTGTACTACTTTTAACTGTATCTGTTTATTTTTTCTGTTGTCTTTTACGCACAGCAACATTGCAGTATTATACTTAGTTGCTACACTGATGTTCTTGTACTATTGTCTACTGCATATATATTTTTTATATGGGCTTGTTATATTTTTTCTGGTTGCATGCTAAAGGCACATCAGTGTTACTTGCTACACTAATGTTCTTCCACTATTGTTTATTGTCTCTATTTTCCCTATGGCCTTATTATCTTTTCTTCTTTCTGGTTGCATGGTTAAGACACAAGAAAACAAAGTTATTTTTTCTTTCCTGAACGTGTCGATGGCTCACGTTAAAGCCTGCTTTAGTGAAAGCAGCCTCTCTGCAAGTGTGTGGCACGGAGGAAGCCGTGCAGCTCTGAGGCCAGTTCTGAGGCTGAGGGTTTGGAGGACCATGTGCACGCGCGAAAGAGGGTCCTACTCACCCGAGGATCACCAGCTCGCCGTATTTCACCGGATCTTTGGAACGGGCATGTTCGTCCTGGTTCGGGGACAACATGGGACTGAAAAGGGCGCTTTCTTCGGGTTTTCCTTACGATCCACGACCCAGCTCCTTCACAGCCTCCAATAAGTTTACTCAATGGACCTACAGGCGATGCTCCTCGTCCGTTTTATTTAAGAGGAGGATGTGCTCCAGATGTGGCAGGCTGATTTCTTTAGGCTCATTTCCCTTTATGGATTTGTGCAATAAACGTGGAGCACCAACATCCGAACCAAGTCGGTCTGGAGGAGGGGAAAAAACAGCTTGTGGCAGAGTGGCCTGTGCCATTCTCTTTATAGGGGTGCTGGAGTACAAGGTTTTCACCACAGACATCATTTACATTTTTTTAGACAATTATTAGGAATTGTTATGTACTCACGGTGTAAATTTTAAGCCCTACACACATTATGATTAAAGATAAACGCCGTGACATGTTTTATTGAGGTGTTCCTCGAACGAAATCTCCCTCTGGATTGGAGTAAATGACGAGGTCTGGGAGCCTTTAACCATTACGTCAGTGTACAATAGTAAGCCGGAGCTATGGAGTATGAGATTTAAAAATGCTGCTTATGACCAAGGAAAGCTCGTTCGTCTGTCTTATTAAACTAGTAAAGTGCAAGCTTTGCAGCTTCTTGCAGAACCAAATATACATACAACTTTGACAGCTTTCGTTCCAATCGTGCATGCATAGGGGAAGTTGAAAAGGAGAAAGCATTTTATTAGGAGGTCCATTCATAGAATAGTAAAATGGTAATTTTTCGGCAGGAAAATGATGCATGAAGTGAACATTGGTGCATATTAAAGGCCTGGCATTTCTGCTTGAATATAAGTACAAACGACTCTGTAGGTTCAAGCTGATCCAGGTACTTTGATAGTCTGATCTCATCGTGAATCAGGGCTACACATCTCAGCAAAAGCTGCATTTGCACATGAAAAGAAAAGGCTGTCCGCTGGGAGGCGCACCAGCTGACGAAGGCATAAAGATCTCAATGTCCACGTTGGACACGTTGACATTCACTGTGTGCAACTCTGGACTTGCTCAGTGCTGCCTAGCACAATAATCAAGACTAGAAAGTGACGTTGCTTAAAAGGCCTAATGCATTTCTGCGAGAAACACAACAGTATGATGTAATAATAGTATTACTGTAGCCTGGTCCGCATCAGTGGCACTGTGTTACTTAAAGGACTTCAAGTCAAGTTTTGCACTCTTTGCATGTCCACTGAAAAATGGTTCAAGATTTAACATGTGCCAAGTGATTTATACATGATCAAAATCACTTTTTGACAAGAATTGTGTGGATGTAGCACATTTTTTGCGCAACATTTACATTATCACTACATGCAATATCTTATTATATGCAATAGTCTTACTATTGCAATATCACTACTTATGTCAATATTACTTATATCTCCATTGCGTGCAATAAGTACTCCTAACCACCGACTGCATAGTTAGGAATTAACTTCACTGTAAGTTATTACAGTATATTACAGTTATTACAGCGGTATTATGTATATAGTATATTATATTTCCTGTTAAAGATTTTCTTCAGATATTTATTGGATTTATTTAGACTTTCTATTTTAAATTGTCCTTGTCTCTGTGTGTCTGTGCAGTCGTGACATAAGCAGTTTCCTTTAGCGATCAATAGTGAAACAGGTAAACTGTCAACAAGCAAACAATAATTGATTACAGTCATTCAATATAATAACATGAGCAAGGCAGCACCTGTGGTATGTTGTAAGACTGCAGCCTTGTAATGCATCAAGTGAGATCATGGTGACCACTTCCAGAACACCGTTTCCATACATCCATACATACAACTCGCTTATATGTATTTTTTCTTACAGTGGGATGTAAAAATGAAGCTGAAGCTGATTGTAAGAATAAAAAAAAAACTCAGTGTTTCGAAAGGGCCCCCTGTTACTTTAGGAAAAGATTTCAAGCTGCAATGAAAAGTATGCATACAACATTTCTACGCATTGTTATTCAACCTTGCATATCTGGTGTTTTTTCTGTGGTGCCCAGACTCTGGTTTCAGGAATTAAAGCCACAAAGGAGAGAAATGCTGACTTCATGGGCAATTTGGGGTTTTATGTTTTTTTCCTGAGGTCATGATCTCTAATATCTAGAGCTCTCTGTCCCCTCATGATGTGACTACAGCTCTCACTACAGACAGTAGGAGAAAAGAAAAACTGAATCAAGTGACCCCCAGGTTTAAGGAAAATTACAAAAAAGTATCCCGAGGAGCTCTCAGGAAGCACAATTCATTATCCTAAATCTCAGGTGTCTAACATTATCTGCAAAACAACCTAGTGGTTGCCAGTTTTCCACAAAGCAGATCAGCTGTTGGAAGACTATGACCAACTGATGCAACTTTTATAATCAGATGAGTTCCTGCTTTTTTGGAATGGAAACCTGCAGGCACAGCAGCGCTTTGTGAAAAAGTTTGGAGACCGCCGTCTTAAATAAATAGATCATCTAATAATAATAAATAATTCATTGTTGCATTGATTAAGCATGAAGATGCAGTACATGCTGCCCACACTGATTTCAGTGTCCATGTTTTATAGCAGAATAGACATATATAACCCTTTTGATTCTGAAGAATTGGTGGCTCTGTGTACTGCAGAATCCAATGGATGCATTTCAGACAGAATATAAACATTATAGAACTATATTTTGTGCATATTGCATTGTGGATTTAGTACAGAGTATTTTCTGGAAAGTTTTATTTTGACTCTATACTATATTTTATATTGTTTTTGTCTTTGTGTCTCTGTGTGTCTGTGCAGTTGTGGCATCAATGGTATTAAAAGGGAGAGCATAAGTGAGGTCAGGTACTAATGTTGGAAGATAATGCTGGATCTCAAATGCTATTCTATCTCATCTTAAAGGTACTGGATAGAGCTCCATTGCACCAGCGTAAACAGTTCCACTGCTACACATTGCCAGAGGGTATATTTCCCTTTAGCTGACCCTTGGCATTATTCATGGTGACCATAGGGTCAGGTATCGCTGGTCCAGAATGTTCCATTGTATTAGTCATGCTTTTCTATTGGGACCATAAAATGTGTGTGTGCAGTTAAAGGTGTTAGTAATGGGTGCAAGTCCCTGGATTCACTGATTAGGGGAGGCGTGTGGATACATTATGACTATGAACGTATATGTGTGATATATTAGTACAACATCTGTACATTCAGAGTACATTTTCCACTACAGTACAATTCAATATGACTGTATCTAAAAGATTTCATAATAGATAGGCCCAGGACTGGACATCACCTGAATGGTCACTATACCTCTATTCCTTTCCACTGTTCGCTGGATTTATTTCATATGACATGTGTTATGTCGTCTTGGCTTTAAGCAAATGGCTTTTAACAGTCTCCAAGGAAACACGGGAAACAAGGCAAGGAAACCCTTGGATACCATTCTTTTCTCTCGCTCAGATTTAGTCTAAAGGTTTTACAATATTAAACTTGCCTAACAATGTCATTCATGAAACTTTTGTGCTTTTGTGCTTTGTGCTATATTTTGTGCTTCATAGTTATAAAGGGAAAACCACAGAAATGCATATTTTAAAATATACATAGGAAGTGTACAGTACTGAAAGGTCTTCTTCAGCATCTGAAATGTTAATACTGTTACTCAATACTTCCTGATGGACAGAGAATGGCTGGAAGAATTTCCTGTTTCCCACGCTAGGTTTCATTGCATCCTTTGGCTACCAGTCCTTTTGTGAGATGAATGTATAAGTAATGGATTTATAAGATTGTCCACAGAATCAAAGAATGTGTTAACATGCTTCCACTTGCCCTTTTTTTTAAATTTCCCCAATAATTATGTGTTCATGCCTGGGATATCTGTGTAACACATTACAAAACTTTAGATAGCAGCTTAGGAAAACACTTTAATTTACTGTAAAAATGGCTTGAATTGACATAATGTGTTGCTTGTGGTCATCTGTGCTTTGCATTGTTTCATTCAGAGCATTTAATTGAGTCAAATGAGGTTTGGGCTCAAACCTAAATCATAGTATTAAATTATGTCACCATGTAAAGAATGGGATGTACTTTTTATCTGAGAAAAGATTAGATTTATGTTTTAAATGTATGCACAAAAAAACATGAATGTATCATTCTTTAAGTTTTTCAAATGCATTTTAAAACATCAAAAGGCTGTGGACTATTAAAAACAATTTCCTCAGCAATAAAATTATGATATACAGTGATGTAGAATTAACACCAGTAAAGACAGAAAACAAACCCTTTTAAATATTCTGTAACAGTGTAATACTATATTCTAATATATCATCCCTATACGAACTCGTTTTCCATATTCGATAACTTCATTGTATCTAACATTTCCATTCAGTCGTAATGAACAGAGGTCTGCATTAATGGATGTTGGGACATCCATAAAATTCAATTGTAATTACTGTCAGCATTTACAGTTTAAGTGAATCGAACATCCTTTGACTTGCAGTGCATATTATGACAGACTGAAAGACAGACTGAAAGAATCTCATTAATATTAAGATGAGACAATAAAATAATTTGCCAGTAAAATAGTTTGGCTTTTTAAAGGTGCAATGGTGAAATACTGACAGTCAGCACAAACTGTCTTTTTATGAACAGATGTTGATTGTTGTGAAAAACTGACTGAGAACACATGGGTCTGTCTTGAGAAAACAAACCCTACAGTGTCACACGGGGTGGAATCTGAAACCCCAGTCTTCTAAATAATCAGCCCTGTTAGTAGGACAGCGGCAGTGGAAACCAAACTGAAGGCTTCTCAACTGTTCAACTGCCAGCAAACAATGTAGCTGGGAAAGGAGCCATTTCATGCACCTGTCAGCAAGTTGAAATACATTTTTTTGGTATCATTGTCTATAGTGCCAACATATTAAAAACTTTTGCTGCATTAGAGGACCTCATGCATCTTTTTGCATGCCCAGATTACTATCAAGTGTTTAAAAATAGGTATTTCCATATTGGAAAGAAAGGCAGAAATTCTGATGAGATGGGGCTACTTACTCACAAAACAACAGATCATACAAAAGCAAACTTACTAGTACAAGTACAAGTAAAAGTAAGCTTAACAACATGCTCAGGCCTTTGAATAGAGTAGGTATTATCTTAGGCTGAACAAATGCTGCTTGTGCAGTAATTGTGTCATTAACAATGTATTAATTAAGATTAACACACTAATGAACACCCTTATCCCTCGGTTATCATTTCATAGGCTTGCTTACACAAGAGCTAAAACAAAGGACGCATCTGTCGAAACCCCTGAGCATGTGTCCTGCTGGAAGCACACCCTGCTCGTTACTTCCTGTCACACTGAATAATCGTACTGATCATCATAGCTTATAAAAGGGATCTTTTGCATCACTTCCTTATCTGTTGGGTGTCATATGCTTTTCCCTCGCATGCACATACCCCCTCCGCCCCATGAGCATATAAACACTAAACTGTCACCAGACACAAAGCCCCGAAGGCCCTGTAATTGTTTGCATGTGGATCGGAGAGAGGAAATGCTTTATGTGGCAGTTTCTAAGTAAGGCAAGCATGGACAAACAAAATGAAGGCAGTCCCATGAATGTGTTTTGGCTGCTGGCATTATTGGCAACATAAAGGTTAAAAGTAGTGTTCCACACCCTTTTTAATCTAGACAACTAGTTTCTACACTGTACATGCAACACTCAGGACACTCAGACACCACTTCTAAGTAGATTGCTGACACAAGCGTTCAGTTGTGCATATACAGCATGTATAGTCACCGAAGAAAAGCACTGACAGTAGAATAAAACATTCTGGAGTAGACGTTCACATGACGTCCGATAGCAAGCGTCTACTACAGCGGTATGAAGCTTCTCAGCGTTGGGCTTTAAACAGTGGAACAGTGTACTCTACTGAAGTACCTCCAACCAGTAACTCTGGGAGGAGCTGAAAGGCTGAACTGAATCCCAGCACCAAGCTTCCTTGTCTGAAAACATCTGGACAAAGTACAGATCTCCCTCCTGTGTTAAGACAATCATTGGTACATTTCTATAAACACTGAAAGCAAGTGTTTCAAAGGCTTTTCTCAATGACAAGTATAACATAACTGATCTAAAAAATACTGAACTGCCATAATATCACAATGTGTTCCTCTACCACCAACTGTTTTGAGAGAAGAGTTTTCAGCCTGGGCATGAAAAGATGCTGGGATCACTGAACTGAAAATCAAACAATGCTATAATATGTTGAGGAACTATTCAATTCTTCCAAAAACACCACATTTTTTGATAATGTATGGTAGAGTCTAGGTGCTGGCAAAAGAATTTAAAATTGATTTATCATCAAATTTTAAAATAACCTTCATTCTTGTCATACATGTTTATATATGCAATCAGTTGTTTTGCTTTGAGTTAAAATAAGCACATTTTGTAAAATCAACCAAAATAAAAATAATTTGGCTCTACATCTGCCAAGCTTTAATGAGTTCTGTACGATTAAAGCCATTGTGAGCTGGTCTTCACGCCTCTTTGCCATCTTCAAGCAATCTATATCGGGAACTGAATGCAAATGGATTTGGACTGTAAGCCTTATAATTATTTAGTCAAACGATCCCATATACACACAGTACACAGATGTGCATGTTGAGCTTCTATAGCAAATAATCTGTGAAAGCCCACGCTTAGACATGCCTGGAGGGGCGGGGAGTTATAGCTTCCAGTGTCACTCCCACAGATGAAACTGTATTCTGAGAGCAGCAGATGTACTTTAATGTGCTCAGTCAGCCTTGCTTAGCTTTGTGTCTGGCAGACATGAATCACTCCCAGGGTTGCAGTGTTAAAAGTGAGATAATGTGTGTACGCCAACCAGCCGATGCTGTTGTACTAATGTGTGCAGCGTATTCTGAGTTAATTAGACCTAACCATTAATGACTGGGCCTGATTTGTAGGAAGCTGGCGGCCTGACTCAGCAGTTGTAAGAACTATGGGCCTCTCCCGGTGGACACCGTACATGCAGCTGTGCAAACAACTTTAACAAACTGATGTGCACATAAGTTTTAGTGTCTGATCAGAAGAAAACAAAAGCTTTTTAACATTATATACATTTTTATACATATTTATAACAATACATACATTTTCAGCAGTCCAGCTGATTGCAAGGTTTTGATCGCATCACAGATTGCATCTGTTGTTTCAGTACAACCCACAGATCGGATTTAGGCCTCTTTCCATTGCTCCAAAGTCCTCGGAAAATGAGAGACCCTCGTGAGAGCAAAACATTTTTTGAACATTCCTTGTTTTTTTATTCAATACTGTAATTTAATTGTTACGCCCTCAGTCATTGTATGTAAGACAAGTAAAATCACTGTTTACAACCAAATTGGTTCCTAAACTGTTCACATTTACAGCGGTTTTGCAGATACTACTTCAGACATTTATTCTCACTATTATAACTGTTTATTCTTGCTGTTAGCCACATTGTCATACCTTCATGCCTGCAGTCTATTTGCACAAACTGCCACACCTGCTCCTGCCCATTAACGTTTTGAGAAGTGCTTGATTGGCTAGATCAGGGGCTTTAACGTTAAGTTAGGAGAGCGGTACGTTAGATGCAGGTTGGAACTGAACTCTGCAGAAAAGTAGACCTTTGTGGGGGAAGCCGGTGACCCCTGATGCAGACCATTTGCAGTACTTTGCCCTTGCATTTCTATTGTGTCATAACTCTGCTTGCAGGTTGGAGGCAAGATTAAAAACTAGGAGGGAAGCCTGTGTAAACAATACAGGGAACTTATAAGGCCTATTTAGCCTCATTGTTTTTAGATCAGCCATCTCCTACACAGTACACAAATCCACCCTGCCTCACTTAGGAAAAGAAATCGCTTCCTGCTTGGGTGCCTTGTGTCAATTTGCCATTGTATTACAAGCAAAGCAGTTAGAGAATCGTTCACCTGGATCTCTCAGAAAACACTTTATTCTTTGTAATACTGGCAGAAGTATGCACTGCAAATAACCTCTGTAATACTGACTAATCTCATCTCTGTGTTTTAGTTCATTCATGGTCATTGCCGTACCCTAGAATTACATTTAGAATACAGTGAGACTGCATTAACTTCATGATCTTGGCTCAGAGCTTATCAAGTGCATTATTAAAGCAAATAGCCCTAAATTAAGACTGAAAACAGAAGATTCATGTAAAGGGCCATTAGTGGTACACTTTGTCCTGAAGCAACGGGCCTGAATTTAAGCAGGGAGTGCAAATTTGTTTCCTAACTTTACCCATCCATTCAAAGCAGCTCCATTTAAAGGCCTAGCACATGATGGGTAGATTCTCATACATACATACAAATGGTCAGGTCAAATACAGATCATGAGGAACTGCTGTTTATTTAATGTGTTCCGGAATTAAACCCAACAAAGGTCGAATGTCCTTCATCCAGAGTACAATCTCTCCAGCACAGCTCTTTCAACACAGAACCAGGTCAAACTCCACAGTAACGTTCCCTAAACAAATGTCCATGTTTGGTATCAGGCAAATATTGGTAGATAGTCCCTTAACTATTGACTTTGAGATTATAAGAGGCTAACGTAACACAAAAAATGTCTGCAGGGAAGGGATTTTTGTTCATCACACTCTTACATCTTACAACGGATAAAATTTATCTTCATGGTCAGTAACAATAATGTAACTGTGAAGGCACTTGTGAGAACATTTCTCCTTCTAGCAGTTCCTGCATTTAGCAGATGACCTCATCTATGGTTCTTGTGATCGTTTGTCTACACTACTGTGTAGCACAGTTGAATATTTTTAAGTATCCATACGCTAACATTTGGTATTTTACATGTATCTTTAGTATGAAAAGATTAGTAAAAGTAGAGATACCCTTGGGAAAAGGAAGAAAAAATGTGCAAGGTACAACAGTATTTACTCTTAGTTACGTGTCAGAATTTAAAGCATTGCAATGTTCTCTAACGTCCCAGTAAATGCATTATGGAATTTTCTTTTGTTCTGGAAGTTGTCAGGGTCTAATTATAGTTGCTAAGCTATAATAGTATATACTATACACCATAACTAGTATTTATGGTAGGAACTGAGGTGCAGCGTAGTGGGTTTACTTGTGACTTTGTATATCTTGACAATTGCAGGGGTTTTTTTACTGTAAAATGTTGGAGTGAAAGTAAAACTTAAGTACAGATGCTTGAAAAAGTAATACTGTCCATAACTGCCGCATCCTAATACTGTAACATATGCAGATGCTGCATTGGGATAAATGCAATTAGCTGGTGAGTTGTCATGAACTGCAGGGGAAAATAAAAAAGTGTAACATTGAAAGTCAACATGCAAATAAAACCATGTTCCAGTATAAAAAATTGAGATTTTATTGCAATATCCAAAATTCCTAAAGATATGAGCTTATAGAATGTTACCCACCATAAACATTCAACTGTTTTCCCTTTAGGCTGCTGTTATTTAATTACTTATATATACTTCAAATGATGAATCATTAAGATTTAAAAGATTGGACAACAGGTGAAATACTGAATTGTCTTTCATTCACCCTGAAACAAGTAAGAAGTGTTAAGTCACATTCTGGGGTTATGATCTGTACTGTTTTCAGAAAGACTGTACAAGCACCAAACATTCAGTTGGTGTAACCACACCTCTCAAACACCACATCAAACGAGATAAAGCATCCCAGCGCTGACTTAACACTCAAATAGTTCCAGTTTCGTTTTACTAAAATGCTCCCTTTGTTCCACGTTACTGAAAAATGAATTTTTGTGGCATAAAGAAAAAATGTCATAACAGTTTCAGTGTCAAGAAGTTGCAATTTCATCATTGAACTGGATATACTTTTTATTTCTTCAGCATAACAAATTGGTCAAAAGAATAAAACAAAGCATTTATTGTTATTTTTTTTAAGACAGAAATAGGCTTTGTTGACTGCCTTGTATGACTGTGCAGCTGATGGGTGTTGTACTCGCAGACCAGGAATCAGAGCACCATGAAAGAACCAGGTGACCGAGAGGAGTGGGGTTTAGTAAACACTTGTAGGGGTTCAAAGTCAGTACAGAAATGCTTAGCTTGATCAGTGGGTCCGTGTCCTTACTCTAACATTATGAGTAAATCCTTGACCGTAATGTCTGCACAGCTCTATTTAATGTTAACTCCTCCCATTTGAAACAAGACTAAACCGTGACACCCAGCTACACCCATCCCACCCCATGTAAAGGCAAAGTTAGTATTAACACACGGGGGAGAACATCATGTAATAGTCCCACACTATGTGCGAATAACAATAGAGTTGCCAAAATTATGCATGGTTTTCTCTGAACCCTTTGCACTCACAGGCTGGTTTCTTTCTTCTTGTTTGCATTCTTGTGACAGGATGGCAGTTGAATAGAGGTTAGCAGATATGTTGCCATTTCTGAGACACAAAACTGTACAACATATCTGGAAAGAAAGAGAGAGACAGTCCTGGAGTGTGAGAGAGCCAGCAAGAAAAAGAAAGGGTGGGTGGAACCTTTGTTTCATTCATGGGCAAAATCTGGCTTGCAAGAACGCAAACAGAATACCAACTTAATAATAGTGCCATGGTTGGAAAAGACCATCAGTAAGCGAAACCAAAACTTTCAAATGATTAAAAAGAAATTGCTCTTAATAACAGAAAAAAAACCTACATCTCCATAATACCTTCAAGACAATACTTTATGTAAAACTGAGAGTTGGTAATTGTCATTTGAATGTAATTGAATTATTATAGTGCCAAAGCAAACGAAAGAGCCAGCCAAGAGGATTGGTACAGTATATAAAAGAAAATGTTACAGGGAGTCTTCAAAATCAACAGAAACAAGATCATTACCAAACTTATTCATTAAATGCTTCCATTTTTCTATTTTTTCTTGCGCCATCATTCCTCCCCCCCCTACACACACTGACCAGTTCAACCAAACAGTACATTAAGATTTGTAATTCGAAGTGAGCCAAGTCAGGCCCTCATATAGTCCATCACCCGTCGTAGCACAGGAGGGCTGAACGTACCAATTTCTATCTCGGATCCGGGTCAACCCGAGCTTCTCTTGGATCTCGTGTGGCTTCATTGCATCGGGCAGGTCTTGCTTGTTGGCGAAAATCAAGATGATTGCATCCCTCATTTCTCTGTCATTGATGATGCGATGCAGCTCCTGTCGAGCCTCATCTATGCGATCTCTGTCAGCACAGTCCACCACAAAGATGAGCCCCTGAGTGCCCGTGTAGTAGTGCCGCCACAGGGGCCGGATCTTGTCCTGCCCACCAACGTCCCATACATTAAATTTAACATTCTTATAGGTGACGGTTTCCACATTGAAACCAACGGTAGGGATGGTGGTGACTGACTGTCCAAGTTTCAGTTTGTACAGGATGGTCGTCTTGCCAGCTGCGTCAAGTCCAAGCATCAATATTCTCATCTCCTTGTTGCCAAAGATCTTCGAAAGCATTTTCCCCATCTTGTTGGCTGTGCATATATTATGGTTAAAGAAAAGAAAAAGCTTTGTTTTTTGGTTGTGTAGTTTTTGGCTAGATTCTGTGCTACTCTTAATACTTCTGGGTGTAACACCACTACTGCTTTAGGATACTGGAATATTGCTTTACTTGCAGTCAGAAGTTCTTCAAAGGCTTTTGTGCTCTCAGATGGAAAGAAAACCTTCTTTCAGTGGTTTAGCGAAACTGAAAGTTATAAAAATGTGCTCAGGAGAGGGTGTGGGTTAGCAGCCCCCAACAAAACGGCACCTTACGTGGTATTTGGTATCAGCTAGGCAAGCAGAGATTCACATCCACTTCTGAGCAGCAGCCAGGTGCCTTGGGTTCAGAGCTGGTGAGGAGAGTTGGGCAGACTTCAGGTTAAAAGAGAAAAGGGGCCCTCTCCAGCAGCCTGCCGGACTTCCCTTCTTGTGTGCCGGCGGTGCCCCCCTCGCCTCGCCCTGTCCTATCCTGTCCAGCACCAACCCCTTCAGGAGTCCATGCTCACAGCAGAGGTTTTTAATGGCGAAACAGCAACGTGGAGGCTGTGGAGAAACGCCCGAGAAAACTCCAGAGGTCATTGAATCCTCCGAGTTTCCGTCCTCCCCTCTCTCTCCTCTCCTCGTCTCGTCTCTCCCTGAAACACAAGAGCCGTTGAGAAAAGGGAGGGGTGTCAGACCGAGCACAACTTTAATCGCTCTTTTCTTCTTACTATACTTTTCCAGAGGAGCCGACGGGACTCAGGCTTATATAAAATGTATGTTTTACCTTAAAAGAAAAAGCCGACGGGACCCTTCTGTCCCGGTCTTTTCTCTCTTTTTCTTTTTCTCCTCTCTCTCCCCCTTCCGACTCTCTCGATCAGTGCTGTTACCGGAAAAGGTGCGGACCTGCTTCACCCGCCACTTCCTCTGCTCGAAATGGACGCCATTCAGGCTCCACACGCTTTTAATTTATTTATACTTTTAATATTTAATAGCAAAAACAACATTCTACGAACGAGACACGAGTCTGTAATACAGAAAAGAGTTATATGGGATTTGTAACGTTAACATTTTTTTGCCTTTTAAAAAAACAACTCGCTCAGTGGCGTCATTTGACGTGAGCAGACGGGAGTGATGACGCGCAGGCGAGTTTAAATAATGCAGCAAAACACTGCAACCCACATGGACAAAAGTATGGGGACGCCTGGTCATTACACCAAATACATATACTTCAATACGGAGTTTATCGCAGCTATAACAGCTTCCACTGTTTTTGGAAGGAGTTTCTGTGGGAATTTATGCACATTCATTCTGCGGTGCGTTTATGAGGCAGTGTTGGGCGAGAAGGCCGAGCTCACAAACTTCATTCCAGTTCATCTCAAAGGTTTTGAATAAGGTTGAACTCATGTCCTTATGGATTTTGCTGGAATAGAAAAGGTTCTTCTCCAAACAGTGTCCACACAATTGGAAACATGTCCAAAATGCTTAATCTACACTGACACTCAGATTCTTTACTAAAATAAATGTTATGCTGCTTTTTTTTTCCAAACACAAAGGCTCAGACTATTGGTTTTGAAGAGACATACCAGCGCTGTCTTCTATGGAAGCCCATTTTCATCAACCTGATTTAAAAAATATATAATTTAAGTCAAAATAATGAATTAATTATCTTAAAATAATGACTTAGTTTCTCAAAATTTCGTCTTAATATCTGCACTGTTAATCACTTTTATTCACATCACACAGTTTCTACATGTCATTGGACAAAAATGAATTCTTCAACAGAGTAGTGAAACCAGATTTCTTCAATACAGGGCCAAAATTATACCCAGTCCAACGAAAAACAAAAGGTTTTGACAATTGTATGTCTTGGCCTCCCTACTCTCCAGATTTTTCTCCCTGGAAATAGCTGGAAATTATGAATCTGTTGCTGTGATTAAGGCAAGGAATAGTTTTTTTTAATTAAACATGTACATAAACTTTGTATAATTTATTTGCACTTAGTGTATATTATTACAATGTAATTTAAAACCAGTCAGTTACATTGTGTTTCTTCGAATAAAAATCTGAATGACCAGCATATCGTTTTATTTATTTATTTTTTATCCGAGTGGGCCTAAACTTGCCTGTCTGGCTTTCACAGGATTCAGCAGTTTTGAGCTGCATCTGTTCCTGACACAGGCTCACACTGCCTGCAGACACATATCCCTTGCATGTTTCCCTACAGAAAAGCACTGGAGCAGCTGCCCAACAGACCACCATGCCCAAAGTGTCAGCAAGAGTAGTGTTTACGAACCTTGTTCCTGCACACTGCCCTGCGCCTTTTGGGGCTTTCCCTTCTTTAACACACAGTACCTTTGACAGCCTTTATTTCAGAATGAAGGTGTCTACAAACGTATGGCTGTACGGGTAATGAATAAAGTAATTTCAGCTAAAACTGATTTTCATGCAATTTGTAAGACTGCAAAATAGAGTGCAGGGCACTTTAAAGTTGTTTTGATTGTCACTGTATTGTATACTTGCAGGCTTATTTGTTTCGTACGTTTTGTGTATATCAGCAAATTAATCCTGGAATTTGTAATTATTGTAAGGTTATTCACTAAATAAAAAAACTTATTTGACTAAATAGAGTGCAGGGCCACTGGTAAAAGCGTTTCTGTTCAAATACTGTGTGATCTATTATTAAGGAGTTAACTATACTTATATATTGTTCAGTGTTTGATTGGTGCACATTTACAAAAAAAGTAGCAAGCATTTTTATCTAGCCCAGACTGTAGTTCTGTAAACATCTTGGTCATATTTACATTTCATTTTCATAACCTTTAGGCTCTTTCATGAAAACAGAATGTCAGGACAGAAAAAGCCCCAAACGATTAACCTTCACCAACCTTAATATTAGAAAGAATACATTTTAAATAGAAGTTATTTTATGTTAGATTGATGACTTGCTAACAGTATATAACACAGATCCTGTTATTAAATTAATTCGATAATGTAGCCTATTTTGACTGATAACAAAATTGGCCATCAATGAAGTCTTCTGATTCAGTTTTTTTATAATATTTTTTATTCAGATAGTGGTGTGTTTAATTAGGCCTACTTTTTTCAGTCAATTCAGTAAAGTTGATAAAGCCACAGCGTTTGTGATCACAAATCAAAGAAGGTAAAGCGTATGGCCATAGAAACTATGTTATTGTCCCTGTAGTACCTCAGCTAGCTGTAAAGTATAGATAGGTTTCAAATTGTTCAGACGAGACTCTACACTAAAGGTGGGCAGATCTACTTAAGCTGCTACAGGCACAATATTTCTTTCTATGAATTGATTGCGATAAATTAGTAAAACATGCTACACTATATGGACAAAAGTATTGGGATCACTGACCATTACTCCAAGAGGGACTTTATAAGTTTTTGTGGGAATTTATAACCATTCATTCCATAGAGCATTTATGAGGTGAGGCATAGACCTTGGAACAGAAGGCCTGGCTCTCAATCTCCGTACAAGTTCATCCCAAAGGTGTTGGATAGTGTTGAGGTCAGAGTTCTGTTTGAGCCAGTCAAGTTCTTCCACAGCAAGCTCATCCAACCATGTCTTTGTGCACTGGGGCAGTCATTCTGGAATAGAAAGGGTTCTTTGCCAAACTGTGTTCACAAAGTTGGAATAATGTCATTGTCCAATTGTCTTGGTGTACGTTTTATTAGGGGTCACCACAGCTGGTCATCACATCAACTGCCTGCATGTCCTCCCTCACCACATTCATTAACCTTCTACCAGGCCTTCCTCTTCTCCTCTTCCTTGCAGCTCCATCCTCAGCATCCTTCTCCCGACACACTCAGACACTCTCTTCAGCACATGTCCAAACCAACACAATCTTGTGTCTCTGATTTATTTTTGAGCTGTCCCTCTAATAAACTCATACCTGATCCTGAGAGGCCCCCTCACTCCAGCTCTGCTTCCTCTCTTTTTGTCAGTTCCACTGTCTCGAAATCATCAAAAGAGACAACATAGCTGATCACATTACTGTCGCATACACCTTCCCTTACACTCTTGCTGGTATCTGCCTGTCACAGTAAGGGCCACTAACTCTGGGAGTTAGTAACGCTGGTTAGTTAGCTGCCATGTTAAACTCATACAGCTGCATTATTCTAGATTAATACATCCTAAAATCTTTAGAGGCTAAACTTGACCTATAAGCAAGAATTTGTTTAGTGTATGATAAAAAGGCATGACCCATTTTAAAGAGCTACAAGAGTCTTAGCCACAAATTTAGCTGCGTAGTAATTCAGCCATAGCTTGGCATATTTCGTGTAGTTATCACTCAGCAATTTACGTTTACCCTTCTTAAAATATTTATTTTATTGCATTTATTTGTACTTTTTTATTGCAGTAACATTAAGTCATTTTCATAGCCATTTTGCACTAATGATCTGCGGACAAAGCACACTAAATTCTCTCACACAGCAATGTTACAATGTTACAGTTTATCATATTACAATGATGTTCTGTAATTGTGTTGCGCTATTGTTTATTGTCCATTGTCCATTTTTTTATTCTCTGTTGTCTAATCGTACTCTTCTGTTGAATTTCTCTCTGGATAAACAAAGTTCTTTATTATCTTACCTTAACAACGCTTTACTTCAGTTGGCTTCGCACATAAGTACATAATACACTTAAAATAATTTGTGAGCTGTTTTCTGGAAAGCACCAGTGAGATCTCGGTCTCAAACCAAAGTCTACTTTGCTCGTATCTGCCTGGCACAGTGAGGGGCCACCTGAATTCAGTAAATAAAGGGTGTGTCCCAATACTTTTGTCGACATGCGCATTGACACAAAGCCTGAACAAATACAGCATTGCCAACACATTCACACCTGGCGCGGCACCCAGTGCGCATGCGTAGAACTTGCTTGCCCTTCAGCGCTGTGTAGAATGAGAGCTCGACCACATGTTGGCGGGGAGATAACTTCGAACAAGTTGAAATAAATCCTCGTTTTAGCGCAATTTCATGGACCATTCTGGTAAGTATGCCCACCAATAATGCCATTGGTATAATTTCTGTAAGAAAATTCTTTCTGTACTCCCTAGTTTGGCCGTATCGACGGTATTGTTAGCTTCTAGTGCTAACGCTTGTTTTTTTTAACCGCTGACTAGGCCCTGAACCAGACAAAAACCCGGTTTTGTGATTCCCAGTTAACATTAATATATTTTAATGTATTGCTTATGCCAAACATATTTATATGCAACACGCTATACGTATAAATTAGACATTATATATATATATTTTTAAATAATGAACATGCCGGGTGGCTTCAGCTTGTGAGAGACGCGAGGCTTCATTAGCAGGCCAGCTAACGGGCTAAGTTGTGTAACGCAGGATAGTTAGCTGATTGTTCAACTCGTATTCAGATGAATTCTTCAAAATAAATACATCCATTGATTTCTGGCGCTATAAGCAAACGAGTATCTGTGTAATCTGTTTATTGTTTGATAAATGTTCAGTCTGCTTTAACTTGCTTGTAGCGGCTGATTTAAAAGCATTAGCCACAGCTTTAGTTGCGTATTAATTTATCCACGTTGTGGCACTCTTAATGCATATATCACTCTGCGAATCATGTTACCTTCGTTAACTAAGCTTTGAATAACGAAGTAGTCTTTGTGCATCAGTAAACTTAAAATAACTTGCAAGTTGTTTTAGGAAAGCACTCTCGAGACCTGATTCTCAAACTAGTAGACGAAAGTGTTTGGAATTAAGGTTTTCTCCACGTTGAAATCTGAGTCCGTTTTTATAATTTGAGCTCATGATTTCATATGTCCAGATTAGAGCAAACTTACTTTATTTGTCTACATTATTTGCAACATTTTCCCACTTATAGGGATGATAATTTTTCTATTGTAAAACCACGTTGACCCTTAGTATGTATCTTCAGTTCGGGTCATGAATGGATGGATTCCTGCAGGATTACCTTGCCGTGTTTTCCTGCACCAGCACGCATGGAGAAACAAATTAATTGGCAAATTAATTACAGGGAAATCACCAGTATGTCTGACAAGCATCAGATTTGATTATTTTATGCATTTAATATAGTCATGTTCTTATTTCAGTTGTGGACTTCTTAAGCACTGATGTATGTTACTCTGGATAAGAGCGTCAGCCAAATGCCATAAATGTATTTCAGAAGGTTTACAGTATACTTAAAATAACTTGCAAGCTAATTTTGGAAAGCACCCATGAGACCTGATTCTCAAACAAAAGTAGCTAAAGGGTTTGGAACTAAGTTGTTTTTTTCCCCATTCTAACTTGAGCACAATTTATTAAGTTTTTTTCTATATAGGGCTTTTAATAAAATTCAGAACATCTGGGTTTAGTATTGTATGTAGGCCTGTAGTAATCAGTACTGATATCTTGTGCAGATTAACACTGGCAATATTCTGATTTTCTTTTGTCATTCTTTAGACCTGGATCTCTCTCAGGAGCCCATGACGGGAATGGTTGAGACAAATACCCCTGACAATGGGGACTCTACTGCTATGGAAGGTGCAGGGGATGGTTTCATTTCTGACCTTCCCAACTTAACTCCCGATACTCAGTGGACAATGGACCAAGTCCCTGACACTCTTGGTATTATTGGGAACCAACAGAACCTAGAACAAGACCAGGTGCAACAGGCAGCTACGGTGGAGCAGTACCAGCAGTTTGGAGTAGATGGGCACTCAGAATTAATGGCACAAAAATCTGGTATTTCTGAACAAAGCATTGAAGACCAGCCCAATAACACTGTGCATGTCCCTGAAAGCCAATCGGAAACAAATGGACAGACTTCAGAGTCAGAGCTGACACAAAAGCAAGCAGAGTCGGGCAGTTCCGTAAGTCCTGCGAATATGGAGCTTGAAGATGCATCCAAAGAGGAAAGTGAAGATGGAGCAAGTGATGTGCAGAAACCTACACTTCCCTCTGAATTTGAGAGGCTCTATAAAGTTGTTGAGGAAAACCCTGAAGATTTCAATGGATGGGTCTACCTTCTGCAGTATGTGGAGCAAGAAGTAAGTATCACATTCTCCAGTGACCACATTAAAAGCAAGTAAAGCTTTGTTAAATCTATTGCAATGGTTGAAATATCTGTTTGTTTTTTCCAGAATCACCTTTTGGCATCGAGAACAGCATTTGATGCCTTTTTTCTACACTATCCTTACTGTTATGGTTACTGGAAGAAATATGCAGACATTGAGAAAAAGCATGGGTACATACAGGAAGCAGATGAGGTAAATATCTCTTAAAAATGTTGTGTGCTATTTACCATTGTGTTGGAATGAAATGTTTTCTTACTGTTGCACCATTCTTTTTCCTCTCAGGTATACCGTAGAGGTCTGCAGGCCATCCCACTTAGTGTTGACCTGTGGCTTCATTATATCACTTTTCTAAGGGAAAACCAAGACACCAGTGACGGAGAAGCTGAAAACCGCATACGAGCGTAAGTGTATCTTCCTTGCTTGTATGGAAAATTAATGACCGAAAGTTGTGGAATGTGTTGTGTGGTAACCATATATTATTTACTTTCAGTGCTTATGAGCATGCTGTTCTTGCCGCTGGTACTGACTTCCGGTCAGATCGTCTTTGGGAAGCTTATATTAACTGGGAGACAGAACAGGAGAAACTGGCCAATGTAACAGCAGTCTATGACCGTATCCTGGGCATTCCTACTCAGCTGTATTCCCAGCATTTCCAGAGGTTTGTGCTTTAAGCTGTATGCAAATTAAGCTTATTTTTGATTTGCATCAGGCAGGGACTTTTGTTGGGGACATTTCCTGATTATGCTGTTACTAACTTTTTTTTTTTTGTTTTGTTTTTGGGTAGATTCAAAGATCACGTACAAAACAATAATCCTAAGCACTTCCTGTCACAAGAGGAGTTTGTTCAGCTGAGGTTAGAGCTTGCTGCTGCCAATAAACCAAGTGGAGAGGGAGAAGAAGAAGGAGAAGGAGAAGAAACGCCCACTGAGGAGCTTCCACCAGGCACTGAAGACCTTCCTGATCCTGCAAAGGTGAGAGCCCAGACCTCAATTTGTGGGTATGAAACATGCCGGAGACAGGGAGGGACCTACCTGATGCTGGAGAGAAGCAAAACTGTACAGGTTTGAAGAGGTGTCTTTCCGTTAGCAGCCAGTGAATACCTGAGGATTCCAGTTGGCATCCGTTCAGGGGCTCGAGATAAAAGTGGGACGGGATCGTGACGGAATGACACCGTCCCTCAACCCCAATCCCCCCAGCAGCACGGCTTGGGCCACAGCTGATGTGCAGGGTGTGCATACCTTACTTATCCCAACGCAAGATTCCACTTGTTTCTCTCGAGGTCATGGTGATGTAAACCCTTGGTAGCTGGACATGCAGTTTGCACATCACTCGAGATAAGTTGAATATGTAGTGGCAACATGGACTTTAATAAAATTATTTTATTCTCTAGAGAGTCACGGAGATTGAGAACATGCGACATAAGGTGATCGAGTCACGACAAGAGATATTTAACCACAATGAGCATGAAGTCAGTAAGCGTTGGGCCTTTGAAGAAGGGGTAAGAACATTTATTTTTAATTCTGAAGAAAATAAATTTGGTTTAAGTGAGATTTCAAAATGTTTTTCGTATTATGTTCTTTAACTGTAATCTTAAGTAACAAACTTTGTCTTTTTGCGCTCACATAGATCAAACGTCCGTATTTCCACGTTAAAGCCTTGGAGAAGACTCAGCTCAGCAACTGGAGGGAATACCTGGACTTTGAACTGGAGAATGGGACACCAGAGCGTGTAGTGGTTCTGTTTGAGCGCTGCCTGATTGCCTGTGCCCTTTATGAGGAGTTCTGGACAAAGGTAAATTGAGTTCCTTTCGCACAGACCTTTCCTCCCTCCTTCCCCCCCAACGATTTCACTTCCTCAGTAAAACTTCCTGCACTCTTTGTGTGTAACGTTGATATTTGACTGTATTTGTTGTATTAGGGGATGGCCAGCTTGCCACACAAGATTTGACTCCAGCATTTGCCAACTTCGTTGCATCTCTCCGTCTCCCACTACCTTACAGAAACTTATCTTATTGGTTCCATAAAGGTGCTGATGGGTTTAAAACAGAAATACTCAAAACGATCTTGTCAATGGAAATTCACTGGTGCAGGAATCTGAAATGAAAGCTTAATTTCTGTGTTCTTTCCCTGTTTCTTTCTTGTATTCCTTCTCTGTATCTCCTTCTTTTTCCATCTTTACTTCTGAAGTATGCCAAGTATTTAGAGAGCTACAGCACAGAGGGGGTGAGACATGTGTACAAGAAGGCGTGCACCATCCATCTACCCAAGAAACCTACCATTCATGTTCTCTGGGCAGCCTTTGAGGAGCAACAGGGTACATTTCTTTTCTGTCGCATTCAAATAATGCTTATTTTGCATATGTTTAGTCAATGTATGTTCTCTGTAGTCTTTTTTTATTTTAAAATTCTATTTTAAAACCTTTTTCTTTTTTTTCTTTTCATCAGGGAACATTGAGGAAGCACGGAGCATCCTAAAAAGTCTAGAGGAGGCAGTTCCAAGCCTGGCCATGGTGAGACTACGTCGGGTGAGCCTGGAGCGTCGGCATGGGAACCTGGATGAAGCTGAGACACTGCTGCGAGATGCTATCAAGGATGGGAAAAATGCAAGCGAGTCATCCTTCTACTCTGTGAAACTAGCTAGGCAGCTTCTTAAAGTGCAGAGGAGCATCGGAAAGGCTAAAAAAGTACTGCTAGAGGCCATTGAAAAAGATGAGGTAAGAATTTATTTCCTCTGCAGGTTTAAACCTGATAAATGGGTACCATGGCTGAAAATATTGTATATTAGTTAAGTTTGTTCCTAAAACCTTGCACCTCGTTTGAGGGATGTCATGACTAGTTACCAGTGATTCACAGTTTTATGGTCGTGTAATTAATGTATTTTTTGAGCTTTTATTTCTGCTCAAGTATGTTTGTGGAAGGTAATCTCCTTTCAACTCCTTTATGTGCTTGTAGACCAGTCCTAAGCTGTATTTGAACCTCCTGGAGCTGGAGTACAGTGGGGATGTACAGCAGAATGAAACAGAAATCTTGGCCTGCTTTGATCGAGCCATCAACAGTGCCATGCCTTTGGAGTCACGTGTCACGTTCTCTCAGCGCAGATTGGAGTTTCTTGAGGATTATGGCAGTGACATAAATGTGTGAGTATCATTCATTTCCCATGACTTGTTTCCTCACTTAAGATGCTTCATCCCAAATTGCTCATCTAGCTGTGAGCTCAGTCTGAGGAGAACATCACAAAGTTGTAACAACTCACTAATTGGTGTGGAATTTGCTGATGTTTTATAATTGAATTGGGGTTATTGTAGATAGAACATTAACATTTAATCCCGATTTGATCTGACCTTGCAATGTTAGCATGCTGGAAAACTCTGGAGCTTTGCAAGAAGACTGTGTTACTCTAGCTTCTTGCTGTAGTAGAGAATTGTCAGTATTTTCTGATGCTATACATGGAAGTGTTGAAAATATTTGCATTGTACCCTGTTCAGGCTTGTTGCTGCATATGAACAACATCAGAATCTTCTAAAAGAACAAGAATTAACAAAGAGAAAAGCTGAAAATGGGTAAGTCTCAAGTTGAATCGGTTTTATTAGTATGTGTGTAAGGTGTCTTATCAAAAAGCTCTAATATTCTGAGGAGATAACTTTTAAATGTGTTTACTTATGCAGATCTCAAGAGCCGGAGGCAAAAAGACAACGTTCGGATGATGGCTCAGCAGCATCAAGCCAGGTCATGCCAGACATGCAGGCCAACCATGGATACAACTATAACAACTGGTATCAGGTCAGTGTCGAATCATATTGACTGACCTATCAGTTGTTGGAGTGTACTTACTGATCTCAGGATGAGTTTATTTTCAAAACATAACCTGCACATGCAGAGTAAATGTGCTTGGCAGGAAACGTAGCAGTTCAGCGGCCTTACATTGAACTTCTAGACTGCCTGGACCCACATTTTAACATGACGTAGACCTGGAGAGTTAGCATCCAACACACTTTAATGATTTTTCTGCTCAGACACAGAAATGCTAACAGAAAGCTAACTCTGTGGGTCCAGGCAGTCTAGAAGTCCAGGCTACTTAACTTTGTGCTGTTCTTAGTCATTTTTCTCTTTTCTTCACAGCAGTACAACTCATGGGGCTCTCAGAACTCCTGGGGCCAGTACGGCCAGTACCAGTACAACCAGTACTACCCACCACCACCCACATGATGACCTGATGTACAATTGAACACCGCTGTCCTTTTGATCCATTCTTACTGATTCTCATTAACATTCTCAGTCGTTTGACAGTTTACTTTGTTTTTGAGCATGTGTGTTGCAAATGAGTTTTCCTTCTGTGGAAAAAGTGCAAATAAGTTTTATTTTAGCTTGATTTAGTGTGGTCTCCTTTTGGACGTTTAGTAGTTTGAATGATTTGTATGGAAGAACCAGAAATCGTTAATTCTTTTCTCTTTACATCTCTGCTCTCCTAAATGTGATGTCATCCTGTTTTCAGAGCCAAAAGTAAAATGAAGGCCTCTTATTTTGACTTATGAATTTCATAATAAAGAAATTGGTATCCTTATATTTGTTGTGGTTTATTTAACACCTGCTTTGTAAGTAAAACTACATTTCAGCTGTTGGCATATGGAATTTACTAGGTGGCTCCAAGCCCTGTGATTTGAACACCAGTATTAATTTGATTAGAAGGTTGTTCACAAGCTACTTACCTTGCCTCTGATTATATTTTCTTAGTGTACCTGAAATGAGGAAATACAAATAAAGAATGCACACTATATACCATTATTAGGACAAAGTGAGTAAGTGCACATTTGATCCTGGCTATATTGTAAATGCCTATATTTTACCAAATGCCTATATTTTAAATTGATACTTCTGTCTTATTTGAAGCTATAAAGATTTAATGACCTGCTCATCCAGTGGTATTAAAGAATGTTCTTTGCTGCTGCAGATGACTATGGAGTGGTTTCAAAGGGTTTAAGCCTAGTCCTGAACCAGACAGTATTATGAATGGAAGTTTTTCATTGAGAGAAGTGTAGTACAGAGCTCCATCCCTGTCTGGGAAACCAGGCCTATATGTTGGAACATTGCTGTGGGGATTTTAAAAGCAATAGTGATGTTGAACAGTGGAAAACTTTCTTGCCTTTTCAAAAACAGATGGAGTGGGTGTGCTCGGAGGGTCTTACCTCTTCTGTGGTTCATACTCTGCATGGCGATTGGGATGTTTTGATTTTATATGTCGGCTTTTTGCATGTTTTTCTTAGATATATGGAAATGACCCACACAGCAAAAATCCAATCTGGCGCGTGCAGGTTGTTGATTGAGCCATCACTGTTTCGGTTGTAAAAAAGAAAAAGACAGTGGAAACCGAGAATGAGGGTTTTTTTTACATTTTTGGCCGAAAATTTTTATTTTAATAAACTGATCATTATAGTAAAATAAAATATAGCAGTACATTTAAAGAGGGGCAGAAAGAAGAATAAGGAAGTAAAGTATCAGTAGTGTTAATAACTACAATATCAGTAATGATATCACTGATAAAGTATTACTACTACTCCTATTACTACTACTAATAATAATAGTGAACTAAAATAAAGCAGCAGACTTAGAGAGGTAGTAACTAGAAGTTGGTAGTAAGGTGTAAGAATTATAGTATAATAATTCCACTAAAGTAATAATGATATCAGTAATTATATCAATGGTGATAAAGAACTACTACTACTACTACTAGTAGTAGTACTAAAAATAATAATACTGAAATAAAATATAGCAACACATTTAAAGAGGTATGAACTAGAAGTAGGTAGTAAAGTCTCAGTAGGGTCAATAATAATTCCACTTCAGTAATAATAGCACTGATAACAAAAACAATGATAGTAATAATCACATGTAAGTCACTTTTCATAACCACTTGCACTAATAACCTGTTATTTGATTACATCTGTTATAGTTATTATTTTTTTAAAAACTTTGGTCGAGTTGTTTTGTTATTCCGTTTGCACTATTTTTTTAATCTTATATTATTTTATCTTATCTTAATAATGAAATAAAATATAGCAGCAGACGTAAAGAGAGGTAGATACTAGGAGTAGATTGTGTCTGTACTGCCAATAATAATTCTCCAAAAGTAATATATCAGTAATTATATCACTGACAATATAGAAAAAACTTTTCCTGTAATAACTCTATTGATAGGTGTTGTCTACACGTGACGTATCGTTTCCCGGCCTTCTTTTTTATCGCGCATGCGCAGACAGCGGGTCCTTTTCTCGGCGTCTGTGGATTCCCGAGCAGCGTGCGGAGTAAGGCCCGTATTTTACTTCATTGTTTTATTCTTTTTATCCTCCTCGAGAGGTCTCAAAATGTTATACTGATTCGGTCTCAAACACTATAGTATATGTTTTGCACTGTTTCATGCTAATTTGTCGTCTCTTTGGGGATATTTAGCCTCTTTTTGACCGCGTGTCGCCTCTGCTGTATCCGGAGAGCTAAACCTGGTTAGCAGCTAAAGCTAACTCCTCCACTAACTCTACTGTCCGGGGTGTTTATTAGCACACAAAACGAGAATTAATGGTGGTGTTTATGACCCGATCATCCTTATATCCGTATGATATGGTGTTAAGAAACGTCCGTTTTGTGAGGTTATATCCTGGACCAGTGTATTCAGAACACGTTACAAGACCACGTATAAAAGCACATATACCATCTGGACAAAGGTACTGGGACGAATGACCATTATAACGGGGAGATTAATGGAATTGCGTTGCATGGCTCACAATCTCCGTTCCAGTTTCTTAAAGGTGTTGGATGGGGTTGAGATCCAGGCGCGGTGCTGGCCCGTCATGTTCTTCTACACAAGACATTAGCCCATGAAATTGCTGCTAACAGACTGTCTGTTTCCTAGAGATTTGCAGACTCCTTTAAAGGCCCAAAAAGTACACTGTTAAAGAAACCAGACACCCCTTTAACTTCTAGTAAATGACCGTTTATATACTCTGCATAAAAAGGCATTTCCAATAGATAGGGATGCTGTGGAGCAGCCACACATGAGCCAAAGTCCACTTTGCCCAGTCGGCTAGAGAGTAGTGTCTCCCAACTCTGCACCTTTGACCGAGTTGTGGTGGGTGTGTTGAAATTAGCGATTGAGCTAAATGGGCCTACAGGTCCTCAGGTTGGATGAGCAGTGAAATTGTGTTCAGATGAGTGGTGGAGCACTATTGGAGTGGTTTGTGTGTGTTCCAGAGCTAATCCAAAATCAGTATGACCTTAGTAATGGTCTTTCGGTGGAAGACAGTCTAATCCTCGCTACATTGTTATTTAGCATATAGTACATTGTATCTATGGTCCTGGAGAATCAATTTTCTGGCATGTATTGTCAAAATAAAGGTGAAAGTGACCGTACTGTCACCTGAACACAACAGTACACAGTGTGAACCGCACAAAATTCTTTCTTTGCATTTAACCTATTCAAGTGAAGCAAGGAGGAACACCGTGCCTGGGGAGCAGTGCCTTGCTCAGGGTACCTCAGAGGTGCTTAGCAGTTTTGGGAATTGGAACCACAACTTCCTGATTGCAGGGCAAATGCCTTAACCACTAGGCGACCAGCTGCCCCAGTGTTGTACTGTAACACTGCCACTTCAGCTCAGGTGTTTTATTAGGAGAAGCTAATGCATAGGGCAGGAGGTGCTACAGGGAAAAAGTTACTACCCTCAATTTTTGAAAATGTTATATAACCTGGTGTCTTCGAACCTTCGGATGTGTAGTATGCCTGTTTGGAAAATTATTCGTAAGTATTGTATAAGTATAAATGTTAAAGAATGCAGTGCTATAAATTGAGAAAATGAAGGTTAAAGGATGTGGTATGTTGGCTAACATGAAATGTACATTGAAGCACCTTTAGGCAGTTATAATTGCTGGAATATAATCATTCTGGTCTCCATCCACAGAATTCAACATGCAGCTCTTCTTGCGTGCGCAGAACCTACACACCCTTGAGGTGACTGGACAGGAAACTGTCCAAGACATAAAGGTAAGAATTCTAACATTGAAGGTAGTGCAAACTGCATTTATGAGTGATATTTAGTATTGCCAAGTATACCATGTTTCTAAAACTAAAGCTCTTCTGTTTCAAAGGATCATGTCCAGTCTTTGGAGGGTCTGTCTGTTGAGGACCAGGTGCTTATGCTGGCTGGTACCCCACTGGAGGATGACACTACTCTTGTGAACTGTGGCATTTCAGAGCACTGCACCCTGGAGGTGGTTGGCAGGCTTCTGGGAGGTAAATTGCTTGTTTCCAAGCTGTTTTCCACCATGTTTATCCTTTGCCCTCAAAGCAAAATTTTGTTCTGTGCTTTCATTTTTAATATTTTCAAATTAACCATGGTAGAATTGATATAGAACTGATTTGATATAAAACTGATTTAGCATCCTTACTGTAGATTCATTTGAGCTATATACTAATACTGTGGAAGAATGATTGTTGTAATAGCTTTGTGTTCTCTTCTTAGGCAAGGTACACGGTTCCCTGGCTCGCGCTGGTAAAGTACGAGGACAGACACCTAAGGTAAGTACCAAGACCCCCATAAAGGGAGGCGTATTTTTTCATGCCACTTGTGGTTAAAAATGACATTCTTTATTCCAGATGGTCAAAGTTCATCTTGCCAGTCTCATTAACAAAATTAAATGAAGCTGACAGCTCTAAAGATGGTTGAAAACTAAGTTTCTCTTCTGCTGGTTTCAGGTGGACAAACAGGAAAAGAAGAAAAAGAAGACGGGCCGTGCTAAGCGCCGCATCCAGTACAACCGTCGCTTCGTGAATGTGGTGCCCACCTTTGGAAAGAAGAAGGGTCCTAATGCCAATTCTTAAATGGTCTTGTGGAGAATATTGTTCTTAATAAAGGTTGTGGCATAAACAAACCTGTGCTGCTTGATCAATTTGAGCTGTTTCAATTCGTCCAGCTGCCTGTAGCTATGACTTTGTACACCCTTTATAATGGAGGCTTGTAATTCTGGACAAGTGGTAAATAAACATGCCACTTTAGTTCAACAGTTGTTTTATTGTAACTTCTTAAACATGCAAAACAATATCAGAACAAAAATGGTAACCCCTCCCTCTGCAAAAAGTAGGAAGTCATTTTGCTACTTTACACAGTCTTAACAAGGCCAACACAAACATGACCAGAAATACTTCCTGATTTCTCTGCTCAAACTGAACTTGTATAGTTTCATAGGACAGCAACTTCATGCTAGGTCATCCAAATATTAATCAATTGATACCAACTCAACCTCAAATATGAGCTTGGCATTTGGTGGAATTCTGGTTGAAGACTAGTTAAGGAAAAAGCATAATCTGAAATGAGACATTTGAAAGTACATAACTTGTACATAATTCTTATGAATTACAGTGGCATTACTGTAAATAATGCAAGCCATATACTGTTCAAAATCTGCATGAGCAGTCATACAGTGAAGACACTCAAAGGATACTTGGAATCAGGAAGACCCTTTTTACCATAAGCCCAGTCTGACTCGATTTCCAAGCATGCAGTCTCACCTTTACTCATGGTTAGGAGACCTTCATCCCACTGCAAAAACAGAAGAAAAATATCAAATTATGGTAGGGCTGAAGACCCAAATAAGACTTTCACATGACGGCTAAGCACAGAAACTCACTCCTTTGATGACTTTGCCCAGCCCGACCTTAAAAGAAAGTGGTTTGGCTTGTTTCTTCTTCCTTGCACCTGCAAAGACAGTCAATTACAATTCATCTAACAAGTTTCGCCATTTCGTTCACTTTGACTTTGCATTCTGCATGATTATTGTTGTAGCTCTGAAACAACCTTATAGAAAATACCTGTTCTACTGGTCCATTCATGCTTTTAATGATGAAAAAAAGGCTATAAGGTTTTGATATGGATGTCAAAGTGGTCTTTATTGTCATACCTGAACACACTACACAGTGTGAACAACATGAAATTTCCTCTCCGCATTTAACCCATTCACCGAGTGAAACAGTGGGCAGCCGGGGAGCATTGTGTGGGGCTCCCAGCTGACCCACTGTTGCCTCTTGTATTTTTGGTATTACAGTAAAACATTACATTCAGCATAAACTGTTTAAAGGCTTAGAGTAATGTTACATTACGCATTTTTTGTTCATCACATATCTTATTAAATGTGTGATCACTACCTTATACATATACACACCTGTAGGAATGTTGGTGTCAAAGACAGTGCCATCCTCAAGTGTGCCAGTGTACCAACATGCCACTGTATCTCCCTTTTTGGGGAAGTTGACCTTATCTCCTTTCTTTAACACGGCCTTAGTGAACTTGGGTGGGCCCTGTTAATACAAATCAATAAAAAACAAACCTCAAAAGCTATGAAACATGTTTGAATAGAATTGTGTTGAGTGGAACACCAAATATACTAGGAATCTGTACTTTATCCATTCCAGAATGTTTCATGGCCTAATGTGATACCTCATCCACAACTTCTTCAGTCTTTGTCTCTTTGGGCTTCTGATCAATTTTCACAGCTTTCATGTCCTGGGTCACCTCCTCCACTTCTGTTCCTTTAAACCTCTGCCAACATCCCACAGAAATAATTAACTTGGCCATTC
The DNA here is from genome assembly GCA_037577145.1 of Brachypetersius gabonensis. NCBI lineage: Eukaryota > Metazoa > Chordata > Actinopteri > Characiformes > Alestidae > Brachypetersius > Brachypetersius gabonensis. Next base: position 6,221,126 of record JBBJLR010000160.1, on the reverse strand, counting down.
TCAACCAGGGAAGATTACACAAAAACCTTTTCAAATGCTTTTTAATGTAGCCCACTGCTTACCTTGCTCTCGAATAGCTGGTTGTAGGCCTCGACAAGCTGCTCCTTTTTTGCAGTTTTTGCAACATTCTTGATATTTCCTAAAAGTTTGTGCTCACCAAGAAACTGAAAGCACAGAGACATTTTGCATGTTAACCAAATCTGCCACCTCACACCACGCAAAGCTTAAGTCAGCTTCTTATTCAAAAATCTCCTTTCCACCTTTATTGGTGCGGCACTTAAATTCTGGAGCTTGTACAGCAGACTGGGACTGGCAAACATACTTATTATAACAATATGAACAAAGGTATGAGTATTATTGCATTCACATTCATAGATTTTAACACAGAGTTGGTCCCAGCCTTTGGAGCTATAACAGCTTTCTTGGAAGGCTTTCCTGAAGTTGTGAGGTTTCTGTGGGAGTTTTCATTTTGTGGAGCATTTATGAGGTCAGGCTTTGATGTTGGACGAGAAGGCACGGCTCACGATTTCCATCCCCGTTGTACAGGGTTGAAGTCAGGGCTTTCAAACCAAACTCATCACACTTTGTCTTTATGGACCTTGCTTTGTGCACTGGGGCACAGTTATGCTAAAATAGAAAAAGGCCTTCCCCAAACTGTGTCCACAAAATTGGTGTTGTCCAAAAAGAATTGGTATGCTAAAGCATGAAAAGTCCCCTTCACTGGAATTAAGCCCAAACCCTGAAAACAGGTGTGTTCCAAATCTGTCCATATAGTGCAAGCGTTGCACCACTTAAGGTTGAACTGAGCATTAAAACAAGAAGCCAAGATCATATTGCATTCAGTTGAGCATTAAGCACTAAAATTTAAAAGCAGAAAAAAGCATCAAGACATGTGATCATGCATAGCATTGGAATCCAACAGTGAAGCTATAGGCTGCTAATGCTAGTGAGCTAACACGCATGTGCTGCACAGTTAAATAGACAAAGCATGGATCTCCCAGCTTGGGTGTGAGCTCTGCATACCGAATGGGACGCATTATCCTGGATAAACTTGATCAGATCTTTTTTGGGCACATCGTCACTATTTAGTTTCTCATCGCTCCATTCTCGTGTTGGTTCTGCAGCCATTTTCCTTGCAAACTTCACGACCTCTCACACCTCGCGTAAAAGCCAATGAGCCAATCAGCTCCCTTTACTGTCCTCCATGTCATAGTGTTGCACCATCAATGGAGTGGCGAGGGAGTTCACCACCATCTGAGGAGAAACACCATACAAAGAAGACTAGGAAAGAAAGCAGAAGGAATGTCCCACAAGCGCCACACACCTTGTCTGTCATGTACACTATATGGACAAAAATATTGGGACATATCTCTTAATCACTAGGTATGGGAACGCCCTAATTTCATGTGAACATTATTTAACTCATAAAAATGCCAGGTGTCCTTTTTATAGGTTTCACATAAGGGATGTTCAACATATGGGGTTCAATGCAGCTTCTCCTTAAGTACATCGGGACATTTTGGACAACGCCATACACGTGGGTATGGTTTGACTGTGGCGAAGGCATGACTGTGCCCCCAGTGCACACATGTTTTGAATGTAGAAAATCCAGTGAAATAAATGAAACAAAAATATACTGCAGTAAAGTTGGTTTGATTTTCGACATTCGATTGATTTTCGCTGCGCAACGTTAGGCACAGTCGCAAAACTACTACAAGTTATGCAAAAGAATACAAAAAATCAATTAAACCTATTAATCTCTTCAACAACGTGACTTTGTGGTGTCAGACCAAGTCTAATAACTTTAAACTAATATTCCTCACAAAA
>JBBJLR010000160.1:6192852-6203002 GCA_037577145.1 Brachypetersius gabonensis | reverse complement strand
GAGAGAGAGAGAGAGAGAGAGAGAGAGAGAGAGAGAGAGAGAGAGAGAGAAGGATAGAGAAAGAGAATGCCTGTAGCTACATTACTGCATTATATTCAGCACAAGGCAATTAGCTGACAGCTCTAGATAGGGAAGCGGTCATCTATATTCACATCATGCCTTTACACTGCTGACGTCCTTTAGAGCATTGGAGCAATGACCTTCTTTCTCGTCTGTTCTATCTAGTTAAGGTTAAAATGGAGATTATACCTCATTCCGAAGCTGCTTCCTCAGACGAGCCTTATCTCTCTCACTCTGTTGCTCTTTCTCTCTCTCTCTCTCTCTCTCTCTCTCTCTCTCTCTCTCTCTCTTTTGTTATTGTTCAGCAGAGATTAGTTATGTGGCACGTGGAGTGACCTCAGGGCAGATCTCATATGCACATGTGCCCTCGACACACTTATACTGACTCATGCAGTCTACGTTGTTGTTTTGTCCTTAAACTCTAGGTTTACTATTCAGTCACTGATCTAATAACTTATCACTGCTGTACATTTGATAATAGCAACAAAAGTTTTATAAGTTTTTCATAGCCAGTCAGGTTGGTTTTTGGTCCAAAGGTTGCAGTTAGGGTCAGACTTGGTATTCATTACTGTACATAACTCACCAGTTGTATCTCTTTGAAACTACTTTCAATGTAATTTTGCTTTGAGTCTGTGGGAATTCTTCAGGAGAAAGGAAGGGTAGAAAAGGTCATATAAACTGTACATTTTATTTTGGTTGAGGTTTCATACAAATCTTGTTTCCTTTATGAAGCATTTATGGTGTTTATGGTTTTCACCTGTTGGTCTCTCCCAAGCTCTTCGAAGTTTCTTTGGTCTGTTTGTAGGCGTACAGCAAAAAGGTGCAACTATGATCAGAAGTAGAGCTGTTGAATTTTGTTTCATTTCGGCAAGGTTGCTGTCGCACCAAAATCAGGTAAATATAGTAGCATGAGCAAAACCTCTTTTTATTTGCACCCAACATGTGTTAATATTTTCAAATTACAGCTCGTGAGGGGAACTATGCCCCCATCTCTCTCCCACCCTCCGGCCCCGCACTCATCCTACTCTACTCTCTAATCACAGCAATTTCAGCAGCAGTGTTGGAAGTGGAGATTGCTCCACTCCAGTTTGTGTGTGAGTATGTGTGCCTGTGTGTGTGTGTGTGTGTGTGTGTGTGTGTGTGTGTGTGCATGATATGAGATAGTGCAGGGAATGACACCCAAGAGAGTCAATACACAGCCCAGGATGGATGCCTTGTAGCTCTGCTCAGCGTTTCTAATGCAAGTGTGCCGGCCACCGAACACCGCAATTTTCTCTCCCATGTTTTTTCCCCTCATTTTTTTTCAAGGTTAGTCCTCGCAGATTAATCCGCACTGAAGCCAGAGATATCAATTACCCTAAGCAGGCGCCTTCGCAGTTTGTTTTTCTCTCTACATGTAGATCACAGGGCTCTTTTTTCTGCTGTTGACATTTGAAATGTGAAAGGAAAAAACACTGCGCAGCACACAAGGCACAGACCAAAGAAACAAATGAAAAAGTCTCAATAAAGACCGCTAAATGTTACATGGTGGATACATTTTGACAGGCTAAATCTACAAAGCGTTAAGATTTTAACTTGCACAGTGAGATTTGAACTCACCATCTTTCATGTCGTTTAGTTTCGCTTTCCTGAGAAAGAGCCTTAATGTACAAAAGAGAAATGGGGTATAAAGGCAGCTGGGAGAGAGCATTAATACTGTCTTTTTTTTTTTTTACATAACGGTTTACTTAAATCATTAAAAGACCTAATCCCCTGTTGACTACTGTTTAAACATGCTGGATGGTCCACAAATCCCTCTGCTACTCAAAGGAAACCACCAAGCATTTTCTGGATAGTTTTATTTTGACTTTATACTGTATTTTATATTGTTCTTGTCTTTGTGTCTCTGTGTGTCTGTGGAGTCGTAGCATAAGCAAGTTCTGTCGGGACCAATAACGTTTTCTGAATCAAACCATGATTGTCAATTGTGTTTTTTATATGGTCTCCAGCTTAGAGGTCTCCACAGGCATGACACTGCAGCCCCTATTCAGCTGCTGGAAAAAAAAAGTTATTTTAAATGTGAAATACACTGTTTACTGTCAGTTTATTGTTGATTTTGATAATCATCCAAATATGAAAGAGCGGCCTCCACCCTACTCTGATCAATTGTTAGCCTACCTGTGCTAAAGTTCCTCCTGCTGCTTCTGCTGCAATAGCTTAGCACATTTTGCTGGAAATTATCAAGCTATGGGAAATATTTGCTGTGACCTTTCCACCAACCCAACACCTCCTTCGTTACATTATGAGAAAGAGCGCAGTAGAGAGGTGAGAGGTGAACATGTGTAAGTCACTTATTAGGGCATACACCAGTCTTACCAGAGCCCAATGTTGTATGCTGAGCCAAATCCACTATTTTATGCCATGCCCAAAGGTTGGCAGATTTCTGCTCCTATTTTACTTTGCGCAGAAGGGAACTCTTGGGTTGTTTTTACTGTCATAGGACCACCATCACCTTTCTTGCTGTACCATCTCTCTCAAACAGAAATTAGTAGTTTAGGTCCAGAATAGGCAGTTGGAACAAAATTAGGAGAAGGATTTCTGCTCTCTGGACCCATATTACCCACCTATAAAGTACCCACCTCTGCCCAGCTACACTATATGAATAAAAGTATTAAGACACACCTGTTTTTCAGGGTTTGGACTAGGCCCCTTACTTCCTGAGAAGGGCAATCTTAACGCTTCCGCCTACCAAGAGAATCTGGGCAACACCATGCTTCCAACTTTGTTGGAATGGAGTGTATTTCACTGTTGTTTCTTTTATTCTCACTGTCTCTATCTCTCTTCCTTTTCACCTACTCCATTGATTTACTCTCATCTTCACATTTCAACATGTTCTGGTGTAAAAAAACTTCTCATTAAATTAAACTCGTCAATGAATAAATAAATGTTTCATTCCATAAATGACAAACTTTTCATTTGACTGCAAAAAGTGAGAAAAGCTAAATGATAAACTCTGGCAAACTAAGTTGGCAATGGACTTAATAAGTATCTGCTTCATCATTCTAAAGAAATAAAGAATGAGAAATATGCCCAGTGTGTGGAGTTCCGTCACACTAAATATTCAAAGGCTGAACCGTCTAGTCATGTGCGTGGCCTCGCGATTGGGCTGTGTCGGTCCAGCAGTCGAGGAGTGATGACATCAGCGGCCTCTCAGTCAACAGCACAGACCTCAAACTTCACGGGAAATGATTTATTCAGCAAAGCCGGCACAGTAGGTCACTAGGCTCTCCCCATTACTAGTGCCCGGTTCCCTCCACTCGCTTCATTTATCTTGCCCCATTATTGATTAATTCATGGACCTTATAAAAGTTTCAAAGCTTTGCCAATTGTCCTTCACCATTCTTGACTCTCTAGTTGATCTTCTGCCAGTTGCACAGCATGGCCCCTTTGGCAAATGTGCAGCAAAAAGAGGGAGAGCTCTTTGGGGGACATTAGTAAAGAAGTGCCTGTGTGAACTATGACAATGAGCCACTTGAGTCTCAGCCATCATTATCCTCTGTGAGGCCACTGGATCACACATGAGGTTACGCTATTATCAATTGAAGGACTTAATTAGGGTCCAGGAGGACATAATAAGTATTCCTTACACTGGAATGCATTCTAATGCATGCCTGTCACATGCTGCATATAATCATGTCTTAGAAGCAGGGTATAGTGCACACAGGATTCATATTCATGCCCACCATTCAGAGCGGATGCAATGAGAAAAGTTCATTTCTGTGCTATTGTTCGTGCTCAAAAAACAAAAAAACTGAACGATGGAACAGAGGAGCCGTTTAATGACCACAAGCATGTAATTTTTTAAACACTGTTCAAATGGGACATCGCAGAGCTTCAATTATCTTGAAAGGTAATAGAATGACAACTAGAATGCCATTTATTTTATTCAAATTTTATTTCTTCTTTTTGTGCTTTGAGATATTGTTTCGATTAATAATAATGCCTAATTTCACATTTCTTTGCACAAATCAAAATTAAGAAACAAAAAATACTTCAACATATCCAATCCTCATCAATTCTATTTCACTTAGAGCTGTTAACATAGACACATGCCCTCATCCACTATTCACTATTTATGTAGTCTACTGCATCCTACATACGGAACTGAATAAGGAAGAATTTACTGAATCTACTACACACCTCTGCAATAAATGATCAGGAGAGACATGAGGTATTCTCCATCGCATGCGTCAGAACCCTATACTAGTCACATGTGAGTATTTATGGGAAATCATTCAAGAAATGAAATCATATGGGTTTATTAAATTCATCTCCTCACTACCAATGGCTCTCAAAACAACAATCACTCAGGTCCTCGCCTGCACCTCTGGCATGAGCGAGGGGGGGAGGGCTGAACATGGGCCATCACACTAAGCTGTAACCCAGTGCTTAACTAATGAGAACTGTCACGCCGCATACAATCTGCATTTATCATGCCTTATCTGAGAGGACTGCTGCTTTTCACCCTCACATGTTGGGGGAAGAGAAGTCGAAAAAGATGGAAAGCAAATAGGAAACAAAGGGCCTGGAAAGGATGCATGTACCTGACCTGGGGTTAAGGTTTTAAGGCCTTGGAGGAGGGGAATGCACTCCTTAACGGAGAACAGGTTGAGCTTTCTGGGCTCTGAATAGCATGTAACAGTCATCACTCATCTGCTTAGCACACTCTCGCGATGGGGCTGCCTGCCATTTCTCCACCTTCGCAGCTGCTTACATGGAATAACAGTACAGCAATGGCACTGAGACTGGTTCAAGGTCATGCTAGCCTGAGAGCTGCACGGACAGAGGTTCTATGACTAGCTGTTAGCAAGATTAGTTTAGCCACAAAATAAGAACTTACACACTTTAGGCACTTTTCTATAGGCATACAGGATCTATTCAGTATCTAAACAGTACTTGCAGCATGCTTTTTTCCCCCAATGTATCTCAGGCCAGTAAAAGTGTTTTAGACAAACCAGCAGGGCAATTCCCTTTACCCAGTTCATGTCTGGTCATTCTCCCAAAAATCTGTGTATGGTGTTGTGTGTATGCTTTTGCTTTTGTGGTCTTTTATTATTTATACTGTTGCTAGAATTTTTATTTCTCATCATTCTCCAGCTGTGCGATGAAAACCTATCACAGCGATGTTGTTAGCGATTTCTCACAGCATTAAACAGCTCGTGAGGGGTCACTGAAATTTATCTTCAGCTTCAGCTCAAACAGATAGCTGTGCTTGTACTTTGTCAACAACATTTTGACCAATCAAAAAGCAGTGATGTGATCAACTCGGCTGCCATTCAAAACTGGGCCGTGACAGCTCGGGTACAGTTTGGGTTCGGGTTATTTTATTTGTAATGGAAAAGGATTTATTCACGACACGGCACTTCTCCTTGTCCTGTTGGAAAAGGGCCATTAGGTAGTTATATAAATTCATTTCACCTACATACAGGATTCTACAAGGCCACTGACCTTTCTGCATGGGCTTCTTGTTTTTTTTAAAGGCTGAAGCATTTAGTATTTTGTCAGGTTTTGTCAGGTTTTCTGTTGGACACCTCAGATTTCTGTGTGACACCTTGGAGTTTTATTTCTATTGCTGTTTGAGAGTTAGTGTTATTTAAATGTGCTTTTCATTCTTGCATCAAAAATTAAGTGTAATGCTAATCACCAAAATGTAGTATTTCTGTTTAAATGTAAGTGCTTATATGCAAATCCGAGTTGCTTCCTAGTGGGTATGCAGTGTTTTTCTGTGTGTCAGACTCTTTGGGGCACAGTTTTATTATTTAATGTCCATAATGTCCAACAGACATTGTTGCTAAAATGTACTTGCAGGTCAATTCAGGACAGACATAAAAAAAAAACTCTGGGCAAACTGGGAAAGCTTAAGGATCTGAGGGACCATTGATGAGAGCCAGATAGTGACTGGTTCAGAGCATCTCCAAAACGACAACTTCACGGCACGGGTAGTCCCTAATGGCAGTGGCCTCTTTCAGTAGGATAATGCACCCTGCCACACTGTCAAAATCTGTGTTGATTTGGCCTGCAGACTAAGACAAAAAGAGTCTGTACTCAGAAATTGTGGAGATTCTGGCATAAATCCACATAGGATATCCAAATAAGGTTTAAATGAATGGATCTAACAAAACACTGAGATTGCACAAAATGTTTACAGGCAAATACTCGCTATACTGATATAAAACACATGTGGAACATCACAACATCACAGCATATCAGCCTTTTACTTCAGCTGGTAGCCTAGTGGTTAGGGTGTTCGTCCTGCTTCCAGGAAGTTGTGGGTTCGATTCCCAAGACTGCTAAGCATCTCTGAGGTACCCTTGAGCAAGGTACCATCCCAGCACACTGCTCCTGGGCACTGTGTTTCTGGCTGCCAGCTGCTTCACTCTGTGAATAGATTAAATAAGGAGGAAGAATTTCCTACTGTGTGCTGTGGTGAATATCTGAGTTCATTACAAGAATAACATTTTCCTGGCATTTACTAAAAAGTTATAGAATTAAAACAATATAAAATTAAAGATGTTTAATATGTGATAATAATGTGAAAAGACTAAAGACTTAAGAAAGCTCCCAAATGGCCTAGATTTTATATTAATCCCTATTTGGCTGTATGCTTATTCAGTTTTAGTAACTTTTTCAAATTTGAAAAAGTGATTGAATAGGGCCTGTCTCAGAATCATCAGCAGGAGTTATGGTGAGTGACACTCATGTAATGATTACAAGCATTGTGTGACATCATTATGCTTTTTTGAATAAAGACATTCAACTCTTCAATTAATTTTACTGCATCCAAATTGTAACTTTGATTGAGCGGAATCATTTCAGGTCAGCATATGTCAGTAATAACAGTGATAAATCAGCATGAAGAATACTGACATAGCTGGGAGGGTTCATTGCCTCTTAGGGGAGCATAAATCTCGATAAGCAAGATGCTTTGCCTTTAACACTGATTGCATCTCCTACTTGGATGTTTGGATATGAGTTAATTACTCTCTTGAGGTGAGGACTTGCACCTGGGAAGTACTTTTGGGAAGCACTGGCAGGTGGTTCTACATGTGCTGGAGTAGAAGAGTAAAAAACCTTCGGACCTCAAGATTCATTATAGGTAGGAATTTGTTCTTGTTTGCATCTGGGTTTGAACATCAGTGAAGCACATGTTGTGAGCCAAATCCTGAATGAAACTGCACCATTAAATTAATTCTCTGGTTTAGAGTGGAAGGGACATGGACATAAATGCATGAATTGATCAATTACTTGTGACAATGTTGTAATCATGCTTTTTTTTTTAAGAAAAAAAGTCTTAAAATACATTTTTCATCTTCCCCCTCCCCATCCATTGCACTGCACTAAATTATAGATTATGTCCTTGAAGAGCCAAACAGAAGCCAATATGCAAGTGGTGGTACCATCTTACGGTATTCTATAATTCACATAGTTTTCTTTTTGCCTGAAGGGAGACTAAGCCATACATATCTGGATGCAAAGCAGGACTTTGGAATGAACAGCTCGCCATGAGAAATGCAAATTAATGACTGCCTTGAACAGTGCCCTTCAAAGTGAAATCAAATTGTTTCAAGTGGTATTTCTATAATAACAAACAAGGCAGTTGTACATGCCTTTCATTGGAAAACTAACGTGGAAACATTGAGGAAACAGTGAGAGAAAAAGTATTCAAAACTTTCCACCAGTAGTGAAAATGTATTGCAGTATTGCATGGTTTAAGGCATCTTAGGCCAGACGAAAGCTGAAATATTTGAGTGATGTCCATAGCCTCTCTGTGGAAGAAGCTACAAGGATCAGTACTTTGCAAACATCTAAGCTGACATTGCAGGACAGACATGGTTAAACTGACCTCAGTTAAATTGAGAAGTGGAGGTAGATACATGACATGGATTCGAATATGGCAGATAAAAGACTAAGGACATAAAAGGGATCCATGCAGATCTTCATGAGGCTTAAAAGTTGCATGCTAATGGAAATCCCCTGTTTATATATGATGATCTGGAAACTCCACTATTGCTCTGCATTAACATGAGGCAGCATTAAGCTCCAGGGTTCTGTAAATAAACCCACAATAATGTAAGAATATGCAATGAGGATGATTTCTTTGCAATACTCTGTACGTTGTTGTCTAAGCACACACTAGTGATATACTGTTTGAAAATTCATAGCTCATACCAGCAGCTCTTTGGCATATTCAAATGGTGCATGATACACTTGCCTCATTGACTTTATGTGCCTTCTCAGCAAGCGATCAGTGGTAGATATGGAGACCTGGTGTTTGTTCTGAAGCACTCCATTGTGCACCAGGACTTGTGTGGAATTACTCTGACACCTTGCCAACACCATGCTGACAATTTCAGTGTCTTTTTCTGGGACGAGTAGCAATTTTTTCTTCGGCAGCTGGTCTTCTCTACACTCTGCATAAAAACAATGCAAGGTTACGCTCAAACAGGCAATCATGCCACTGCCATGAGAGTCAATTTCCACAAACGCCTTCCCAGAGTATCTGTCTCGTTTCTCAAAGTTCCTAATCCGGTTTTGAATGCGTGTCCTAGGTGTTCCTTTTTGCTCCATTATTTATGCACATGCTGTTCTGATCTTTTAAATTGGAAAACTGCGTGAAATAAATGGACTGCTTATTTTGTAAAAGACTCATGTACCCTATTAGCACTTTGAGTGGTGGTTCATGCAGCAAAAAAAGTTTTTTAAATGGCTATTATGCTTTTACACCTAGAACTGCTGTATTTTGAAACATACCCTGGGTTCATTTTTTTCCCAACATCTCTCTTCAGATTCCCTCAGATATCAGTGCCAATTCCAGTAAGTCTTCAAAAGCTTTTAAAATAATGAAAAGCCATGAAATGTGCGAACACAGTAAGTGCAAAAAGACCACAGCCCAACTGGAGCGATTGTTTGAGTTTTGAATTCAGTGACTGCGAAAAAACACAAAATTATACTAGCAATTCAGTTCTAGTCAGACATCACAAATGACGGTGCTGCTGGAAGTATTGACACCACACAACCAATATCATTTTAATTTCATGACCTATTAAGATGCCGGGATACTTCAATTATGCTCATGCATTAGAGTCTCACAATTCCTGAGTGGAATGATAGCTATGTTTGATTTAATGTCATATAATTATTGCAAAATGAATTTCAATGGTGACTTTGCATTATTAAATGAATTAGCATGTGTTTCTTCTCTTGAGTGTAAAATGTCTCAGTACACATATATTTGTTATTAGGGAATGTTTATAGCTCTGAATGGTTCAAAAAGCTGCATTACTGACACATAATGAAGAATTATTTAAAAATATAAAAACAATATAAATATTAATGCTGCCTTCAAGTCCTCTTCGGAAGTTCTTACTTATGGCTTTGGGGGTTATAAATGTGGTTTTGGTCAGAAAAGAAGATACTTTTGAGTCCAAGAGAGTGAGTTTATTTTGTGTTGCTGTAATAAAATAAAAAGCAGAGCAATGTATATTACATGAGTAATGTTTTCATCCAGATAGTAGCATTGTGTGGCATATACTCATATCAGTGTGTGGATGAGAGTAGGACACTAAAAAAGATTTAAGCCTGTAGAGGTGCCCCAAACAATAAACAAATAAAATACATTGGAGTTTCCCACTAGACACTGTGGCCTTCCATGTGTGCTCATCTTAGAAATATTATACTTCTTACATGACGGGAAAGAACCACAGAATTTTTGCCCCCATATGATTCACTGTGATAATGTTAAATAATGTTAATGTTAAATGACTGCATGCCTGATAAAGGGATGACTTTGACAGAAAGTTTGTCGATCTTACTTTCTGAGACATAGTGAAAAGGTCTTGTTAATACCCAAACTCAATTTGCCCTCTTGATTTTTAATCAAACTTTGTTTCATTGAAAAGACAGAGATAACATTATACAATATAACAACAAACAGATGGGAAACGTTCTGCTTATCTCAACGGCACCATAACACGGTTCACTTAGCATGCAGTAATTGACTTTTTGTGGTAAATTCATATCCGGGGGAGGTGTGTGTGTGTGTGTGTGGGGG
>JBBJLR010000160.1:6181575-6192752 GCA_037577145.1 Brachypetersius gabonensis | reverse complement strand
GGGGGGGGGGGAGGGGGCGTCATTTCCTGTCAGGTAGTGTGGGTGCAAGAGTTTAATGAAAAATGCATAGTATATATTTAGCACCCTTAATCAAATAAGCCTTTAAGTCACAAGGCACCTTTCCTTTTAAAAGACACAGGATCATACTGGCAGAGAATGGCTCCCATCAGTCCAACTGCTCTTTATACCTTGACTGCAGCTGGGTTGATTTTAGACTGCTTCGATTCATGTAAGAAAATGCTGTGTGCCAGAAACTGGGCCTGGATCTCGAGTTTCCACGCTTGGATTTCATTTCATAACAAGCCCAAATGTATGTCTCATCAATGATGGCTCCTGCCTCTCTGAGTGGATCTGCTGATTCTGTTGGGCAAAGATGAGCTCTCTTTTCTAAATCAGGAGACACAGCAGCTTCATAATTAGATTTGCTTTCCATGCAGCTTGGGCACGTTCAATCTAATCTATTTATGCATTCCCTTTTTCAGGCCTCATTGAGATTCTATTGCCTCATATTTGCACGTTGGCTGTCAAAAACTTGCCTTCTTTTTCCTCACAATTTGGAGGTCATTTTGTGAACGGAGATGGGCAATGATTACCCAATGGTCTCTTCCTGAATCCAGTGTGCTGGAACTTTAGAGACTCTCTTCATTTGCCATAATTTCTGTTTAGGGGGGTCTTCAGGGGAGACTTACAGGGGAGATAGAACACATTTATACACTGGCTGGTGGAAGCCTTGTCTTCGCTCATGTCTTAGTTTCTAACAGCAACTCTGTGGTGTGGATAGTCTGTTTAAGTTTAGTTTTTTTAAGGTCAATTAGATAGGGAAAAGTAAGGGTGGGGGGGTAGTATAGCAACAATTACCTAACAAAATGCATTGTATTGTGCTAACATAATGAAAAATATCTTTACTAATACGTATATATACAGCATAGCGTAAAATGAACTGGACAGCTCGGACAGTTTTGTTATATTCGCTCTGTACAGATGCATGTTCAGTGGGGTTCAGCCGAGTTAATTTGCTTTGGCAATTTTATTTTGAATCACTGTTCTGCAGCAGTCCTGAGCAGTTCAGGAAACCCCCCCCCCCCCAGAAATAATTAAATGATGATGTTGATGAAGATGATTATCATCAACATCATCATTTATTATTATTATTATTATTATTATTATCATCAGTGCATTATTATTATTATAATTATTATTATTACAGAGGTGGTGAGATAGTTGGACCATTAGAATTTCCCTTTCCTTTCATTCCCCCATTTCTCCAAATGTTTCTTGGTTATCTGGATCATGTGGTCTTCCAGATTCTTTGTTCACCAGTGCAACTTTGTGTCACGCACACCAGGTCATGCACGTCAGGTATAAAAGTAGGAAGCAGGTGTATGTTCCTCACACAGACACTGAAGTGACATGCTTCAGTCATTACGTGTCCCTAACCTCTCTAGCTCCAGTACTGTGAGCAATCAAAGCTCAAAGGAGCTACCCTCATCTATCCCTGTGTGTGCGAGTGAGAACGAGGACCCGTTTGGTGCGGGTCTCCACTCCTTACAGAGCGTTCTCAGAATAAACAGCGTGGTTCACCCGCTCCCTTGTGCCATCCGCTTTGGGGCTCTTTCGCCACGCAACAAGGTTGTGTCTTGGTGTGTCTTGGCCCTACATTCCTGTGCATCTGTGACACTTTGCTCTTAACAATTTACTGAAAAGTTGAGGGTTTTAGTATCATGGAAGTGACTCATCTGTGGTTCTCATTTGAACAGACAGACAAACTCCAAATGCAAGAATGGAATAGCTTATCTATAATCAATTTTGGAAATATGCCTGATAGTATCCAGAGAGAAGACTGGATCATTTTAAAACCTTACGTTGTACTTTTAAAAAATAAATAAATATAATAATATTTTAAGATGTCAAAGTATCCTTCCACTTATATTTTTTACATTTCAATGGTTTGATTTTCCCTTTGAGAAAATGAATATGCTTGTACCGCATGCAGATGACTGTACAGTTCTCTCTCTCAAACTTGATATGATTAAGATTGATTATCTTGATATGGTCTGTTTATAATGGATTAAAAAAAGGGAGTCTAACAACAAGATTTTTTTTTAAATTAACAATACGTTGAAACGAAACAATCGTGTGTGTGTGCAAGGCACTGTACAACTAAAATTGAACTGAATTGAAAATTGAATTGTGAGTGTGAGTGTGAGAGAGATAAAGAGAAGTAAAATATTTTGCAACCAACACTGTCCAACTTAGCTAATACTCTATCCACAGCAATACCTAAAACTGACTGACAACCTCCGGAGGATAACTTTGCACTTTAATAGATTAGAATCACCGGCAGATTAATTGTGCGAATGGGCTGAAAACTCGTAATGGATTTCAACAATGGATTTTCTTCTCAGTGAATGTTGTTTTCCATTGATTTTGACCAAGTTTCAAGAGAAGGTAAGGAGCGATCTAGGTTATATCTGCTGTGTTGGTTTGTTTGGCTGCGTGGTGTAAACATTTCTCCTGTCAGTGAGTGGAGAGTCAGATTGGCAGCAGCTAGCCGCTGTGTATGACACGAGAAAACTTGTACTACTAGTTAATAATATCCAGGCTTTGATTTATGGTGTCTTGCAGCTCGCACACCATCTATCACGTCCGCCCAGGTTTGCATTGCTAGCCAGCTACCAAGGCTATCAGTATCCTAGCTGACAATTTTCTTTTCACTTTACTGAAGTTAATGTGTGTGGGGAAAGCGCTTCAGTTACACACAATACGTAGGAATAGCACCGTAACTTCAGCCTGGCAAACAGTATCTTTGCTTTGCTGCTTGGTAAAACAAAGGCAGAACGTCTTAACTTCGCCGTAACTTAACTCCAGTGTTCTAGAGCGCGGCGGAACAAAGCTAAAAGACCGCAACCGAGACACGGATGATAAGTTAGTTTGAAATTGGACGTTCATTGAACATTCGAAATACAAATCCATTACGCTCTTAAGCTATGTGACCTGATGACATCAAACCAACTGTACAGCAAAGAGATTATTATCCTACATTTGTCACAAGGCTTGATTTTTCAAAATTATCTTTCATACTATTTTAAATATTAAAAATACCTTAAAAATGCATATAAATCCATTACACTCTTAAACCATGTGACCTGATGACATCAAACCAACTGTACAGCAAAGAGATTATTATCCTACATTTGTCACAAGGCTTGATTTTCCAAAATTATATTTCATACTATTTTTAATATTTTTATACTATTTTAGTATAAAAATAGTTTTTCATACTTTTCATACTATTTTAGTATGAAAGTTAATTTTGGAAAATCAAGCCTTGTGACAAATGTAGGATAATAATCTCTATGTTGTGCAGTTGGTTTGATGTCAACAGGTCACATGGTTTAAGAGCGTAATGGATTTGTATTTTGAATGTTCAATGAACATCCAATATCAAACTAACTTATCATCCGTAACTGATCTTAAGGGATTCTGTCTTGGTTTTCTCTGTTTTTTACCATAAAATAACAAAATTGATATTTGTCTACATGATAAAACTGATGTCCATTGTTCCAAAAATGGTAATAACTTAATTTCGCCCAAAATTTATGTTACGGTCTTTTGCCTTTGCATGGCAGAGCAGCACACGACAGATCAACAGTGAGGGTAAAAAGGGGGGATTACAAGTTAACCTATACATTTATACATCTAAGTACATCTAAGTTTACAAATACTTCACTTAAAAATACAATACTATAAAATACTATAGGGGACACACAGGTGTCCAACACTGAGCAACTTTTATTAGAGTTCTCTGTAACATTAACAGTCAATATGACAATTAAACAAAACTGAATTTTCTGGTAAATTCAAGCATTCAACTGTGAGTGGGAACAGTTTAAGCCACGGCAGGACATTTACATTTAAATTTGACATTTATCAGATGCTTTTATCCAAAGTGACTTCCATTCCCTAACTACAGGAGACAGTCTCTCTGGAGCAACTTGGGGTTTAGGGTCTTGCTCAGGGACCCAGTGGTGCTGAAGGTAGGATTCGAACCCATGACCTCTTGGTCCGGAGGAAAGTATCCTTCCCCTGAGCGACCGCCACCCTTCGGGACGACTCCCTGCAGTGCTAGCATTAGCCATGTTAGCTAGTTAGCTCTGGACCAAGAGGTCATGGGTTCAAATCCAACCTTCAGTATACCACCACTGGGATCCTGAGCAAGACCCCTAACGCCAAGTTGCTGCAGGGAATGGAAGTCGCTTTGGATAAAATGTGTCTGTGAAATACTGTAAATGTAGTTTCCCCTTACTGTACCGTCCCTTTAATGAAGGGACTATAATAATTGGTTAAATCAAGGAACGTGTGTCAGCGTAAGCCAATCAGCGGCAGAGATTGCATTGAATGCACAGGAAAGGGCAGAGAGAAAAGAAAAAAACACATGACTAGTCGACTTTTTTCAGGGGGTGTCAACTTGTGCTTCTGTAGTCAACTAGTTGACTTTTGTGTTAATGTCGTGATATATACACACTATTATACTCTTCTCCATCTACTCATTCATTTGGCAAGGTGTTCAGGAGGCAGACTGCTTGGCGGAAGAAGCTGTTGCACAGTCTAGCAGACCTGCTCCTGATGCTGCAGAATCATCTATCAGATGGGAGGGAGGTAAACAGTTCATG
Organism: Brachypetersius gabonensis; assembly: GCA_037577145.1. Lineage (NCBI taxonomy): Eukaryota > Metazoa > Chordata > Actinopteri > Characiformes > Alestidae > Brachypetersius > Brachypetersius gabonensis. The sequence continues at coordinate 6,188,079 of JBBJLR010000160.1, read as the reverse complement.
GCAGGGATGGTGGGGGTCCTCCACAATGCTGGTGTCCTTATGGATGCAGTGGGAGGTATAAATGTCCTGCAAGCCTGGCAGAGGGCAGTTTCTATACTAGACTGGGATACAGCTGGTGTCTCTGTAGAAGGGTGGTGAGAACGGGTTTGGGGAGGTGCACCTTTGTCAGCTGTCACAAAAAGTGCAGGTGCTGCTGGGCTCTTTTGGTCAGGGACATGGTGTTTTTGGTCCAGGAGAGGTTGTCTGTAATGTGGGCTGCAAGGAATTTGGTGCTCCTAACTCTCTCCACCATGTCGTCATTGTACCTGATAAGCCCCACAACTGTGGTGTCATCTGCAAACTTTATGATGTGGTTTGTGCTGGAGCTGGAGGTGCAGTTGTGAGTCAGAAGTGTGGAGTATAGTGGACATCCCTGAGAAGCACCTGTACTCAGTGTGAGAGTGTTCGAGCTGGTACTGCCGATCTGGACTGTCTGAGGTCTTCCAGTAAGGAATCCAGGATCCAGCTGCAGGTAGAGATGTTCAGTCCGAGCAGGTCCAGCTTACTGATCAGCTTCTGGGGGATGATGTTGTTGAATGCTGAACTAAATTCGATGAACAGCATTCTCACGTGGGTGTTGCGGTATTCCAGGTGTGACAGAGTCAGGTGTAGTGTGAGGGATATTGCATCGTCTGTTGATCGGTTTGCACGGCTTGCGAACTGCAGTGGGTCCAGTGTGTGTGTGACTCTCTGGAGTCAGATGTGGTCAAGTTTGTTGTCCAGTGAGTGGACGTTTGCCAGTAGGATAGATGGAACAGCCGGCCTGGTTAGATTAGCCTTTAGCTTAGCCCGGATGCCTCCCTGCTTGCCACGCTTCCAGGCTCACTTACACCGCTTGCAGTGTCTCTTAGCTGGGATGGTTTTAGTAGGCGACTTGGGGGTGGGCTCCCAGAATAGGCAAATCAAATTACTCTTTCATTGATTTCCAGAAGTGCGCAGCAGTTGTATATGAGTCTTTGTACGTCTCTCACACAAATGTTTCAATGACCGAAAAGACTACAGACAAAGAAAAAAACACAAAATACACCTATTTGGGATCCGGAGTAGCCACTGTGTCTAGCTAACGCACCGCTATTTATACAGTCCTTCTCTAATAGATGAGAGAAACTTGAAACTATGTATGAAAGTAATGCTCTGTAATGTGCAAATATTATGCAATAATATGCAACATGCATACATTTTTAAATATGTTTTGACTAATAATATGAACTTGTATGGAAATACAGCAAATATCCTAGCATATGTCAATAGCCCAATAACTAAAGTAAACTATTCAATAGAACAATTGAAAATAGTAAATACTATACTTGGAGAGCTATTAAATGGCCAAAGGTTCGGGGACACCCCTTCTAATGAGTTACTTTAACTATCTGAACCATATCCATTGCCAACATGTGCATTAAATCAAGTTTGTAGCCATAGGATCTCTATAGGCAGACCCTGGCAGTAGATTGAGCTTAATGAAATGCATACTCCTTAGTCAGTGCCAAACATTGGCCAGAGTAAAATAAAGAACACTTCCACTGAACTCTGGGAGAGTTTTGAAAACATGTCCTCTGGAATAATTAATTATTCAAAGCTTCACAGTCTGGCAGTATGACAGATGAATCAGGCCAGAAGAATATTAAGAACGTTATCTGTGCAAAAGCATTATGCCAACTGTAAAGTTTGGTGGAGGAGGAATAATTGACTAAGACTGTGTTTCATGCTTTGCTTTGATCCTAATTAATTCATCATTCAATGATATTCTAGATAATTGTGTACTTCTAAATTTGTGGCAGCAGTTTGGTTTGGGGAAAGCTCTTTCCTGTTTTAGAGTGGCAGTGCCTCATCCAACCCAATTTTACAACCTCACTAGACCCTTGTGGTTGTATACAACAGAAAAGTCTGCCAAGAAAGCTGGATTAAATGCTTTCTGAAAGCTTTTCAATCTTACATTTATTTTGAAGGTCCAGGGTCACCTTTTGCTAGTTTGATTAGTTAAAGGAAAATCAATGGTGCTGAATGCTTGTTGTATTATTTGTTGTTTTGAAGCTGCTGTTGGTCTGTTGGTTACGATCTACTGTATGCATATTCCCTGAACTTGGACAGATGGGCTACATCCATTAACTGGTAATGTTTACTGTCAAATCCTAATGGAAACATATACAGTTGTTAAATGACCAACAATATAGTAAGATGACATGAGACAGGAACATATCAGGAATTGCAGAACATCTCATTCATGACAACACAGCTGGTGGCCTAGTGGTTAAGGCATTCGCCCTGCGATCAGAAAGTCCAGGTTCGATTCCCAGAACCGCTAGGCCTCAAAAACACCTCTGAGGTACCCTGAGCAAGGTACCGTCCCCACACACTGCTCCCCGGGCTCCGTGTTCATGGCTGCCCCCTGCTTCACTTGGTGAATGGGTTAAATGCAGAGGAAGAATTTCGTGCTGTTCACACTGTGTGCTGTGGTGTGTTCACGTATGACTGAATGATCACTTTAAAAAAAAAAACAAAACACACTGTTAAGACTGTGCAAAAAACAAGCGAAACCAAAAACTATTGATGTACAGTATAACAAGAGCAGAGAACAGGCGTAAGTACTTAGAAGACTGAAACATGCTGCCAAGGACATGTCCATGAAAACCATTATGACACTTGAAGCCTTCAGTTTCAGAAACCGCCATCAAAAATCTAGGTGATTATTTTAGTTCAGTTGTTTTCAGCCCGAATCCTGGAGGTTCCATACACCTAAATCTAACACCTTTCATATTTGAATTACTGTAAAACAGCAGACATATATTAACTATATTAGATTTTATTTTTTAGGAAAAGCATTTGTATATTCAGATATACATTTTTATATATAGGTTTAATTCTAATTAATTTCCCCCTTTTCTCCTTGATTGTTGTCTGAGTGTGCTGCTGTTGTATGTTATGTTGATATTTCGTCTTAATGTATATGGGCACTTTATTTCTCTCTCTGAGAAATGTGAATATCAGCTTTACAGAAAATCACATAAAAATATCACCTAAAGCAACTCTCTTTTCTATTTGCACTGCTGGAAGATGACTGTCATTTTTTTCTTTGCTTGTATGCTTGGAGAGTGATGCTTGGTGAATTGATACAACAGAGTAGCTGTGCAGAGTGTTGCTTTGTGGGTTGGGTTCTGCAGCTTCACCTCTCCTTTCTCAGTACACTTTCTAAATATTAGATTAGAGCAATTTAATTACACAGAAAGCAGGACTAATAGAGGAATTGAATTAGTCATTGAAACAGGGGACAAAGTGGCAAGGATATTGTCTAATTAACCTGTGTCGCTTAGACTTTAAGAGTGCTGCTTGTCATTGCTATTGGGCTTGTTGCTACCATGACCTCGAATGTCCTAACCTTGTCAGCTACACTTAAATTGTCATCTAGTTAGGGAATTGACAGGGCTCATTAGAAAGAGCATGTTAAGTGGGCAGACTTTCACATGTGTAAGGACCCTTGATGGGCAGGCTAATATGCCACCAGTCATGGGTCCCCAATTACTGTTATTCCAAGCCAGTTTTAACAAATTGTGAACTAATAGACTGTCTATAGCAAAAGCTAACTCCAGGCTGAGCCAGAGAATCTAAAATGATGAGACATAGTAATAGCAGTTTGCTGAAATGTAACACCATTCCACTGAGATGATGTTCGACTCTAATTTCTGTTCTGACCTTTACCTTGTCAATAAGTATAAAATGATTCTCTTGCAAGTATACCTTCTTCATTTCAGTTAGACTGTTCTGAAGCTTCTAAGAAGGTATTATGTTGCAGCTATAGCCATTTTGCATACCTACCTACTCCCTCTGGCTCTTTGAGGCTTTTGTGGTGGTCGCTGTAAAAAAAAAAAGAAGCCTTTGTCAGTTTTCATCATTTGCTGAGAAGAGGCTAACAACATCTTCAGGCTAAACCCTGAAGCTCAGCTGTTTATCTACTAAGCCATCCACTGCTTCAAATTCAAGGGAAGCTCCATAAACCCACATGTCAATCTCATGACAGGACAAGTTCTTAATATTTTTTCTCCCAGTTGATTTTGCTGAGGTTTTCTTTTTCATCTATATTTTCTCCATTTTGTGCTACAGGACTGTTGGCTGAAGTTATAGTGCCGGTCTGGGGAATGCGTGCCTTGGTTTGTTAAGCAAAGCCTACGGCTGAAATGAATGGTATAGCAAAGACTGCCTTTGCATTATCAAATCCTCTGCTGTGATCTCCGACCTTTCTTACTTGTGAACTGAATAACAATAGTGCTGCTCATGCCCCTCATGCATGACCCTCTCTTGGTTTGCTTCCTCATTAGCAGCTGTGTCTGTATGAGGAAGTCCATTAGTAATCACCATCTCCCCTGCGCTCTTTCCACAGCTCTCTTTTTAGGATCTCTAACCATCTCCTCGTATCTTCTTGTCTTTCTCCCTCTCACTTTTCATACACCAAATGCTTCTCATTTCCTTTATTCCCCTCGTCCTCGGGATGTGCACACTCCGCTCCAGGCAGCCTACAGTTTATATGTGGACTGTGTTTTGGCCCAGGTTAGAAGATACTGCCCAGCCAATTTGGATTTAAATTGGATATCCCTGAACCTAAGGCCTCTCGGTATGTCTTTCAGTAAATAAGTAAAGTAAAGGTGAGACCAGAGCTGCAACAGCATTAATCAATAGTTGTGGTTTTCAGAAGAAGTATCAAAGATCTCTCAGAAATAATAATAGTTTGCTATTTTACAGAAAAAACGTTTATTCGTGTTTGCCCATTATTTGTGTATGTTTTATCATTATCTGTTACATATCACTGGAAATAAGATTTGCTATCACCTGAGTATCATTTACATGTGCAGCATTTTAGTTTCACAGTCCTCTTGCTACTGTAGTTTGTGTCTACAGAAAATATGATTTCCAAAATGCATGTGGATAATGGATCACAGCGACTCTTCCAGTGACTCACCATTATGTGTCCTTCAAATTGGATTATCTGTTAATCAGTTTCGAGAGGAAATGGGGTCTTCAATGGAGATGTCCGAACATCTCAAAATACAAGATACTGAAAAACAAAGATATAACAAAGTGAACAATTGCATGATTAATCTAAATGCTACCTGTGACACCCCAAGCTACACTGAAAACAAATTGCAATTCCAAACCAAATTATAGCAGTCAGAGGCAGGTGAGAGTGCATGGCATTCTTACTCAGTCTTACTCCTCTGATTATTTATTTTTGGAGTGCAATTTGTTGTAATTGAAAATGTCAGGGACAAATGTTGCCCACAAACAAAGCATGGCTAATTGTGGCACCATAGGATGGCTGCCATGAGAAAGAAATTAAATGGATGAAGTGCGCAACTAAACACATGATTGCGAGGAAGAAATACTAAGAAGAATTAAAGTGGCTTTTAGATACAAATCTGACAGAAAGCCTCAGTTCCACAAGGGCAAGGACAGTTTAATGGAGACTTACACTCTGGTGTGTCCAGCCTTTATACCCATCCATAATGTTATGTGCTTTCCTGCCCCTCCACTCTTCCATAAACTGCTGTTATGAGTCCATGAACTGACTGGACTCCAGCTACACTGTTTAATTTGATTTACTTAATTGTTAAATGATATATTTGTTTATTTTTCAGTTTGTTTTGTACTTTAAACATGGATTATGTTCACCACATTGCCAGACTGACCACCACTTTGACACTCATAAGTACGGGCCAGTAAAAACCTACTGAGGTCTGGACCTTGCTTATTACGTTTGCATGTGTGTAAAATAAACATGTACACCTACTTCCACTTTCTTTGGTCCTGGCTGCATTTCAATATAAGGTAAGGTAAAAAAAAAATATTAGATATTAGATATTAGATATAGCTTAAGTGTGATACTTATTTACTTAAACAAAAATGTTGTGTTAGTTTGATTGTCTTAACTTGTGATGGAGTAAAATCTTTTATTCTAATTGCATGTCACACTGCGGTGCTGTGGCGTGGTATTGCCATCCTAGTGGCCCCAACATGTGATTGCTAGTTCCTGAAAACATGAAAAGCCTTAAATCTCATAATATCCTGTTCTCATAAGTTTAGGAGATCTAAGAAAACAGTGTGAGTGAAGTGAAACAGTCGCATGGGTTAATATTCCAGTATATGTACAGCACCACAATGTCACATCCACAGATGGTCCTTTCTGCCATTCTAGTGTTAAATGTAGATGCCCATTATTCAATCCAGTAGTCCAACAGGCATGTCATTTCCACAGGGTCTGCAGAGTAGATCCGTGAACTTGATAGCGTGCAGCACAGATAAAGACACAGTGCCATGGAGAACACTATAGAACCTTGTGCAGACTGCATCTCATCCAGAGGCCTCATTTTATAGTGGAGATGAAATGATTGTGTAGCACCATGTGAGAGAGAGAGAGAGAGAGAGAGAGAGAGAGAGAGAGAGAGAGAGAGAGAGAGAGAGAGAGAGAGAGAGAGA
>JBBJLR010000160.1:6149830-6171143 GCA_037577145.1 Brachypetersius gabonensis | reverse complement strand
CAGGTGCCTCCAAGCTCATCACAAGCCTGGAGTCCACCTGCTGACCACACACAGGCACCCTGACCCGTGAACACACCCAAAACACTGACCTAACGTAACTACAGGCTGCCTTTAACGGCAGCCTCCCTCAGACCTCACAGATGCCAAGGAAACCAGTAGCATTAGTTAAGATGAGTAGGCTGTGATGAAGGCAAACATCACAGCTTGAACAGCCCAGATAGGTTAATTCCTCCTCTGAAATTTTGGAAGAGGATCTTTCAGTCTAATGAATCATGAATGCAAATTTGAGATTTCAGTAATTTCAGTATTAGCGAGGCATTGTCGTTTTTCAGTGAAGTGGTAAGAATCATTCAAACGGCTGGAGCACAGTAAAGCTAAGAATGTAGACAGCAGTATAAAGCTGCTGGTTGAAACTGCAGAGTTAGTGTTCACTAAAGAAGGATTTAGAAAGTGGGATATTTTAGACAGATTTATCAGAGCATAACAAGGGCAAACAGCGCAATTTATGTTTGCCAAGCTAGAAGCTTACAGAGCAAACCATAAGCCACAGAAGTGTGGCATGCTGCTAAACAACTGTATTGGAGCAACAATAATACAAAAGCCTTTTCATTTTCTTCACATAACCTTTTCAGATACAAATAAGACCTCTTTTTAAAGTAATTACTATCTATAGACCACCAGGGCCTTAAACAGAGTCTTTCAAGAATTCATTGTTTTTCTAGCAAGCACAGCAGTACATAGTGATAAAGTAATAATTGGAGACTTTGATATTAATTTGGATAACGAACACAATCCACTGAAAGCAGGATTTGCATCTATCCTGGATCCTGTAGATTGTAATGGGGCCCACTCATTACTGATTCAAGATTTCAAGATTCAAGATTCTTTATTTGTCACATGCATAGTCATACAGGTACAACACACTCTGAAATGTACTGCAATCACACCCTTTGTTTCATTTTGACCCCATTGTTATTCTTTTCCAGATCACTTTTACATCATTACTTCATCACATGCAGTGCCTTCCACAACTATTGGCTCCCCTTGTAAAGCTTAGTAAAATGGCTAAGAAAAATCAACCTTTTAGTAAAATTGCTTCATGTCACACTGAGAAAATGAGAAAAAAATCCAGTCTTTCATTGGAATGAATTTACAGAAAAACAACCTCTTCAGTAAATAATTATTTTCAACAAAAACACTTATGCTATTATTATTGGCGCCCCTGGAAAACACGATTTCCATTTAAATTGACAGGAGTCAAGGAACTTTAAGGCTAGAGTCCATGATTAGTTTGAGTACAAATATGAGGTGACAAAAAGACCAAATTCCCTTGGACATCCATCAAGACAAAACAAGACAAAAGCGAAGGAATGTATTTAACTTCATAAGTCAGGGAATGGTGGACATCATCTGGAACTGTTACAAACTTGTCTAGAAAAAAGTTTATTTTGTATTCATGTACAGTAAGAAGGGTGGGAAGAGAGGGAAAAATAAAATCCCAAGGATTCATTTTGGTAATGAAAAAATAAAATCTTTCTAAATCTTTCTGTTGGGGACTTCTGCATCTGTCAGGAAACTAAAGCTGTGTTGTCACTGGATCTTCCAACCATACAATGATCATGAAGCATATGATCAACTCCACCCAAAATGGCTAGCTGACCACTGAGTCAAGCTTCTGGCATGGCCATCAGTCCCCTGACCGGAACCACACTGAAAACCTCTGGCGCGAGATACAGCAGAGAGATCATAAGAGCGGACCTATAACCCTGGATGATCTAGCGAGATTCTGTACAGATGAGTGGTCTGCTCTATATTTCTCAACATATATGTTGTTTTACAGCCAAAGGAACGTTGAAAAAAATATTACATGCAAACGTGCCAATAATTATGGCATTTGTTGAAAGTTATTATTTCTTGATGAGGGATGTGTTTTTCTCTGAATAAATTTATATACTTTTTTAATTTATTTTTCTCATGTTTTCTGTGTGAGATGAAACTTCATCAAAAGATGGAATACTTGTGGAAGGCACTGGATGTGCTTCATCTTGAATAAATGTATCACCTTGCTTTCATATTAGGTATACAAAGACAGTTCACAGGTCTTAGTTTCACTGAAAACCTTCCATTTCACATTAGATAATTGGGCACCTTCAAGACATTAAAGCTTGCTCTGTGGGACAGTCTCTAAACTAACTAAAAACAAGGGAGGTTCTGAGCCGCAGACACCTGCAGTTGGCAGTAGCAAAAATGCAATGTTCTTTAACAATAAAATCAAAACCACTGGACAATGAATACAAACCACACCTTTAACCCCGACATATGTGCTTTCTGATACAGCTGATGTTAATATAGAGTCAAATTTGGGGTACAGCAGAGATGCTTGTATCCTTCAACAGACAGAGCTTAATATAGTAATCTCATCACCAATACCTTCTAGTTGCATACCACTCAGTATAGATTGTACAGGCTTGCTTAATAAAAATCTTAACAGTAATAATAAACTTGCTTCTTAGCCATGGTTATATAGCAAAAGCTTTAAACCAATTTAGCATGTTATCAAGCTTAAAAAAAAACTTTATTCATGGAAGCTTTTAAATTACAAACATATTTCTAATCCACCATTCAACATTAGATCCTCATACCTGCAATTCGTACCCGCAAAGGAATTGCAGATATAAAAAAATAATCTGGATTTTGACCTCATCAAAGCTCAGAAATAGCCCTGGTGAACAATAAATTATTCTTAGTAAATGACCATTATTAGTTTGTAAGCGTAAACAGTTAAATCAAGGAAGGAAAACCATGGGCTCTCAACCCAGAACAGAGAGGAATGAGAGAAAGTACGCAGCTGCCACGTTCCTAAGAACACTCACACCACACCTTTACTAAGGAACCTCCACTGGCTCCCTGTGGTGCTTGTGTTAGGTTTATATCCATAGCGCTTGCTTTTAAGACCAAAAACGGACTTGCACCCCCATACATAACAACATTGATCAAACAACGTGTCATTTCTCGTCCTCTCAGGGCTTCAAGCACAGCTCGTCTTGAGCCTCCGCTGCTCAAAAGAAGAGGGAAACATGCGTCAAGACTCTTTTCAGTCTTGGCTCTCCAGTGGTGGAATGAGCTCCCTCTTCCAGTCCGATCGGCAGAGTCCTTCGCTATCTTTAAGCATTGCCTGAAGACCCACCTCTAGTCAATTTGGTGACTAACTATATCCCTAGCCTACTGCTTACTTATTTCTTATAAAACAAACAAGCAAACAAAAAATCAACAACTTCCTTTCCCTTGACTTCTCTATGGCTTATGTATTGTTGGGTAGGTGTTGGCTAATTATTATTTGACAGTTGTTGTATAGATGCTCCAACTGTGCAGTATCTCGGTTAAAAAGTTGGCATGGATTTAAGCTGTTTTCAGGCAAGAAACAGTTGTGGACTACTTAAGCACTGATGTATGTTGCTCTGGATAAGAGTGTCAGCCAAATGCCGTAAATGTAAATGTAAAGTAGAAGAGAGAAAGAGGAGAATTAGACTGGAGAAAGCATGTGGTTTGATTCAGCCCAAAGAAGAAATAATATAAAGGATTGCGTATGAGGCATAAACCACCAGATGTTATGTAACTTTGTCCTGATCTGCTCCAAAAAAAACAAGCCTATATATCTATATATCTTGCTAGTTTCTCTGCAAACTCAGTATCAATTCTGATCTCAGTTCTGATCTGTCTTTTACAATCTTTCTTAATCTTTAAAGTACTGATAAGCTCTCTCTGAAGGTGGATTCACAATGCATCTCATAAATCAGCAGATTAAATGGGGAGTTAAATTGGAAGTGTGGAAAAATCAGATGGAACTTATCCATGCCCTTCATTAGGGACCTGGGGGGACCCTGCAGCATCACGACTTTTCATTGGCTGAATGGAATGTTGACTGAACTCGATGTCTTGAGGTTCTTTCAACTCGAAGTCTTGAGGCGTTCCAGCGTGTTGCAGCCCATTTCCACGTCTGGATAAGACATGCACTGTGCTCACTTTAAATGGGTATTAAATTGAATGAAGTTGTCCTTGACATGAAAGACAGCCAACACATTTCCTTAAGATGACTCATTTCTAAACAGGATGTACTTGCATGTTAATGATTGAATTCACATAAACATTGTTTCTCATAAACATGACTTTTGTAAATGTGAATTTCTATGACAGAACTCTCTTAATGAAAGAGGACTGATGTTATATCAGTTGTGATATAAATCTAGGTAACCCCTCGGATTTACGCGGATCAGCATTCGCGGATTCAGTCTCAACAGCAACAAAAACACTGAAAAGTTGTCAACCACCATAAAAAGAAGAAGAAGAAGAAGCATGGTGCAGCATATAGCATCACTGCTTTGTATCTTGTGCTCGTATTTTAGTGTTTTAACCCCCTCCCCAATTTTCAACTGTCATCTCAGTTTATTTAGCATTAGTAAGCCCTGTCAAAACATGTGGGTAGAGAGAGTTGTTTCAACGTCTCTTTTGTGTACAAGTGTTTGTTTTTGATCGCCACACCCTGCTAATGCTAACCAGTAATGCTAACCGTTAATGCTAATGGTTTTTTAAGCAATAAAGTTTTCTGATTCTGTTTATTTACCTTTACATTTTCATTAAGGGTCATGCATTAAACTGAGTTCAACACAAATTTAAAGTGTCCTGTGAGCATATTTGGAGGGCATTTTTAGGGTTACTCTACATAAAAACACAACAACTTTGTTTTTCACTATACGCAGGCGCTCTTGGAACGAAAAGCTGTGTAACATATTAATTTTAGACTAACTTTTAGATTGCATTAACACATTGATAGTTAATCTGCTAGCATTACAGATTACCAAACAGAAACACTTGTAGGAACAGGCTTTAGAGAATAGTGAAGTTTAATGAAGAAAAGTCAAGTTCTTCTCTTGCTGAGCTCAAAACGAAAACAAGCTGCATGTAACACAAAACACAGGGAGGTTCCCAGAGGATCTTTACTCCGAAGGGAACCTGAGCACAACTGGGGAACAGGAGAGCTCGGCTGCCTCGCTGACTCACGCGTAGCTTAGCTGATCCACTGGTAGCAGGGACCAGTACCAATACTCCTTAGACTAGGAGCAGAACACGAAGGTCGATAAACCCCCACTTACGTTTATAGGGATAAGGGAGGAGAGACACAGAGAGAAGGTTCACAGTCACAATCCCAGTCATGAGTGAGAGGGTAGGATACTTGCCTCTGAACCAAGAGGTCATGGGTTCGAATTCTACCTTCAGCACCATCACTGGGTTCCTAAGCAAGACCCTTTACCCAAAGTCCCCTGCAGTTAGGGAATGAAAGTCACTTTGAGTTAAAGCGTCTGCTAAATGCTGTAAATGTAACTGGGGATCAAACCCATGTTGCAGGTGGTATTATCAGAATCAGAATCATGTTTCTTGGCCAAGAACGTGAGTGTACACATACAAGGAAAACAACAACAATATTTAAAGAGACAATGAACAATATATAATATATAATACACAATAATATACAATCTACAATATTAATCTTTTATGTTGAAACTGGGGTTATTGCTTTGTTATGTTCACCAGCTATTTTGTGTTTAGTTAATTTAGTATTAAGAGTGTCCTTTTTTTGCTATAGTATTTACGTTCCACAGTTTGTGTTTAGTTCGGGTTCCTCATTTGTTTGTGTTTATTTGTAAGTTAAGAAAATAAAGAAAAAGAAAGCATGGAAGTCTGCTCAGCAGAGTTCACCACAAGCCTGTGGTGGACAGAAGAGAGTTTCCAGAGAGTATCCCAGCCTTGGGATGAACCAACGAGAGTGAGTCGGTTCATTATCACAGAGTTGCTGGGTGGTTTCAGCTCTGAGGACAAGGAGGAGGACCAGAACTACTGGGGCAGCAGGTGGGTTGGCGCCACCCCAGGGCTAACCAGCTGAGCCCACCATCCATCGCTGCCTCGGGGGAGGACTAGCGGTGCATCGAGGAGTTAGAAGGAAAAGCTAGATCAGTTCAAGGAGCTGATCGCATGCTTGGTCTTATCCCTCGACCAGCGACCTCCTCCAGCATACAGCTCATCTGAGGCTCCAGCCTACAGCTCACGAGAGGCTGAGCGGCCTAGCTACCCACCAGTCCCAGCGCCAAGATGGCTCGTGCCGCCAGTCCCAGCACCAGAACGGCTATCGCAAACTCCCCTCATGAGCAACAAAGCAACTCTCCAAAGCCAGGAAGCTCTGTCCCCGAACCTAGCAGCACCAGTTGTGCTGCAAAGCCAAGCACCCAGACTCCAGAGTCAATTTAAAGAGTGTTGTTAAAAGGAAGTATGCAACACAGTGTTGTAAATCCCATCCTGAATTATTTAAAACATGTTTCCGGCATCAAATTCAAAATGAGCATATATTTTTCAAAAAACAATAACGTTTCTCCAGTTCAACATTTGGTTGTCTTTGTAATAATTTCAGTGAAAATGTATATTCTTTGCAAATCATTCCATTCTGCATTTTTATCACTTTTTTTTTAATGGGGTTATAAAAGTAAAAACGACCATAAAGACAAAGCAGTAAGAGCTCCAGTAGTGAGAAATGGGCTCAGTATCAACTTGTTTGAGCCAGAGTGCAAAGTAGAGAATGCATAAAATTTGGAATGACTGCAGTTAAAATGAAGAGTATCAACAAAACTGACTCAGAGAACTGGAATTTGTTTTAGCAGTCTGTTTTAGCTGAAATTAGCAGGGTTGTATCACTCCTGTCCAGCATCTATTGGTTATTACTAGTTTTAAAATAAAAAAAAAAGGCAAGCATGGAGTGATGTCCAAACTGGAAAAAAATCTTTCTTCTAATTTCACTTAGAAGTATACTGATTTGAACCCCTCTTTGAAGAGAAAACTTCTCTTTGCACTTCTTGGCACAGAAAAAGCATTGGAGTGGGGCTCTGCAGAGACTCGACTGATTACAGTGACTGAATGTCTCTGGAGTTTGAGAAGAGGAATGGTGCAGGGCTGATGGGAGGCTTCGAGGGCATGCTGTTCTCTGACAAAGCCTTTCACAGAACCTGCTGGTCAAGGGCAACCAGGGGAAAGTGAGTTAACATGTGGGCCCTCTTTCAGTCTCTGTCTCTCTTGCATAGCACCAGTAACCCTGCCATGCAGAGAGCAGCAAAATCACCCCCATCAGCCCCCATTCACCTTCTCACAAGTGTGAAATTTAATTGGACACCTGCACTGCCAAGAGCACCCAAAATAGATCTGTAGCAGCTATTTCAAAACTATGACCTACTGTGTAGCCAATTGTTTGAAAAAATATGCTGTCTCGTTTTCACTTCAGCATACTGTGCACAAGACTTGTGGAAAAAAGTACTCCCAGTGTGGAGAATATTTCAAAGGAAAAAGTTATGCCTGTGGTGGAACACAACTGTAATAAGGCCTTAATTTGCCCTGGAACAAGTCACATCCAGATTCAGCACCTCCCAGACTGGATCTGGCACCAATTTTAATCTGTTCTGGCACCTCATTCACGTATGAAATACTTTCATGCAACTAGCCAGACACCACCATTTCAATTATTTTATGTCCAAGTACAAGTTATTCACGGAAAATTACACAGAAATTGCACAGAACAACTAATTATAAAGTGACATTTCCGGTATTTAGTCCATTCAGTCTCAGAATTTGGTTGTGTTTTCAGTTTCTCATGATCCATGTTATCACAATTTCAAATTTACTCTCATCAATCCATTAATCACAGTGTTATCTTCTCACAGTGAAAGACCTGTGGATTTTTTGTGGAGCCTGATTTTCTCTTCTCTTTCAAAGATGAAAGCTTTAAGCACTGTTTATCTGATGGTGACAGTTTTGGTGATCTACCAGGTCTTGCTCGTTTGGTAGGAGTCCCATTTTCTCTCTATCTTTTAATCATCTTCTGAACTCAAAAACTCAAACTGACGTACAAGTGAACGTTTGATGTTGAAGATCCTCATTAACATACTTGTTAGTCCTAAGATCCAACGTTATGGGGAAACCTCGCACTGAGATATGTGCCAGATGCACTTTTTTGTTTGTTCTGGGACCTCCTTCTACCCTTCGACCTACCATATTTATCTCTACTCAGTGTTCCAGGACCTCATCATTTACAAATGAAGTGCTGTCTGTAATACTGTTAATGAATAGCTTCATCCAAAGAACTCTGGAATGGAGATGAAGAACCTTTTGAAAGTATAAAGAACTTATACATAACATGCAAAAATAGTGGTTCTATGGCACTGTTGGCACCATATTTTTACTCTTAAAACAAGTTCACAATGATTTATACATGAAACAATTGCTAAACAAGTTTTCCTTACTTTCTCGCTCTCGCTGACCCTTGGAAAAGAGTATTTGGTGACTGGGTCAGGGTGTACCTATTCTCATTACACAGTAATTATACCCTCTTTTAATCAGTTTGTCCCAAGAGCTGTTGAAGCATTTCGGTCCACATTTACGGCTCTGTGCATTATAGCCTGAGTGTAACTGCTCTGAATCACAATGCTGTTAAGCATGCAATTAAAAATGTACAGTTCATTGTTCATGCCAGTCACACAGTAAGCATAAAAGGTGTCAACTCATTAGATTAAAAAATGGTCAGGAGGCAGACCTAGAGGTCTGTTGCTTTTATTTATTGATCTTGCAGGTCCCAAAGGGATAGGCAGTATGTCTGCACTTCTTTGCTAAATAAGCCCATATCTCCTCTCACCAGTGATGTCTGACATGACGTATGCTACAACAGATATCATAAAATGTAGGAGTAAAAAACGTAGTTGTCACGGTGGAAGGCAGAATATTTAGTGAACTGTGCCCCCTTTGTGGCGTGGTGGAAGGACTCAGACGCGATAGACATGAGAGAGTTGGTAAACCACGCAGTTAGTCTTAGAACGCTCCTAGGGGAATTAGAGTACACACCAAGATGAACCTGCGTTGTAAACACACACACAGAAAGGTACATAAACTGACTCCGGAGAGTCCGAGTACTCACGGTACCGTGGAGGTTGGAGACGAGTTGAGTTGAGAGAGTAGGAGTGAGACACGCAGGCATGAAGCCAGTAACTTCAATGTCTGTGTGAGGATCTGCACTTACTTCCTGTTTATATACCTTACGTGAGTCACTTCCGGTGCCGATTGACGTAACGTGATCCAGTGCGTGTGACAGTACCCCCCCCTCTAGGACCAGCACCAGATGGACCAGGACGGATCCCTGGATCAGGGTGTCGTTGAGGATGAACCGGCTGGGGACTCAGGACCGTTCTTACGGACCGAAGCGAGGTGATAGTTTCCGTGACTTGTGTAGGTTGATGTGGCGGTTGGAAAGGTAAACCCTGTCGTCTACATGGAACATCCATCTGACTGTTAGTCTAAGGGTGGTAGCCTGAAGACAGACTGGTGGTGGCCTCGATCAGACGGCAGAAGGCCTTCCAGAACTTTGCTGTGAACTGGGGCTCTCTGTCCGAGACGATGTCCTTGGGGAACCCATGCAAACAGACTACATGCTCAATTAGGATCTCCTTGTTTTCCTTGGCAGAGGGGAGTCCGGCAAGGGCCACCAGGGGGACAGCCTCGGAGAACCTATTGACGATGGTGAGGATGGTGTTCTTGCCGCGAGACTCCGGCAGTCCAGTTACAAAGTCCAACGCCACGTGGGACCAAGGGCGACAGGGACAGGGAGAGGCTGAAGCTTGCCGACAGCGGCAGTGTTAGGAGTCTTAGAGTGGGCACAGGTAGAGCAGGCTTGGACGAACCCCTGAGTGTCCTTGGTCATGGAGGGCCACCAAAACGGGTGAGGGTGCAATGGACCCCAGGATGCCCGGCCAGGGCAGATGAATGTGCCCATTTCAGCGCCTCCTGGCGCTCCTCCTTCTTGCTGAAAGCCCTCGCCAGGTCACGATACAGGACAGGAATGGCCTCCAGGTCGATATCGGAGGCCTCGGACTCCCCAGAGCACGTTCCAGCCCGTGCCGGAGTGCAGAGTTCCCTGCAGGTCGGTCCCCATTGAAGGATCTTCTGGCGTGACCAGGAAATGATGGGGTTGTATCAAACCAGCCAGGGAAGTCCAAGGAGGAGAGGAGGTGAGGCAAGGTGAGTGACGAGGAAGGATAGTGACTCGTTGTGATGGTCGATGATCATAGTGATGAATTTCGTGCGACGGTGAATTGGACTGGTGGATACGGGATGACCGTCGATGGCTGTGATTTGAAACAGCTGGGATAACAACTCAGTTTCGAGTCCCAATTGGGAGGCATGCACATGATCAATGAAGTAGCCAGCCGACCCGACTCAACGAAGGCGGAGGTTCTGATCAGTTTGTGTCCCAGTTGGAGACTCACCTGAATGACAAGCCGGGAAACGGTTAGCTGGCAGGAGGTGTGAGCTGTCGGACCTACCCCTTTTAATTTGGTCTGGCCATTTCCCGGCCGGAGAGGGCAGATGGCACGATGGTGATCGGGGGAGGTGCAATAGACATAGAGCCCTTCGCGGAACTGTCTCTCCTTCTCTGTTGCCGTCAGGGAGGTGGGTTCCCCTGCTCCAGAAGAGTGGGCCTCTAAGACGGGTGGTGGAGCCCGGTGAACCGGCATGGAGGGAACCACGAAGGAGGGTTCGGGAGGACGGAGACGTGGACTGGTCTTCGGAGTGGAAGCGAGCCGCAGGTCCACTCACAGGCACATCTGCACCATGCCTTCAAAGGTGATGGGGAGTTCACGAGCCGCCAACTCGTCCTTCAACCTGGTGTTCAGCTCTTCGTTTGCACCGCCAGTGTTCTGAAGTCGGTGGTGTAATGGCTCACCGGGCGGTCTCCTTGGTGAAAGTAGTAAAGTCGTGAGTCCACCACCACCTTGCTCTCAGAGTGTTGAAAGGCGACCTTCAGCTGTTTGGAAAACTCGGCTGCCTGCCCGGTAAGGAGGGAAGTGAGTAAGGCGATCCGGCTCTGGTCAGATGGATAGCGCAGGGAAACTCAAAAAGGAGATCGAGATTGTGAGAAAGACCTCGCACTTCCCATCCTTACCGTTCCATTTTTCTGGTAGGGCAATTTTGGGAAGTGGAGGCGCTGGCTGAGCCGCAGGGGGTGGTTAAGCAGCTGGGGGAGTGCTAGACCCCCCAGCAGACATCTGATTTAGGGTCTGTTGCAGGTTGGCGACCTCGGTGCGAAGACCAGCAGTCTCCGCTCGGAGGTTCGCCAGTTCCTGCTTCAGTTTCCCTATCTCATTCATCTGCTGAGTGACCATCTCGCACAGCTGTTGCTTCTCCTCGAGGCTTCAGGACACAGACATTCTGTCACGGTGGAAGGCAGAATATTGAGTGAACTGTGCCCACTTTGTGGCATGGTGGAAGGACGCGATAGACACGAGAGAGTTGGTAAACCATGCATTTAGTCTTGCGTGGTTTAGTCTCCCGCTTTTACGGGAGTTAGAGTTCACACCAAGATGAACCCGCGTTCTAAACACACACAGATATATATATAAACTGACTGTGGAGAGTCAGAGTACTCACGGTACCGTGGAGAGTGGAGACGAGTTGAGTTGAGTTGAGAGAGTAGGAGTGAGACACGCGGGCATGAAGTCAGTAACTTCAATGTCTGTGTGAGGATCTACACTTACTTCCTGTTTATATACTCTACGTGAGTCACTTCCAGTGCCGATTGACATCATGTGATCCGGTGCGTGTGACAGTAGTATGTAGTTGAGAATGAGCAATTCATATGAACACCCACAACAGATAGTACATTAACTGCAAAATACATAATTCTGCATCTGCAGCAAGCTTATCTGTACTTTTACTGAGCCTTGCTTTTCACTGATATTTTATGGCAGAACCACATTTGAAGTACAATTACAGATGATTTCAGAGCTCAGAATTTCAGAACAACCTCAGCTTTCATAACACTAACAGACAACTTATGGATAAGAAACATTTATTTCAGAAGTATCCCACCCAAGGTCAAGTTGTTACTTCGTGAATTATACATTGTTTATCATGCGAGAGTGAAACAGAGCACACCTCATCTTATCCCAGGCTTATCTTCACTCGCTACTCACGATCATTCAGAGAAGTTGTGAAATATTACAAGCCCTACTGCAAGCCCACTGTGCAGCAACTGAAGGGCTCATGAGATGCAGCCACGGGGAACAAAAGCATGACCATATGACTCAAAATATATAGAAATCATGAGACTAGCTGCAAGGCTCTGACATGCTTGACTGCACAGAATGAGCAAACTGCAGGTACAAAGATATGAGTGTATGGTCGACTTGAAAATTTACCACTTGTACTATAAGAAGAAAACATTGGACATCCTTTTGGAAACAACAACAAAATCCAACTGGTAGTTGCAATAGCAATACCAGAGAATCTCCTGGCTACCATACAGTGGCTACCATATAGAACCAACTACACAGTTTAATGAATTACAGTATTTGTTGAATGTAACTGTAAAGGAAGCCAATCAGAAGCTTCCCGAACATTAGTAGAACATTACAACATTAGAACAGAGTGAGAATAAAATCAGGAAAATTTTGTCAGGCTTGAAACAGATAACCAAGCAAAAAGTGTCCAAAATACAAAATTCACACATAAAAGAGAAAAAAAAGAACAAAAATGTCAATAAGGTCCCAATGTCAAAAATTCAATGCTAGGCCCCTAAATTGCAGATGCCAAATCACAGCAACAGCATCACAGTACTTACACATAACTAACAAGATGCTTCCAACCACCAAAGACTAGACAAGCCAAATATATAACAGGTGGCCAGCACTATTTACAAAAACAGAGGGGAACAGATAACAGTCAATTAACACATAACCAGCCAAACATACTCTCAGACAAAATCATAATGTTCTTAAATATATAAACTGCAGATTTACTAAATAACTACAAAATATTACATCCCAAAAGCACATGAAAAGACATAATACAGAGATGGTTTGATCAAGGCCACCTCCACTCACCTAATGGCCATAAAAGGCATGGACCTTGCCAGTTAAGACAGGAACAAATAAATACTGTGCCATTCCTCAGCGGCACTCTTTTGCTGCCAGACAGACACTTGCCAAACTAGAAGAACATACAAAGAAATGGTAAATATGTTATGCTAAAAACATTTAATTGCACCCAAGTTTGTGCCCCTGCTTAAGTACAATGAATGTCCACAGCGTAACAACATAGTCTTGTGGGTTTTCTTTTGATAAATGTGTGTATAATAGTTCATGGGGAGGACAGACTTGTGCCCTAAAGGGCATGCCCCATGCTACAGTTATGACATGCTCCATTCGACTGTGTGCCAAGAAAAGTGCAGTGAGACTGAACATTCATCAACAGTATGAAGCACAATTTCAACACTATCTATAAACCCTATCTGAAACTCTTTTTATATCTCTGACTGATTAATCACACTGAAAATTGTACTGAATTAGCAAGACGTCTTTTGGTTTGCTTGTAGTATCTGTCAAATCACCTGGAGAGAGTTAATTGTTGCTGCCACCAGAAAATGAAAGACATCATTTTGTCTGTAGCTTGAAGGGTATTAATCAAGGGTATTGATGAAAGGTTTCTGAGAATTGCTGTGAGGATTTGATTGTTTTCAGCATAAGTGACGTCAGATGAATTTGGACTATTAGATCTGGGTCACAAACAACACTTCAATTCACCCCAGAATTAGCTGATGTAATCCAGCACTGTGGAAAAAGTTTCCATTGCTCTTCAGTTCAATAGTAGGAAGCGTTACAATCCTCTACCTAACGTCTCCGTTGTGCCTGATAACCTTGGCCTTGTATGTGGATTCTCCTGAGTGTGCATTCAACTGGCAATGTTTTTTTTGTAAAGATTACACAGCTGTGAGCACACAATTGAATGCCTTTGTCAGCAGGCAGGAATATGTGGGAGCAGACTGAAGTAGCTGAATCTGCTAATTAGTTGGGATGTTTGGATACCTTTGGATAAATGATGGATCAAGTTGTTTTGTTTGGAGAACTAAAATGCATCAGCATACAAAAATTAATCAAGAGTAAATCCAGTTACTGAAGGAACGAAGAAGAACACTAGAAAATACAAAACTTTGCATATACGCTCTGTAGTAGTTGAAGTGCCAGCTTTTCCTGAAGACTGCAGGAATCATGGGAAAACAGAGGGCCCTGAAAGCAGAACAGAGAATCAGCTAAATTTGTAAAAAAAACTAAGACTGGGATATTCTTCAAATGTCTGCCATCAAGCTCACGGTGATAAAGCTCTGTGGCCTCCAGAAATGGTACAGGGTAAGTGAAAAACTAACTATTCTCAAATGAAAGGTTTTCTCCCTTCACAAAGTGCACGCAAGGTTTTTTAATCTATTTTGACGCTGATGTGTGGGGGGGAAAAACAGAACACTTTGTCTGCTTTCCCCCGCTTTCATTCTGATGGCTTTGAAGTGAGGGAGCATGTTTATATCTGTGAGTCGGTCTTTCCTGGCCTTTGGGAGAATTGATCTGCTACTTCTAAGATAATGGCTGAAAATTAAACTCATTTCCTATTCACCTCAAACAAAGTCTTTTGATTGCAGAGTTGACTTCAAAGAATGTGAGCCTGTTGATGAACAATAAAAAGGCACAGGAGAAACTATGGTAACAAGAACATGAGGACTGGTACCGTAAGCCTGGAAGTACATCCACACATGATGAGACTATGTTTGTGATCCTATACAGGATGAGAATTTATATCAAAAAGACATACATGTGATCTATTTGTGCTGCCACATGTATCAACCACACCATTAAAACCACTAACATGTAAAATGAAAACACTGATTATATCATTATAATGGCACCTATAAAGGGGTAGGAAGTATTAGCCAGCATGAGAATAGTCAGGTTCAGATGTTAATGTCTTGGAAGAAGGGTCAATGGACAGGAATAAAGGTCTGTATGACTTTGACATGGGCCAAATAGTGATGGCTAGATAACTGGGTGAGCGCATCTCCAAATGGGCAGATCTTGTGGGGTATTTCTTATATGGAAAGTGACCATTCTGTCACGTGTGAACACCCCACAGCAGTGTGAACATTTAACCCATTTACCAAGTTAAGTAACTGGCAGTCAGGAACACAGCGGCCGGGGAGCAGCGTATGGGGACAGAATCTTGCTCAGGGGTACCTCAGAGGTGTCACTAGCTGTCTTGGGATTTGAACCCATAGCTTGCTAATCGCAGGGCAAATGCCCTAACCACTAGGCCACCGGCCGCCCCCTGTGGTTATGAAAAATGGTCCAAGGAAAGACAAGCAGTGAACCAGTGACAGGGTTATGGATGCCCAAGGGGAGCAATGGCTTGCCTCTGGTTCAGTCCCACAGAAGAGCCACTTCTTGCGTATCACAAATTGCTGAAGAATGCAATGCTGGCTATGATGGAAAGCTTACTGTGTATGGGGCTGCATACCCCTGTTCACCAACTAAGGTGACTTTGTTTGGCATGTAAGCTTCAGAACAGGGAACAGGACCAGCAGAAGAAGGTGGCCTGACTTGATCAATCAATTTTTATTTTACATCATGTGGATATGTTTTACCTGGGAAAAAGATGTACTATGGGAAGAAGGCAAGCCAGCAGAGGCAGTGTGATAGTGTGGGAGACCTTGGGTAAAGTAAAGTGGCATTTGGCAGATGCCCTTATCCAGAGCAACTTACAATCATTAGTACCAGGGACAGTCCCCCTGGAGAAACTGGGGGTTGGGTACCTTGCTGGAGGACAAAAATGGTAGAAAGTCAAATTTGCCGCCTGCAACTTTGTGCTCATTGGTTTCATGGGCAAATGTTTTACTCACTGGGATCCTACCAGAGATGTTCCAAGTCAAGTCTCAAGTCTTTGCGTGGCAGTGTTTACAAATGGCGACTCTAAGTATGGGAATTTTGAGCTGTATATATTGAGCTGTAAATGTTTAGAAGATATGCTAATTGGCCAAGGCCCACGATTACAGTTGGCTGTTACCTAGCAGGGGGCGGGGCTGCATGCTGTGATATGCCCTCACCAACATGGAGGGTTTGCCTTAAATGACCTTAAATCTAAATGTTAAATATGAAAAATACTAAATGTGAAACGTCTCGTTGACACCTTTCCAACGACCCCTCGAAAAGCTGAAAACTGTTCACCTTGGACACAAGTAATGGGACACCAAGGCAGCAATGTTTTGTAAGAGCTGTGGACTCAGCAGGGCAATGTAAGTTGTCACACTGCTAAAATGTTCAGGAATGATTTCAGGGACATGACAAAACAACATGACAAAAAGCTGACTTTTCCTCTAAATTCCTCAGATCTCACTCTGAGCATAATAACTCTGAGTAAAATAAGGGTGCTCACAATTTAAATTCTCTTGCTGCTGTAGTTGTATCTGCATACAGGTAGAAAAATGTTCGCTTTAATCATGCTTGTGCGTTTGGGTGGGATTGTTGGTATGTGTTTTTATTTATTGCTCAGTGGTCAGTCATAATTTTTTGATTCTGATACCAAGAAATAGCAGACATGAGGTACAGGCAAATTGAGAGTCTAGATTAGCATCAGAATTATTATACATTATTAAATATGACCTCAATGTGTGACTTTTTGTGACTTTACTGAGATTTTTACTAAACCTCAGGATGAGACATGCGAGATTACATGGGTCTTTTGCTCATAAGAAATTTCTGAGCAGAAGAAGGCTTACGTAATTTTTTTCTTTGATCGCATTGTTCCCCAGGTGAAACTGCAGAAAGATTAAGATCTGTTTTATATTTTTCTTTCCTGTGGTTTTACTTCACATGCATTCCAGACCACAACAGCATGTTCATGTATATTTGAACACATTCCTTCTGAGACCAGGTTGACATACTTTTTGTAAAAAAAAAAAAAAAAAAGAACTAGTATTGCATTTGAATTCCAGCCCCTATCAATGGTTTGAAAAACATGATTTTTTTTGTACATTTTGAGGAATCCCAGAAATGAATATGTCAGGCATAGCAGGGAAACCCTTTTTTTTATAATTCCTAATGTTGCCACAGCATTTTCCCTGCCAAAGTAATTGGACATGAGATGTCACAGTGTCATCCAACGGCCTTATTTATCAAGTTTCTGTTGAAACAAATCGACTCCCTCTTTCAGTCTGGGACGAGTTTATCAGCAGCTGTCTGCAGGTGGCTGCAAAAGCCATGCTGATTATTAAGCAGAGGTAAAGCACCAAAATGTATCAGCTCTGCCTGTCACCGCATTGTAATTTCCTGTCATGCTGTTGCCAAGAGTGTTTTGTCACCCCTGGAATTCTGCATAAATCTTGAAGGCGAACACACATTTTTCATGAAAAGAGATAGAGGATGAAAAACTGAAGTGACGTTCAGGGCTGATGTTAGTACCCGGCTGGAATGGCAGAGTGTTCTTGCACTGCCAGCCAGAGCTGTTGTTTCCACTTGGCCAATAAGTGACAGCAAAGCCAACTACTGTTCACAGGACCGGCATGCAGACAAGTCACCAAGGTGCTCTCGGCAGTGAATCCTCCATCGCAGTTTTTTGCTCGGTTATTCATGTACATCCAGTTCCCTGTCTCTTCATGTTATACAATGCCTCACAGAATAGACTTAACCTTCAGTTTGCTCTGTGCTTACATGGCCAAGCTGTTACAAGAAGACATGAACACATGAACTTGGATTATGTGGCTTCTTGCACTGTGTTGAAAAACTACACAGTACTCTCCTAATAATAATTGAGCCACAAATGATTCTTTAGCGGGATGTTAAAGCAGTACAACTTTTAGAACCTCTTTAATGGATGGTCCTTCCAGTAACTATTTTTCAAATGAGGAGAAGTATGAAGACCTTCAAAGAACCTCCATAATGTTGCAGTCTTGTACCAATTAAAGATTATCTCAGAACCACATGTTCAAGCCAAGAAGCACCTAAAAACCTTTATTTATAAGAATGTGCGGACATTACGTTAGGGTTTCATCATTCCTTCGTTTCATCAAGCTCCATTTCACATCCACTTCATGTGCCTGCGTTTGCGCAATAGTAACTTTTTTTCATATTTGGGTGATGAACTACATTCTTACCGTCTCTTTAAATGAAGCGCCTTAAGATTCAATCCAACTTAATCTCCCTCCCCCACCATGCGCAATCATGAAATCTTGATTAAACAGTAAAGGAAAATCCTCTCACATTTAATCTAAGTAGATCTAGATAACACCACCATCATTTCCCCACCAGCCAAAGGTCTGTCATTAGGCAAATTTCACTGCTCTGCTACAAAACAGATGTAATGACACTCTTTTAGCAGACAGGCTAGCACAGATGTCGGAACTGGCACCCATGGGCCTGTGCCTCTCATGAGCTACCGCTCATTATGAGCGGAGGGGCGAGGGCCAGTTGATATATTATTCAGCAAAGAGTTTATCCATCCACCCAGCTGAAATGGCACTACATGAGAGGGATTTCTTCAACTCATCTGCTTAGGGAAATGGGAGGCCCAGCCCAGCATTAGGTGGGCTAAAGAGGTGACAAAAAAAAGAAATCTCCAGTGACTTAGAGATAAAATGTTTCTTTTAGATAATGGGACATTTTTACAAGTATGTTCATGATAGACTTGACAAATGAGTAAATACTAAGGCTTGGCACTCCATCTTCGTAGACAATGCATTCGCTATCTCTGCTTTGGCGCATTCATAGAAAGTGAAACATCCTTTGAATTTTTCCAGTGGGTGCTCAAAGTTATCACCGCGGCCAGACCTTGAAGAAATGCTTATCCATTCTTGGTTCAAGACAGAAATTATTATGTTACTTTGCTTTGACACTTTTTATTTATTAAAGATGTTGATGTATTCGGTCCTGTCTCCAACTTGCATAACCAGTTCTGATAAGTGGCTCCTTATGCATATTAGTTTGAAAAAGTCTTGCTGGATTTTGGGCACAAATGATTCAAGAAGTCCTTCGTATTCGTGCCAGTCATCTGTGGGGCTTTGACAGACATCTGGCACGCAGTATAGATTTGGCTTGACTGACAGTGCAGGCTGTTCAGAGGGGCATTACGGTCCATTAGCATTCAGTGACATTTTCCCATGTGTCTAGGAAACAGGAACAGGCATGTAAACAAAGAGCCATCGCCAACCACGGCAAGGAGAATGGAGAACATAACACAATGTAAAATGGCACTGTACACTGGACAAGCTCCTAGGAGTGCATTTTAATAGAGATCGGAGGTCAATCAAAGTTCTGCTGCAACAAGAACTGAGGGAGATAAAAGAGGAGGGAGCGAAAAGGTGACTGCCAGAGTATGGAATTTTAAAGTTCACATTCAGAGCGAGGTTATCACTGTTAACCGTGTGTTGCATATGAGGTTCACCTATCTGGAGACTTGTGCCAAAGGCATAATGATTCGATAAGGCAGGGGCACTACCTGGATTCTGATGAGTTCCAGACTGGCACAAACTTGGAAAAGCTTCCCTTCAAGCAAGTTCGCAGACATGCATAAGATGTCAATAAAAACATCCAAACACATAATACCTGTAAAACTGAGAAAACCACACAACCTAGGCTGTCATTTTTGTGACTCCACAGCGGCATTCAAAAATAGAGACATCATAAAAAAAAAGACTAGTAGTCTGTCTCGCTGTTTCCATGGTTACATGCCTCGATTTTTTTTCCACTGCAATCAAAGAATGGATGAATAACATCACATGGAAGTGCAGCAAATGGAAGTAAAATTGCCAGTTGTTGACCTATTTATGAAAAACCTTTACTGTGCCGTAATGTTCCTAGCATTCATTAGGTACATGACAATTAATAAACTTCAAAGGCCAACACTGAAACAGTCTCAGATCTCAAGACGTCTGGAGCCAGTCATGGACAGACAATGGACCAATAGATCATCAAATGCACCAATGTTTTCCCAAGGTCATGCTGCAAAGGACATCACACCTAGGTCTCTAGGTCTGATTTTGTTCTCTCTATGCTTTTACCACAACACACCAAGTACATTAGTTATCTAGCACTAACCTTAACCAGAGTTTTTCCATCCTTATCTCTCCCAAATCTGCCACATATGCAGCAGCGGGTCAATTAACTAAGGTAATCTCTGGAAAGCTGACTCCAAACATACTTATAACAGAAGTCAGTGAGCAATTGCTATAGCACCATAGACTTCTATTATAAAATAACTACTTTTTGTTGTTTACCAAGAACAGAAAAATGTGTCACAATGACTGGCTGCAGTAATTGACAGAAGACTAGCAATATGGGACTCCAGTACCAAATACTGCTTTTGTTACTATTTCTTTACCTAAATCTGCTTTTGTTACCGTGCCTTCAAGACTGATAAATGTAAATGGTCTCTGTTCTGATTGGCTGTCCAGTGTTGTACCTCATTCAAGAAGCAGTTCACGCTGAAATGGTCCTTAAAAAGTTCTGCATGAATGGGCAGGGCTAAACTACTGCAGGCAGATGTGTGCAAACATTTGTTTTTGTGACATCAGAAAGACAATTAACTCAAAAAGGCTGTTTTTCCTGCTTATAGTGTCTTCCATGTGTGGACTCTATGAACTGAAGTGAATGGCAAGTCTTGAAAGTTTATGTACTGCATCATATTTACATACTACACATTTAAAAAAATTACACGATAAACACATATGCCCTTATAAAATGATTTGTACTAGGCTGGGATTCTAAATTAAGTCAGTTATGAAAACTAGTAAGGACAACACAGCCTTAATGCTTCTCAAGTTCATTCACACGCAGCTTGCTTGACAATATATTATATGTAATATTTACATTTCTATGACATTTAGATTCTGCAGACAGATGCAGTCCAAGCAAGTGGTATAATTCCAGTGCATTTTATAAATGTAGAAAAACGTCAGTATTAAACTCCTCACAGATTTCACAGTGAAAAAGTAAATGCATCACCCTGATAAAAGCCTCATGATGGTTAAGTGTTTCTCCAGTGGCCCCTGGAAATTTGCTATAACCATTAGCACTTGTGTCTCAGCAGGCTCTGTCTATCTAACACCAGCAATACTCAATATTTGGGCTTTTTCTCACCTCCACAAACACGTTGCATCTTCATGAAAAGATGAGGCTACAGAATAAACATCAGTGAGCCAGAGGGACCTGCAATTCATCACAACAAAGAGGACTCTGCAGCAAAACAGACAACATTAATAAATGCTAAATAACTGTAATATTCATAGTGGTGGGCCGTGATAGTGAGACTCTTAATGGGTGATTAAAAAAAATATTGCCGTAAATCTATTCACAAATTTGGGTTGGGAGCTGGGTCTATACTACGCAAGCTATGATGACTTTCACCTTGATATTTTAGC
>JBBJLR010000160.1:6113925-6131130 GCA_037577145.1 Brachypetersius gabonensis | reverse complement strand
CAGAGCACACATATACACACAGAGCACACATATACACACAGAACACACAGAACACACATATACACACAGAACACACAGAACACACATATACACACAGAACACACATATACACACAGAACACACAGAACACACATATACACACAGAACACACAGAACACACATATACACACACAGAACACACAGAACACACATATACACACAGAGCACACATATACACACAGAACACACATATACACACACAACACACAGAACACACATATACACACAGAGCACACATATACCGTTAACATTTTTTAGAGAAATTAAAACAGGTCGCACAACTGTTTTAATTTGCTCCCAAATATATTTTGAGGTTGCATAGATGAAATTTCGGGAGCATATGCGACCAAAATGGTCGCAATTTCGAGCCCTGTTTTACAAATGACAAATATTAATACTGTGATTATTATTTGCAGAAATAATAAACAAAATACTTTTAGGTTGAGACTGGTGTCTGGTTTGGCAAAATGCCTAGCTATCTATCTTCATTTTCTTGCAAGTGAATGAAAATATCCTCAAATTGTATTATCAACTATATCAAAAGCAACCAATACACAAAAACAAACAAAATACAGCAGTTAGCATCTAGTACTGGGCTTCATGTGCACAATAACTACAAATAAAATCGAATTCTTTGTGTTGTATACAAGGTTTTGTCTACAAATATAATCGAATGCTTTGTGTTGTATGCTAAGAATTGTCATATTAAGTTTAGAGGCCAAATGACACAATCACTTAAAGATTAAATGTAGGCTTTTCTACCCGTCTACACGTACATACATCTGTTTACAAATATATCCTTTTTTAGCCTGACAACCACGACTACCAGCAAAACAACATCAGCCACATCATTAGGTGAGTAAAAAAATGGCATTCAGATACTTTTTGGCATTTATTATGTTAGATTATTGTACATTTAGGTTTGGTCAGTGATTGTCTAATATTGGTCGGTTAAATCTTGTGTGTGAGCTTTTATAGTTGGTTGGGTGGGCTAATAGTTTAGGACCCCTATTGTAAATGTCACTCACAGATGGACTTCCCATCAAGTTTCCAGCACTTTTAGATCTGAGTCTATTCACACTATATTCGCATTATATTCTCAAAATACTATTCCCAGAGTGTTTTCTTCCCCAATTCACTCTAATCATCTTGCCTAAAAAACAGCAAATATAATGACAGAATTCATTCATATAGAATCTTTTAAAATAATCTAATCTAAATAATTTGTTTTGCACCAAATCACACAAGACTTTGTGTATTATTGTCAGCATTCTGTTTCCTTGAGCTCCTTGCCTTTGTTAAATCTCAGGGACTTTAAAGGACTTTTAAATATTTAAACAGGTCTTTTCAGGATCCTCCAATAAAGCGTTGAGAATCGCTGTTCTGTAGAGGGTGCAATTTTGCTAAGTATAGCAGTCTGTTAATGGTCCTGTCCCCTTAACTACAACGACAAAGCAATCAACATAAGTGTTCAGAGAACAGCAAGTCTTCGAGAAATATTACAGAAAGTACTCACTAAAGAGGATTTATGTGGAAAAAAACTGCTGCGGGCTCCAAGTCATGGTGCATACTTGTCAAATTCATAGATCGGCCTAATCTAAATCTACTTTGTCATCTAAAACTCTTTGCAGAGGTCATGATGTATTGCTGCTAGATATTATTTGTTCTTGGGAGGAGATGTTTTTGCAATCAAGTCCATATTATTGTACTGCACTTATACTACTCTGGTGCATTACTTAAACAATTTGTATTGCTTTTATTTTTTATTTATCCATTACAATATTCATGCTTTTATTTTTGCACTTCAACCTTTTCATTTTTTGCACACTTAACTACTCTGCTGCTAGATTACACTATGTCACAATTCTGTATTCAATCAAATTAGTACTGTTACTGTTCCTGTTGACTGTACTGTGGGTTTTCTTGTCCTGTTTTGTACTGTAGCTTGTGTTTCCTGCACTCTCTCTTTTGGTGTTCCTGTTTTTTTGTGTGTGTTTCAGCATGGTCCTGTAGGAATGTCGGACCATTTCACTGTGTGCTGTGTATATGGTTAAAAAGACACCCACCTACATGACTTGACTTACATATGGTTTTCATAACAATATGTCAGTGCTGTTGTGCTCGTAACACGCATCCCTAAGCACATATTTATATATGTTGCTAGATATTGCTAGCATTGGCTCGGGAAGGCTGGACAAATGTGGAATTTGAATGTTGAATGTTGAATGTTGAACAATACAGATCAATTCCCACTGTGCTATTATCATATTTGTCTTTACCAAAAATGTTCCTATTGTTAATAATGTTAGCAAACCTCAGAAGCAATTATATTCTTGTCATTTTTGCCCCAAACCTAGTTTTTAGTTGTAATCCTTGCACAAAAAAAGCACCAAAAAGTTGCCTAAAGAGCCCTACAGTATCTCACTTATTTCATCCCCCCAGTCCCCCCGCCCTCCTCCACCCATGCAGTTGCAGCAAATTTCATGTGCTGATGTGACAACTGATTCTGAAACACGGCAAAGGGATTATTTTTCTGTCTGCGGTTAAAAGCTTAGATAAGCGAAGATACAAGCAGATGGCGTGATTTATTCTAAACAACAGATTCGCTGCCTTTTACAAACATTGTGCACTGTAAAATGTGCTTCACATGGACAAAGAAACTGACCCTTAAGCCTTTTCAATCCTACATGAACACAGAAAAATCATGCTACAAGCCACCCTGTTTAGCTGTGATTGTGGAAACAAAATAGATTACAGACACACCACAAAAGAGAGGGTTTAAAGATTTTTTGGCAAAATAGCAATGTGTCACTCTTTAAAGATACAGCTATCAGTCCTTGTGATTATTCCTCAGAAGACCATTTCTATAATTCTGAAAATCACATCTCAAGGACAAAAAAGAACTGCCTTCATAATTTCAGTGCACTCTCTTTTCCCATCTGCAGATGTGCCTCAAACAGAAAAAAGCCTATCTCTGGCTTGTCGGCGGCATCAGAGCAAGCATTTCAAGAAGTGTGAAGACTGAGATGTGCTGTCTCAGTCATGCCACTGATGTGGACGAGTTCTTCAGCAGACGCAGAGAAAGAAAGATGAAATCCTCTCTGACAGTCAGAGTTGCAAACATACTCGGGATGTACTCACAGTGGATACCGATAACCTAACTATTAATTATAAATGATTAATCTTGATAATGCGTATGAAGGTGGAGACCATGAACTATAGATAATATCTTACTAAAACCATCTCAGATCTCGTTTCTCATTTTAAATCTCATCTTAAATGAGACTCTGTCTATTTTTAAATGTCTTGTTTTAATTAACACTAACTAGAAAATGACCTATTTTTCATTGGCAAATCTTAGCTGCTTCTAGGCATACTGCTGAAAATAATCTGCCACTGGAATAAGAGAATTCCACTAGACAAAACGATCCAAGAAACAACTTGTAATAATATTGCTTTTATTTTTAAAAAGACATCTTAACTATAAAATCAATTAAACAAATAATCCTAAACTTTAGGTTCAACTCATAAGTTAACAAATGCACACAGATTATTGTTTGATAGTCATCTTTCCGGCATATTTTCATTTTCTAGTTCAATGAACTCGTAAGCGTTTCTTGGCCAATGAAATCGTCAACAAGAGTTACTCACTTTTTTAGCCTGAGTGAAAATGTTGCATCATTTTTCACAAATGTTTTGTACTGCAACAGTGTGTGAATGTTGCATTAGGAGTTCTGCCCAAGCATTCTTGTTGGCATGGCAGCAGAGCTGATTTGTGGTCTACAAAATTAACCTCCAGTCTTTGGTGTGAGTTGGGCTGTGGTGTTATCAGTTTTACTATTCATTTGCATCCAGTAATGCAACCATCTAAGTGCTGGCCTTATCACCAGGAGATTACAAGTTCAAGTTACAGGAACGCCAGAGGGGAACAGGAGAACATAATTGGCCTCGCTCTCTCTCTGAGTTGGTAGGATGGACCTCTGCTAGCCAGCTGTTAGCTGATGTAACAGTGAGAGTTCTTCCTCAAGTGCTCTGACCTGTCCAATCTCATTAATGCATTAATGACAGTTTCAGAAAGACAGTCAGTTCTTGACATTGATGTGTTGGAAGGACAAAAAAGGGCAGGTGTAAGGATCTGAGTGACTGTCATGATAAGAAGACTGGGCCAGAGCATCTCCAAAACAGTACCACCTACATAAACACTGTTGCAGATCATGCACCCCTCCATAGCATAGCATACTCCCTAATGGCAGTGGCCTTTTTCAGCAGGAGAAAAGTTAAGATTGTTGACTTTCCCTCCAAATTTCCAAATACGATTAAGATATCAGATCTTATCATGACTGAGCATCTCTAAGGTATGCTTAACAAACTAGTCCGATTCATGGAGGCCCCACCTCACAACTTACAGGACTTAAAGGACCCTAATGTCTTTGTGCCAGATATCACACACACCTTCAGAGGTCTTGTGGAGGCCATGCCTCAATGGGTCAGAGCTGTTTTGGTCTCAGGAGAGGGACCTACACAATATTAGGCAGGTGGTTATAGATGATGTACTGTTGTAAATACACCCCCCCCCCCCCCACACACACACACACACACAAACACAAACACACAATTGCTATTTTTAGGAATGTCATAGTAGAAGTGCCCTTTAGTGGCAAGCCAATGTTGCGAGGACCTAACAATGTTAGAATAAAATCTGGTTCAGTCTCTTGGCACCACACTCTGAAAGCTCTTTTCAGCCGCACTGCATTTGAAAAAGAAAAAAAAAAGTGATTCATTATGGATCAAAATACATTCTGCCTGCCCTGCACCTCAGCTGCTGTTGTAGTGAAACTACAAAAATACACAAAGCTGACATTTCCAAATGTCTTCAGCTTGAAACCTGGCATTTTGCATTACATGTTGGTGAGAAGCAAGTGTGACACAGTGTTAACTGATTTTTTCCCCCTTTGAATACACAACTGTGTTAACATGAAATGTAAATTACTATGACCTTTCGCCCGTTTTCATTTTCAAATGTGAAAAATTATAAATGCTGATTTGTCGCTCAAAAATAAATTTACTGTTGAGTGTGCTATAGTGTTATTACACATTTAAACCCGTTTATATAATACATATACATTATTTATTCTCATAAGCAGACAAGATACCAAGCAAAGAAACTGTGCTTTGAAAGAAATAAAACTATTTAGAAAATCAAAAGGAACACAAATATGCTTATTCGTAAATCGTTATTAATATATGGGATTATTACAGCAATTATTCGTTTATCCCAGGCATCACTCCATATTGGTGTGGAATATAAAAAAACACTAATATATGCTCAAGTGCCCGTTGTTTGTGTACACGTAAAAAATACAATAATAATATATCATATTTAATTCATATATATAGTGCACTCCTGCACTCCTTCCTCCACTTCTTTGGGACTCCAGCAGACCCTGTACTGGCTCTTCTCTCCAGCCTCTCAAAATAATAAAGATAGTAATGCATGGTAATAATAAATGTAGTAGGTGTAAAGAGCAATGTCGTTCTTTAAAGAAACACACATCATTTTCAATCATATACAATACTCTTAATTGCCCTATTTAGCGTAAATGCAGTCATAGATAAATCTACTCTGTCTATCGGCGAGATGCCTATTTTGAAGTCTAGGAAAGAACACAAGACATCCTTGACAGGACTCGAGAAACTAGCGCAAACCTGACAGAAATATTTTATAAATCTGTCAAATTTTGTACAGTAAAATGACAAAAATGAGGACGGACAAAGCATACCAGAATAACACGAAATTATGAATGACCAAATTAAATTTTGATCCGCCCTTGAGCTCTTGCTAGCAAATGATACCATGAAAACTTGACTTCACTGTAACATGCTGTAGGAACTATGGCTAACATGAAAGGATTTTAAACCGTTTGTTTCATTTTGCTGATAACATGCATTTCTGATTCTGTACTTAATTTCAAACTGGTGTGGAAACATCTTAGTTACAGCCTGAATTCTCAGCGATACAGGTTAACAGTATATGGCCATCATGTCTTTGACTCGTTTATGTGACAGAGCAGAGCAGACTGTCTATAGTGTCGGAAGTCGTTTTTGTCATTCCTTGCTCCTTCCCCAGTCAGTGCACTGTACAATACGCTCCACATAATGAGTTGTGAACGAGTTAACGAGGGAACCATTCCGAATGCAGCGCAGGTGAAAATATGAACGAGCCATAGTAATAAGTACTGAAAGTTTTAAAACTGTCTTACCTCAGTTCATTGACCAGGTCTCTCTTTTAATGAAGTTATAGTGAATATATGATGATCTGCTCCTGCCTCCCAGAGTGCAGTGAGGCACATGAGAAGCTTTTTTTTCCCCGCGACATTTCATTAAAATTAAATTAAAGATCCTAACCAGCTCTCTTAAGAAGCAGCACATGTTTCCAGTTTCACAACACCGCTTTCAGATGGGAAATTGCTGTTTGGGCAACTAAGATATTGCAGTCATCATTTTTTTTAAATGGCTGGATCAAAAGGGTTATATAAATTTAGGGTTAATATCAATATAAACTAACCTTAAAAAAACCCCTAATTTATCGGAGTTTACAGAGTGTTAACTTGATCATTGAATTTTCTTCAGGCTCATAATGTTAACTTGGCTTCTCTTTTTTATTCTGACCCAAGAAAGAACTTTTTAAGTGAGCTCATTTATCTTTAAAGCATCTATTTAAAATATCTATTTATAGCAGAAATCTTTTTACATTTATTTATAATGATTTTTAATACACCAAGAGGAGGAGTAAGTAAAAGTAGCTCATTTTACATTAAAGGTGCTTTAGCACTGTTTTTGTGAGTTGATGTGGTTCTTTTTAAATGACTGAACACTGGAAGAAGGTACATTAGATAGTGTACCCAGTGAAAAGGCAAGTTAAAAGCACTGTCAATTAAAATGCGACAGAAACTGTGATAACTCAATTATCCATAATATTTGATCAGTGTTACACTCTGTGATTGTCTAGAATCATTTACATTTACATTTATGGCATTTATCAGACGCTTTTATCCAAAGCGACTTTCATTCTCTAACTGCAGGGGGCAGTCTCTCCCTGGAGCAACTTAGGGTTAAGGGTCTTGCTCAGGGACCCAGTGGTGGTGCTGAAGGTAGGATTCGAACCCATGACCTCTTGGTCCAGAGGCAAGTATACTACCTACTATACCTATATGTGTATAAATAACCCTAACCCTAATGCAATATGCCAATCCTGTTAGTTTCATAGCCTTTAAATGATTAGTATGAAGCTAAGAAGCTGTAAACATCAGGGTGCTAGATGTATCTGGAATATCCAGAGCTGCAGAAAATGGCAAAGTTATGATAAACACCCAGATTTCATCATATTTGAAAAGCAGTGATCAAATCTAAAAGCTGGAAAGATTAAAATATTGAAAAAACTGTAAAAACAGATCATTAATGCGTATACCAAGTACAATGTTACCCAAAATCATTTATTACATTTAACCTCAGCTAAAACTCCTTGTGCACATAGTAAATGCACTGAGCTTGCTTCCCTACTGTTAACCCTAATAGGACTAACTGGTGACTGCAATTCATATCTGACCTGATCAATAACAACCAGTTTTGAGAAAAGCAGTAAAAATAGTAACATGTATCAAATGCAAAACAATTCCTTGTTGTAGGTGTATAATTTTGGCACACAACACGAGAGCTTCACGCAAGTGGAAACAGTGAAGCAATTTGCTCCATATCACTCTGAGACAAGGAGTGTCGAGTTCCTTGCATGATCCTCTGTAGTTTCAGCGAAACTGAATTATTTACAACTGCAGTGCATCTCCTCGACAGCCCGGAGTGATTCTCAATTGACACCCCAACAAAACAAAATATTACATTTGACATATTAGGATATTCAGTAGCTTCATAAATGTTTCACATTCCACAGTAACACAAATTCATGCAAGCTTTGGAGTAGCTTCTAGGGCACTGAGGGTCATTGAAAAGATGTCTTTGTATACATCATATCTCTGAATGCAATCAAAGCCTGATAACAATGTTTCAACATCTAACGTCTTCTTAAAAGAAGAGTAGAAGCTGTTATTGCAGCAGTGGGGGAAACATTTACCAGTAGTGCCCTTTATTTTAGAAGAAACATAAAAAAAAACCAGTGTCTACAAACATTAAGACATTGCAATATATATTGCAGTATTGCAATATAGGTGATTTAAAAATAATAATATTTTTAAATTAATCTAACTAAGGTTTATTGTTTATGCCTCCACTAAAATAAAATCTATATACAACATAGGGACAAAAGTATTGGGACACACCAGTTTTTCAGGGTTTGGGCTGGGGCCCTTCCTTCCGCTGAAGGACAATCTTAATGCTTCAGCAGACCAAGACATTTCGGCCAACACCAGAACATTTTCTATTCCAGCTTGACTGCGCATCAGTGCACAAAGCAAGCTTCATAAAGACAAGGTTGGAGGAGTTTGGTGTAGAAGAACGTGACTGGCCCACACACAGCCCTGACCTCAACCCCATCCAACACCTCTGGGATGAACTGGAACGGAGATTGCGAGCCAGGCCTCCTCATCCAGAATCAGTGCCTGACCTCATAAATGCACTACAGAATTAATGGAAACAAATTCCCACAGAAACTCTACACAATCTTGCGGACAGCCTTTCAAGAAGCATGGAAGCTGTTATAGCTGCAAAGGGGGAACAACTCCATATTAAAGTCCTGTTGATGTAAAAATGTGTGTTTTGATGTTTTGCTCTGTAAGTAACACTCACCACTATACGTGACCATCCTGATGGTGGAGTCTCCCTCGCCGAACCGCGTGATGGGGGTGAGACGCACCTCGTAAGCCTCAGGCCTGATGAGCTCAGTCAGATTGTAGGTGATGAGCTCTCCTTTTTTGATGGGACCTTCAACCGGTATCTCCTGCTCCCACCACCTCTGCTGCCCAGTCTGAGGAAGAGCAGAAAGATCAATTAAACTCAATTACTCTCTTTGATTGCTTATTCAGTGTCTCGGATATGATTACTTCTACATGATGATAATGCATCTGAAATGGTCATACACTCTTCAAAATAAGACTTCCTAAATGGTTCTTGGCATGAACAACTTTAAATGGTATGGATTTTTACACTTTATGGAAGTTCTTCACACTCATGCACCCCATTTATAAAATTAGCTATTTAAAGAACCATCCACTGGATGTTCTCCAACTCAAAAGAAATCACTGCTACATCAAGAACCCAGTTTTTGACTCCTTTATTTTTAAGTGCATAAGACATAGAATCTAATAATTACACCCATCTCTATGCATTTTTTCTCACAGTGTAAATTACGACAGTAGGGTCCTTGTTTATATGTTTTTGAATTTTAAATGAGGTAATGCACAGATTATTACATTTTTGGTATTTGGCCTTTTTCAGGTGGTTATCACCTATTAAATTGCTAGATGAACTGATTATTTTAACTCATTAATAATGTGTTAACAAAAAATATATCAATGCCAATTTATATATTTTTTGCCATAATGCACTATTCTCGTTTGACTCTTCAAACCATCTGTAGCTCCAGCCTGAAGCTCAGATGCTGGCTTATTGGATGTTCCAATAATACTGCAATGTTCAAATATACCTTTTAAATGGCAACATTCAGAGATGGCTCCTAAAAAATGGGTACAGCCATATGTGAATTTCCTTATATCTGAAGCATACTGAGTCTAGCGTTTGCATTACAAGCTA
This sequence comes from Brachypetersius gabonensis, assembly GCA_037577145.1. Taxonomy (NCBI): domain Eukaryota; kingdom Metazoa; phylum Chordata; class Actinopteri; order Characiformes; family Alestidae; genus Brachypetersius; species Brachypetersius gabonensis. Next base: position 6,121,332 of record JBBJLR010000160.1, on the reverse strand, counting down.
AATGCACCATTGATACTGGAAATACCAGGGATGTCAACAACATTATCTTCAGCAAACCGCTCTGAACAGTGCTTGAAGGAGAACTATGGATAATGAGCAACAAACTAACAAAAGTAATGACACAAAGGGAGGTAACTATAGTTGCTCTCAAAATAAGGGAATTTCTTGGATGTATTTGATGTTTGTCCTCATGTTTACCCTGAGTATATGTCATTTCATGTTCAGATTCCTGTTGAGTTATTGTAGGTAATAATTACTTTCTGTGGAAGCCTATTTTGTCAATGCATATAGCTACAGAAAATGCATTCTTCTTTAAATGACAAATGTGGCTATTCATGTTTAACTGCACAAACTAATTTGACAAATTACAAGTAATTATTTTAATCATTTGACACCAGTATTTGGGCTCTTACTGTTCTACCCTTGTCTGTGTGGCCTTTTGCCAGAGATTTTGGTTTCTTCCCACACTCCAGTAATATAAAAACACTAAATTGTCTCTAGGTATGACTGCGTTGTGATTCTGTCCTGCGTTGGACTGGCAAACTGTCCAGGGTGTTTCCTTGCCCTCCGTCCTATGAGTGCTGAGATATGCTCCAGAACATGAGTGCATGATTGAATAATATAATCAATTTGGGACTAAACTGATGACAATTGATTATATAGAGGATTACAGTTAAGGTCATGCTTGGGTTAAAGTTAGAGTTAAGTACGCATCCATAAGTTGACTCTCAAAATGAAATGTGACCAAAGGCTCCAATAACAATACTTCTTATTTGCTAATGTTAAGTCATGTCCATACATTTAAGATATGTTCACAGCAAAGGCTATGTTTTGAGACAGCAACTTTCTTCACCACAGAAAAAAATATGAATTTCATGTATCTTGTCCCAGAGCAAACACAGTATAGCAAGGTATGATATGCTCCAATCAAGCATATGATATATATAAAGAATAAAAAAAATAAAGAGTAGATATATATACCATTACTGCAGTAACCAATATGTTGCTGCTCAGATTCATCCATTGTACTTTATTCTGCCATTAAGAAGATGATCATGTTCAAGCAAATTCACACAAAACGATGGCCATTATCATATAGGATGGACCACAAATTGCAAGCAGTTAACAATACTTTACTCATTTACATGAAGTAGCTAATAGAATGGATACAGTTTATGTTTGCCATTTTTAATCTTCTGAAACAAATAGTTAATGGCATATCAGAGACTTATGGGTTCTTATGATTCCTTTCTTAAAGCTTCACACAAAGTAAGCTGTGAGAACAACTCGGCTCAAAAGTCTGTCATGACAGCAGACGTCCATGGCCTTGTGGTGAGGAACAAGCGCTAGATGAGGCAGAGCATGTCTCCAGCTGGAGGACATAAAAACACTATCACCAGAGAATCAATTGTTCCCTTCAGACATGGCAAAAGATGGTTCATCACAAGGCCAAGCAGAACTGAGTCCTGTGGAGAAAATTCCTTTCATTATGGCATACGACTTTCAAACAGACATACAGTCTTGAAAAGCACACCCGTCCTTTTTGCGGTCGGCAGACTTCCATACAAAAAAGTTTTTGGAAGGATAACTGCTCATGACTTCTTGTCATCTTCCTGGAATAAGAGTTTGGAAGAAAGATAATCCACTAGAAAGCACACAGAATAAGTAAAATGCCACAAAGAAAAGGGGAAATGGAATATTAGAAACCATTTGAGTCATCTTAAACAATTTATGACTGTAGTTTTGGAAAACTAAGTTTCCTCTGTATTTATCATTTGTGGATGTTACTGTGCAGAGGCTTGTGGTCATAACAGCCTCTGACTCACCAGCTAACAAATAAATGGACCCATCAGACTAAACTGGAAGTATCACCCCTTCAAAGCCTGAGGAAAGTACATTATGTTCTTTTTCTCCTTTCACTAGTGTAGCAGTTGCTGTGGTTTCTCTGAACGTTGGTGAGGGAAAAAATAATTTGAGGTGATACAGTGCGAGTTCACACAATTAGACCTTTAATAGGATTTAAGATACAAATGCATTAGAAGATAGCAGCATTTGATGGCCTGGATCCACAGATAAATGGAAAAGTGTTGTTTTGTAGTCTGTAATCCGCCACATGACTCAGTGGCTAGCCCATCCCTTCACTCACTGCACACATTCAGCCCTGCCTCCCTGACTTAATTAATTGGATGTGAGTGTTTAAAGGGTGCACACAGCAGTTGGGAACAGATGGTTTGGTTAAATGCCAAAGCTTTGTGAAAGAACAATACTCTGTCAAATTTACATGGAGTAAAGCAGTCTATCCCACGTCATACTGTTTTTCTACTAAATTCCAATAGTTAACCTACAAATGTTAATCACACATAGGAAGCTGTGGAACAGTGGGAGCTGTAGCAGTAGTTGACCCTACTGTGAATTATTGGAGCTTACTTTTTGTGTACTTTTTTATCTTCCGTGGGGGGCCTCGTGATCTTCATAACTACCCTTTGTGTTAACAGTGATCTATGATTCGTTTTCCCCAGACAAAACCCCATTACTCTGTCCTCTTGATGTGCTGGTTCATAAGAACTTTATAAGAACTCAGGAGCAGAGGAATCTGATCAAAGAGTGCGCTAGCAAAGGCAAGCGAGATGGCACGCTAATCAAAGAAGTGTCTTTGGTACGGTGGTGGAGCTTCAACCAAGCTGCCCATGTGTAATTAGCCTGTTTAGTATTGATCCCACTCTCTGGAATCCTACATGGCCATTCACAAGTGACTGACAGATCAATTGCTTGAGGGGCAAGAGCAGGAATCAGAAGGTTGAGAAGTGGGAAGGGGCACGAACAGCGAGGGGCCAGCACGAGTCTGGCTGGAGCGTGTGATAGTGAAGGTGATTCTTGCTTTGTGGTGGCTGCGTTCAAGCCTTTCAACTAAGGCTTCATTTTCCATTCAAGCCTGCCTCTCAAAAGGCCGCCGCCGATAACAGAAAAATCATCCATTATGAAGCTGCAAAGCCCAGCAGCCTTCAGTATTAATTCAAAGGCTGTGGCGAGGGCAAAATGATAATGATTGTGGGGGAACTGTGAGGAACAGGTTGCAGCGGGCTATAAATAGCGCCGCATCCTGCCACGTGCATGGCTTCTGGTTGCTGTGCTACAGCACAGTTTCTGGTGCCTGGGGGTTGGAGACATTTATTTATTTACGAAGAAGAAGCTCCTTCCACTGCAGCACTCCTTCTTTCTCATTCATGTTCAGTAATTCCAGTTCTCTGAGTGGGTGAGGGGTGGGGGTGGGGGGGTATAGGGACAGGCTGGGGAGGGCACGGAGTTAGATCGTTGATCATACCAATGAAAAAAGGAAGAAAAAAAAAGAAAAATGATAAAAAAGCGGGTCAAGATTCAATTTCTCTCCATGGACAAAAACACCAGAAAAAAGAGCTCACCTTAAATCATGACTGCTACAGAAAAGTGTAGTACTTGTTACTTACACAGTCTTTTAACTGCTACTGGTCTTAGAGAGAGCCGATGTGCTGCAGAGGCCTTGACTGCCGTGCACCAGACTCCCAGGTAAAGCTGAAGACATGCAAATGAGTGTATAAATGTGCTTTCATTCCAATGCTGGAGGCTTGTGAACAAATGTTATTATTGTTTACTATCTAAACTGGTTTAGCACCTTACATCTAACAAGAATTCCTTCAGTCCTTGGACCCCATCACTACAGTGATACTGCATTCCTGATGTCTCCTGCCTCGCAGCTCCCCCTCACCTCTTCTACGATTGACTGATGATTCTGCACCGCAGCTCCCCATTTCACATTACAGACTTCTTTTGGTTGCACTACACTGGCAAAGGAAATGTGCAAAGTATACTTCCAATATTACAGCCTAATGAACACAAAAATGTACCTCTTGATTACATCCACCCGCGAGAAATCTCCCACTAGGGTTTAGTGGGAAAATAGCAAAACTATCACAGCATGAACAAAATACATTTCTGACATTAAAAGCCTTATCTCATATACTTGGCATTCAGCTTCTTGCAAAAATACCAAACAAACAAATAAAAAAAACATTCTTGTAAAATAATGTTATTGAATCAACAGTAATTAATGTTCAAGGATAAAAATTGCATCCATATTTCTCTTCCCTCTGAGGCACAATGATGTCCTATCCGATTTATCCTCTCCCCTAATCTAGAATTAATGCTTGCTACTCAAAGTTTTTAAAACTTCATGACTTGCATGTAGTGCATTAGGTTAAATGATAGATTACGCTATTTGGTTTTATCTTTAGTTTAGTTCTACTCACAAAGTACAAAACTTTCTAAACTATTTCAACCAGCCACTTTGTTGAAGATGTAATTTATTTTTATATTTATGTATGTAATTTATCATTTGCAGAGTGCCCATGCTGACCCCAGTCCACCAGTGATAATGTTTACAGTGGTAGCAATGACGTTTCCTAATGACAGTGGTTTCTTTCAGCAGAATCAATTCTACAGATTTCAATCTAATTATACTGATTTCTACTACAGTATCTGTGGGATGTACTGAACAGTCTAGACCAATCCATTAATCCCCTCACAACTTACAGGACACCTTTAAATGAGGCCATGCCTTAATGGGTCAAGTTACATTGGGAGCATAAGAAGACCTCGGCAACATTAGGCAGTTGGTTTTACTGTTGTGAGTAATTGTTGTATGTATGAATAAGAACGTATGACATTTCTTTCATATTCTAAAGTATACTGCATGTCCAGTAGTTTGTAGATTCCTACTCACACTATATCTCTGATTTAAAATGTAATAAGAGGGAGTTTTTTAATAAACACAGCATTTGTGGAAAGTCTTTCAAATGTTAGAACATTGGTCTTAGTCTTTGATTGCATACACCCACAATAGCATCAATGAGGTCAGGTACTCATGCTAGATGATTAGTTATAGAAACGTCGCTCGAACACAGGCTTAATTGCACGGTTCTCCATCATTACAGAGAGCGCAGCTTTATACTGCTCACGTGTGGCTGCTCAAAAACTTCCCATTCGCCTGGCAAATGCTTTTATATGGAGATTATAAAAGCTGTGTGTGCGCAAATAAACACCTATGACAGTAACAATAGCACCTAGAGTGGCTGAATTAAATTACCATAAGAAGGGTCAAAAAACAAAACTAGATCATTTAACTATAAACAATTCTAGAATCGTTTTAAGGTATAGAATATTTCCTACAGTTTCTTCACGTATGCTGACATTTTGTTTTTCAGTAAAAAATGTTTTATTTCCCTCCAAGTGTCAGCAAAGAAGTGGCAAGAGAAAGATGAAGTGCAGGGATAGGCTGACACTCAGTACTCTAACCCTGGCCATCAATCATTGTCATGAGCTTATCATTTGTAGACTGTACCTAAAGAGAAAAATACACAGAGAAAGAGAGAGCAAGCAGAAAGAGAGTGAGTGAAGGAAGGAGTGAGTACTATTAGTTCCAGCTACACTCCGAGTCTCTGCCATGCTGGAGTGGGTCGAGCCGTTACGCAGGAAAGGAACAGAAACATTAGCTGAGGACACATTTCTCACACGTGCTGCTCCTCATAGATCTTCATTATAGCTCAGTGTCTACCCAGATTTTGAATATGTTTTGATTTGCAAGGTCAAAGGAAGCCTGGAATGTATTCAAAAAGGCAAAAATGAAACAAACAAGTAAACAAAACAGGGAAAAAAAATAATCATTCATTTCTTTTAACTGTCAATCATTGCAAGATCCCAGAAAAAGGTAACCCACTAAAATCATGCACGCAGTATCTGTAACTTCAGTGGCTGTAGTCAAATCCAATTTTACAGAGCTAAAATTAATAAGTCATAATATTGGATGCGATTGTTTTATATGTGCAAAAATAACTCACTGACATGCTTATTTTGAATTGTTACTTCTGCTTACTTGCTGCAACTCAAGAAACATATAGCTGTTCATTTGATGGGATGCATGACTAATAAATCTTGGAATAAAAAGATAAAGACCATTTTCATTCCTTGTGCCACTAAAGTAAAGTATAGTAAATTAAACTGAAGTGGCCCCACTAAAGTATGTATGGTTGTTTAAACTGGCATCATATTCCTGAATACTATAGGTTACTCACCCCCTTTAACTCACTCTATTTATTGGACTGTTTTTCATAAAAAACCAATCAATAAAGCTTAGGATGGTGATGGTCCTTATTATATGCTCCCTATGCAAGTTAGGCAAGGGTTCTGTCTTCCTCATTTATCAAAGTAAATGTCAATGTTGCGATGAGAGGATGAAGTGCAATTATCCTTCTGGTTGCGAAAAGAGAAAACATCACCGCTGCTTTCAAGAAAACCTTTGACAGAATGGTTTTTCCCACTCCTTGGTCAACAATATAAACAATATCATCAATAAAGAACAACAATATAAAACCTGCTATCTGCATTCCCTGGTTTACAGACCTGGCTCTATTGGTGGAACACCGATGCCGGCTAGCATTTTTTGCCACACGAAACATCAATTTGGTCCTTCATAGTACCTGAAGAGTATGAAATGGTTCGTATCAGATTCTGATGCTATTTACCTGCCGTATGCCCAGGCGATATGCCACTATTCTGTCTACTGCGTCAGGGTTCATCTGGGTCCATTGCAGCTTGTAGCCATAGACCCGTGGCCGGTTCTGCCACAGAGGACTGTAGGTGTCGTAGTAAAACTCTGGAGCGTAAGCCTTCCCTGTAGAGAGAAAACAGAAATTTCAATGCCCATCTCGCTACCTGAATGCAAATGTTTTCAGCTAAAATGCTCTCAAGCATAACCTTCTCAAAAAAAGAGCGATAACCTCAGGGAGCACTTTTAATCAAAGAATGTGTCTGAAGCACATCCATGACATAGCAGGCCTTTAAAAGGAGCTTTGAATGATGTCAACTCAAAAGGCCAGTCAGAAGCAACATGAAAAGGAAGTTGTTCTCCAGGAAAGTCCATGTCACAAATGTCATATGTGAGCTTCAGAGGATTTCTCAGATGGCATCTTGGTGCATTTCCATAGCGTTCCAGGTGGCCAGTTGGTCAGAGTATTCAAGAGAGTTATTGGTTTCATGGTGGGTGTTGATGACACCCCAGATAGAGCTGTGAGGGAAGGCAGCACAGGCATTGACATGGAGGGATGAGAAGTTGCTGATCTCCGCAAGCAGCCTCATAAACCTGCCAGTGGTGTTTATGTCAGCCATGACTTATTAAGAGGCTGTGGTGGGCCTTTTTTAATGATCTGCAGATTTACCCCTGCAGGCTGAGAGGAGGGCCATCTCGATTCCACCAGGAGCCTGTCTGTGCACATCACAAACGACACAAGGAAAATAGAGCGATGAGAGAGAGAGAGAGAGAGAGAGAGAGAGAGAGAGAGAGAGAGAGAGAGAGAGAGAGAGAGAGAGAGAGAGAGA
>JBBJLR010000160.1:6086957-6099865 GCA_037577145.1 Brachypetersius gabonensis | reverse complement strand
TGTGTTTTAAAAATTTTGCACAAACATGGGTCCTCGGGTTACAACACAGTTCCCACGACAGTGGTGTAACCCGAAACATAGCCTAGCCACTTACCTATCCTAACATAATCTAGAACACAAAAACACAAATAAGCCACAAAAAAGAAAAGTACATACATTTATGTTACTTGTACACTGTACTGTACTTGGGAATGGCAACTCCCGCACTCATACATCGCCAACATCGGCAAACTAATTCGCCAACATAGTTCATAAGTATGATGCTAATGGCATAAGCCATAAGACTCACGTCTCATTCTTTTTCGGAGTGAGCATCGTAAAGCTGAAACGTCATGTGTCGAGACTGTTATAAGGTAAAACATTATACTGGACCCCCTATATAATGTTTCACCTTACAAGGTATATCATAGATTCATGAAGTAAACAAAAGACCCACTATACTACTAAAATTAGACAAGACATTTAAGAATTGCTAAACAAGGCAGCACCAAAACATATATAATCTCTTCTGTTAAACCTGATTGTAAGGATAGAGACATACTGTTTTTTTCTTGTTTGCTTAGCAGAACCAGTCTAAGTAATGCAGGAGATAGATGGGCTCAACCGGCCTGGGCTAATTAACTTGCCTTTCATTTGCCAATCTGATAAGCTTTGACAGAAGTCACAGTGAGGGATTAATGCGGCAGCAACAGTGTGGGAAACTGATATAAACAAACAGGTCTTAAATCGGCTGAAATTAATTGCTCCGAATCAACATAACGCCAGAGAGAAAGAGAGAGAGTGCTGCTGGAGGACAGCAAAAAGCAGATGAGTGCAGAGGCAAATTAATCCAAGAGGGCATTTTCTCCTGCACTCTCTGGTTTGATTCTGTATTAAAAAGAAGCTTTATGGGCACCATATGTGAATCACTGCACACAGAAACCAAAATGAGCTTTGCAGCTTGATGAAAGCATTACTTTTGCTCATAGCATGCTGTGAAAGCATGTACTGTAGGTAACATACAAAAAAAGGAACAGGAGTTATAAATGTGGGTTACGTTAATAGTTGAGCCGTAAGATGGAGCTATTCTTTTCATCTTGATGCACAGTGCTGTTCTGAGAGCTTATTGAGAAAGATGTGCAGTGGCTGAGCAGGAACGGAAAGCTCATCCTGGGGAATAAGATTGGCCCGCAACTTTCCACTCATTACATTAAAATTGTAGGTTGGGTATGTTCCAAAATAATGGGTTGGTTTGTAGGCTTCTTGAGTGGCACACACAAAATTGAAGTAAATGGAGTTCCACTGTGCAGGGAAACAAATATTTCACGGAAATGCAGTTACGTAATGGGAGCAGCTTTTAATGAGAGCATATGCTGGAGCACAACAGCCAAGCCATCCACTTTGCATCATCAGCTCCACGCTAGTAACACAGGAAACCCCAGAGATATCTTCTAGCGGAAGCAAACGTGTTGAACAACGTTCTCAAGATGCTGCAAAGCAGTAATGGTGTTGTGTCGCCAGTCTGGGGAAAATACAGCTCAGATGTAATTTGTTAGTAGTCACAGGGGTTATTATAGGTGGCAATCCTGGGCTCATGCAGAAATGGCCAAAGAGCTATAAAGTGCATCATTAGAAGTTTTTCAAAAGCCTTCTGGGTCCCACTTACAGTACTCTTCCAATAAAGCAATTAACCACAGAACAGAACTCGTACCATCAATTTCACTCTTTCACTCGATATCAGCTCCTTAGAAGGGTCACATTGCAAAAAAAGACAATAGGCTTGTGCGTATAATCTGTAGAAAATGTCGATAACTTAGCCTCCCATGCAACATGTTGAGCACAGAAAAGCAGAAAAACCCTTTCATCTCTGTCCTCTCACTGCAATATTAGTAAATATAGCAAATATAGCAAGCATATTTCAGAGGTCAAAAATGATTCAAATGATTGCTGTTGATAACGCTTGTTCACTTGGGTCAAACACCAACAGATCACCCACAATTTGCTTTCAGGTTATAGGGCATATGCAAATAAATAGCCGCTGCCAAGCAGCAGAAGGTGGGGTGGGTGCCGCCGATAAAGAGGGCAGTCTTGTGACCCAAAGCGCAGAAGCTACACAGCCCACAGTTCATGCCACTAGTTTCAATCAAAGTGTGGTATTTTTGGGTATTAGCCAGCAGAGCTTTTAACCTCTTCATAGGAACAAAATCAGACAGACAGTTTTCTAGGAGAAAAACAAAACTGAAAATATGAACGTCTTTAATTGTTCCAGGATAGAAACACTCATCTGAAATCTCTGTTTGCTCTAAAGAAAACCAACAGTAAAAATGTAATCACCTTTAGGCATGCAGGAATAGAAATGTTCATTTGAAATCTCTATTACCGGTTAATAATGTTAGATGCACTTTTCCTGTGGCTGGTTATTGATCACAAGCCCATCCAATCAAATGAGATTGGGCCATTCCTGATTTCTCCTTATTTTCTTGGTCTCTAATCACTGCTTATCAACTGCTGCAATCCACATTTGCCTCAATCAATCTGTTTCTCAGGAATATATGCTGATTTTTCAGCTGCGAAGTGTCAAAGGCTGAGTCTGTGGAATCAGAAAAATGAGCTCTGATTTCCAGATAGACTGAAGTGTGTTGTTTTCTGTCTGTTTAATGTCATGCTCATGAGAATACATGTTATGAGCATCACGAGCAGACAATTGTGTTACAGGGAGGAGTATTATTGGTTGGGTTTATGTTAAGCGTGCATTCTCACGCATGTATGGCTACATGTTCTTGCTATTTATCAGTAAAAAAAACCCATCTCAAATGTCTTTGAATCAACAGTGTGTCTTACATGTTTTCAATCAGTGGATCATTTCATGTGCTCTGCAGGATCTGAGGAGCTGACTGTAAATGGCTGAAAAAGGCATCGAGCTTTGCTGGTGTGTACAGCCTTTTGATCACATCTACACTTCGTGAATCTCTGCTAATTTGTAGATCAAAGTAAATTGAACTTGCTAAATGTGCTCTCAACATAACCCTCAAATCGTTGAAGATTGTGTTAACCATAAAACAAAAACATTAAAGTATTGGCTCTACTCACGGCAAACAGATTTGTTTTTATTTTGCTTTTGAGTCCTGCCATCCAGAGTGCAACATACAGGGTTCTTATTAAGAGAACCAACCCGCCCTATTTGACCCGCCCAAATGTTTGTTAATCAGGCCCAGACTCAGTCCTGCTGCAATGTTTGTGTAAGTTATTTAAGACTTAGTTGGAAAGTTCCTTTGTGTCTTTTTGATCTGTCTTGCTCGAAAAGTTTTCAAAAAAGCTGATCCAAACCTGCTCAACCTGCCCATCACTATGACACATCCAGCCCCAATCCATTTCTCCTTAAGCAGGAAGAATGAAGAGCTTTTTCATTAAAATAATAAGAAGCAGTTGCAGCTGCAAAACCTCATCCACATGGTAAGATCTATTCCTTTATTCCTTTAGAATGTACTGTTACTACCAGCTCGACAGTAAAAGACCTGGGTGTAATATTAGACAGTAACCTGTCCTTTGGAAATCACATCTCCAATATCACAAAAACAGCCTTTTTCCATCTTAGAAATATTGCCAAGCTTAGGAGCATCTTATTTGTATCTGACGCAGTAAAGCTAGTTCACGCATTCATGACCTCCAGACTGGACTATTGTAATGCATTGCTAGGTGGTTGTCCTGCATTCTTAATAAACAAACTCCAGTTAGTCCAAAATGAAGCTGCCAGGGTTCTCACTAGATCCAGAAAATATGATCATATAACCCCAATATTATCATCAATGCACTGGCTACCCGTTCAGTTCAGAATTAATTACAAAATATTATTACTTACATACAAGGCTTTAAATGGTCTAGCTCCCACATACCTAACCAGTATTCTGACACATTACAATCCGCCACGTTCCTTACGATCACAAAACTCCAGACTCCTAGTAGTCCCCAGAATTTTAAAAACTACAAAGGGGGGTAGGGCATTCTCATATTTAGCTCCAAAGCTTTGGAATAGCTTTCCAGACAGTGTTCGAGGCTCAGACACAGTTTCCCAGTTTAAAAGTAGACTCAAGACGCATCTCTTTAATCTGGCATTCATGTAACTCATCCCATAACCTCATACTCAAGTACTGGCTCACTGTATTCTTAATGGCAACTACGCTAACTCTTTATATCTGTTCTTTATCCTTCTACCATCCCAAGGCATCTGAGATTGTGCCAGATGCAGCTCCAGCTTCAGTAGATAAAGGCCAACCCTGCAAGGTTCCTGAGGCATCTGAAATCATCCCTATGCTGATCTGGACTTCATGTTAATTTAAAGAACTTCTGTTATATTGAACCTTCAGCTGCAGAAAACACATGATGTTACATCATTTCTATCTGTTATCACCCAAATGAGGATGGGTTCCCTGATTGAGTCCGGCTCCTCTCAAGGTTTCTTCCTATTGCCATCTTAGGGAGTTTTTCCTTGCCACTGTCGCCATCACCCTTGGCTGCTCATCAGAGGCATTTCATTCACACACATTCATACACACAAAATTTTTTTTCATTTTGTGAAGCTGCTGTGTGACAATGACCATTGTTAAAGGCGCTATATAAATAAATTGAATTGAAAATTGAATTATTCCTGGTCAGTTTATAACCATACGTGCAATATAAACTCCTATTCTGTTCCACTAATGAATCAACTGATAAAGCTATAAGTTATCCTGTCAGAGTCTACCTAATGACTTTGTTTACGGGGGACACATACTCCGACCTTTTCCAGTCGTTCAACATGGTTGATCAGTTCAATATTGTTCTATGAAAATGGGGCTATTAAAATTTCAGACCAAATTTACAGCATTGGAGCTAATACAGGGAGATTATTTCATACACGTCTGCGACCATAATGCAATTCTCGTGAAATAGGCCCCAAGGCCATTCCCGTTTTATAGTTGCAGAGGAGGGAAATTAATTAAAAACAATAATCTTTTAAATCCATTCATTATTTGGTAACGACACATGATTGTGTCTTTTGATGTGTGTCATTTAGGCTTGTTCACGCCTCAGGTGCGTTGCATGAAATGGGCTTATGCAGTGGTACCAGCAGAGGCCTGCTGGAATTTCTAACTAATATTTCTAACTATAAACCAGTGGAGGCCCAGTTAATTCATTTCACAAAAGTTGTTAACTTTCTGTCTCAACCCAAGTTTAGAGATTCAAGCTAGGATTAACCCTTTTAGACATCTATGGGGAAACAGCCAAGGGAAAGTTGGCGAGGAGTTAAGAGAAAAGGAAGAAAGGAAATAATGTACGTAAAAAAAAGTTGAAAGTAAATAATTTAATTCATTCATTCATTTTATGTAACCACTTGATACTTACTAGGGGTTATACCGGGACCAATGGCCAGGAGGCAGAACAATGATATGATTTGTAACAGGAAAATCACTACCACAGTGTGATTGCTTTGTGAATCAATCTTCAGCCTCGGTCAGTTCTTGATTGGTCAGGAAATCCAGGGCTAGATCAAACTGAGCTTAAAGTTAACTGTTTAAGCAAGACCCCTGGTCCACTAAGAGGGAAAAAATATGCACATTTCTGAGACAAGAGAAAACGCATAATAATTATTTTTAATAATCTATGAAAAATATAACTGTGATATTCTGTCTCCCTAACACATTCTGTAGTGCTGCAGGTCTACTCTGGCCCTAAAAATGAACATTTAGAGATAATAACAAGCAACATTTGGGCCATAAGAGTCAGTAGGCAAACTCCAAAGGGACATAGTGTCATTTTGTTGGTAAATATTCTTTCATCACATTTTTTCCATTGCTAAAGGACATCTACCAACAATATGCTTTAGAGACACCACTTCTTATTAATGCCAATAAAAACAAAACTCTCTCGCTCTCAAATGCATCTGGCAATTAACTTGAACATTAAAACCACAGACAGGTGAAGTGAACAACACTGATTGTTACAGCGGCTCTTGTCTAAAGATCGTTTATGGTAGGCAGCAAGTGAACAGTTTGTTCTTGTAGCTGACGTGTTGCAAACAGAAAAAAGGTGAAGTGTAAAAATCTAAGTGACTCTGACAAGGGCCATATTGTGATGCCTAGATGACTGGGTCAGAGCATCTCCAAAATGTGTTCCAAGGAAGGACAACCAGTGAACCGGAGAAAGGGTCATAAATGCCCAAGGCTAGCATGTCTGGTATGCTCCCACATCATAGCTACAGTAGCACAAACTGCTGAAAAAGTTCATGCTGGCTAGGATAGAAAGATGTCAGGACATGTCATAACTGCTTGCTGTGCACAGATCAGTAGTTAAGATGACAATGTGCACTATGGAAAGAAGGCAAGCTAACAGAGGAAGTGTGATGCTCTGAATGATGTTCTTCTGGGAATCTTTGGGCTCTGGTATTTCACCAAGTACACTCCTTCATGGTAATGGTATTCCCTATAAGCAGCAGAAGAGTGCACCCTGCCACACTGTAAAAAATGTGGATCTTGACAGAAAAAAAGCAAGGTCTTGAATTGGCCTCTGGATTCCCCAGATCACAATTCAACTGAACATCTCTGGGATCTGTAGTCTGATCCATGAACGCCCCACATTGCAACCTACAGGACTTAAAGGATCTGCTAATGTCTTGGTTCCAGATGCCAAAGCACACCTTCAGAGGTCTTGCAGAGTCAATGCCTCCACAGGTCAGAGCCGTTTTGTACGGCTCCAGGAGAACCAATACAGTATTAAGCAGGTGGATTTATGGTTATGGCGGATTTGAGGATTTAACTGAATCCTCACAGCTATATTCCAAAATGTAGCGAACAGCTTTCACTAAAAGAGTAGAGTGTTATAGCAGCAGGGGAACCAATTCTATATTAATAGTCATGAAATTGGTATAAGATGTTTAAAAAACTGCGGTACAGATGCCATGTTTCCACATACTTTTGCCCATGTATTATATGAATATGGAAAAATAAAGCATTTTTATAATCGGTATGCTGGGCCCGGTTTTGTCCATAACAGTATGCTTGCCTGGGAAGAATATGCCCTGGGACAGTTTATGTCTCAAAAACCACTCTGATTGCTGCTACCTTAATATTGCCATCATTTGGATGTACATGGCACATTTTCACTCCACAGCCTGATGACTACAACAAATGCAACTTAACCACTGCAAGGCCTGCTGTATTTCAACCACAGAACAGGAATTAGGCTGGAACCGAACTACATAAGGCTCAGGAAAACCCTAACCTCAAATATGAGTTTATAAATATTATAAATAATATAAATATAAATAATGTCCAACATAATATTAATATGCTTTTTATTAATTATTCTGTAATCCAGAACCATTTCATTTACAAGTTAAGCTCTGAATGTGTTCTATTTGTGCCTGAAACATCAGGGTAAAGGGCTTAGTACATCTGTTCCCATGCTATTCCTCATATGAACAAGAGTTTTTTTTTCTTCCTGCCACTGTTACCCTTGGCTTAGGGGTCTGGGCCTTAAGTTCCATAAAGCTGCTTTACGGCAGTACGCAATTAAAATGGAAGTGAATTGAATAAGGAATAGTTTACAGACTGTCCTGGTTGGATAAGAGTTCATTTTAATTTAATCCACCAACCTCACTCTTTTGGACTTTACCTGGCTAAATCTATGACGAGGCTGTAAAGGCTCATGTGTGTGGATCTGGACTATAATGTATAAAATATGACAGGTAGAGTTTACTCAAAAACTTCCTGGAAGTCAGTTATCTTCACTAATTTAAAACCCTCAAGTTGAAATTTTTGTTTTGTACCCCAAAAAGTGTTTCATAAACAAATCTGTGTGATAAATCTAAAATGTAAAAAAAACATTTAAAAAAACATTAAAAACCATTTGAGTAAACTTGGTTTCTTGGCGTGAGCGTTTGTAAGGCACAACATGCAAGAAAAGAAGGGCGCTGGAAATACTGCAGAAAACCCCTCCATTACACTGATGAGCTGCAAACTAGATCTTGACAAAAGAACGTTTTCAGAACCCTTTTTTTTCTGAGGGATGCTGTATCTTTTTTTTGTGATTCATAAGAATATCAGACATTCTCAGCAGAGGATCTGACTATGTTTTATAAAAGTAATTTTTTTCATTAAAAAAAGTATTACACCTCCCTCTCTGCTCGGGACACTTGAGAAGCAGCACGCATGCAGGTTTTTTACACATCAAAGCTGTTGACTTGCCGAAGCCATTTCTTCACGCCTCTAATGCTCTTTGCTTCAGAGAGCTGTGCCTCGGCCCTTGATCGAGTTACTAAAGGCGGCTTTGCAGTGCAGCTGGAAACCAAAGGCGAGCGCCTACTTCCCGCTGGGCTCCGGCTCCACGGCCCCGGAAAGCAGCCTCAGAGGATTGGCACGGAGGGATCTACGCACTGGGGAAGCTCGCCAGCTGAGAAAGCCTCCACTAATAAGGGGAAAGCTCTCAGTGAGGAGCAGAGACAAGGAAACTGTTCACACGTCAGTGGCGGTTACTCAGTCCAACAGCACACTAAACAAAACCTTAGAATTCTGACCACAGAAGGACGGTGCAGGTGCACCCCCGCATCCTGTGCTCATTTCATACCTGACATAATTTTGTCTCTCCCTGCGTGACCTGGAATTGTTGCCCTTTACTCATGCTTTTAAGATTGTAGTTCTGAGGCACATAATCTCAAATCCATAATGAACTCATGGTCTTAAAAACAGGGGTCCATAGACATTGTGCTTTATTCCATCAGTAGGAAACTATGGGTGATGAGGCATTTACATACAGCCTTCACATTTATATGTTGTTAAAAAATTGGGGTTTCTCAGGTTTTAAAGTAAAGACAGTGATTGCATATAAAATCATGGCAACTTGAAATGAACAGTTGCAATGCTTAAATGGTTATTTGCATGATTTCATGATGGAGAACTTATTATGCACAGTTCTTTACAGAACCTTTCAAAATAAGTGCTGCCATATAGTGTTCTATTATTCTCATAGTCATTTTGGTAATAGGCTGAACCTTTATTGTTGAGAGTGTATAATATAATTATGTAGGTTTAGAATGAGCTGCATTAGTAGGTCACAAGGTCAGACCTACTATTCTACTGTCTCAGCTTCTGAAATAGTTATTGGCTAAGTATGCTATTCATGTGAATTAGTGACCTTTCATAATCCTCATTTATTAAAATCACCAGATGGAAGTGAGCTAGTAATAACCAAAAGGAAAAAAAATGATAGAAGAAAAGGATTTATGGGATAATATTGCTTGCTTTAATTGTTACCTTTTCTAAATCATATACCTATATTAAACAAGACAGAATGCAGATAATACTGTATGCAAATGATTAATACTATAATGCACTGACATAACTTGTATCATGAAAAAAATATTTTAATTGCATATATTATCATGCATCATGTACGCAATTCAAACTATAGTATATAAATATGTTGAACAAACAGTAGAAATATGCGCACTACTTTGAACATAGGGATGGGATTTTATTGCTTTCATTTTGATTATTCCTGGCCTACAGTGTACAGAATATAATATAGTAATTATAGTGAAAGGTGACTCAGAAATGTGCTCAGATATGCTAACACCCTGTTCTCAAGTGCTCATCTGTCAGAGTCAGAATTAGAAAGGCTTTACTTTGGTAGAGCATTGAGATTTTCTGTTCCACCAAAGTACAGTTTGCTTCTCTTGAAGCCCAGTGTGTCCAGTTACTTATGACTGCACAGCACAGTCACGGCGAGGGAGTCATTATTCAGAAGGAACCTGTCCTGTCACATCTTTGACCTTGCTTTAATTACACACAAGTACACCTTCCACAGTATGAGTCCTGGCAGATAGTATGAGTTACCTAATTTTCCCCTTGTCTCAAGGCAGGTTTTAGAAAACGATGGTCTATGTTCAGCTCCCTTCATAAGGCTTGGGTCTTTAGAAATCCTCCCTTCTTTGTTTTATTTCCCTTAAGTCGCAGGCACATTATATTCAGTGTGGAAGTGTTGTTTTGCACAACAGATATTTTAATTTGCACAAATGATTGCAGTAGGTCTAAAAAAGCCTGGGGAAAGCCTTTGGGTTTGAGCATGTTGTCTTTCTATTTACCCAACCAAACATCGGAGCCTTTGCGATTTGAGAATTCAGACTGCCCAGGGTGAGTGCCTCGTGACTGTGTATTCCGAGGGTTAATGTGCATTGCCTATATAATGAAGGCCGGATCATGTCTGTTCTGCTGAGGCTGTTGTATGTTACTGTTACATCAGCAGAGCTATAACCAGTCCCTCTCAGGCTGAAGGAAATGACACACATGTCTGTGCTGCTGTCATCAGTGACCCATTACAGTGTCTCACAGCAAGGTCAATTAAAACACATGACAGCCCAGAATCACGTGCATCAACTTTGCCTCAGGGACAAAAGAATGACTTCTTGCGCCTGTCACATAACTCCGTTATTGATTAGCCATTAATTGGCCTCTTTAAACCAAATATTTTTAGGAGTTGAAAATGAACTAGGATGATAAACGCATATAAAGTACTTGACAGTTTCACGCGTTCTTTACAACTCAGCAACTGCATCAGTGCAGCTAACCTTTGATATGTGATGTCATCAGTACATAATCACAAACAATGTAGAGAAAATTCGTAGGTATCATATTTCAGAGCCAATTAAAACTTCATTAATTTTGCTTAGTGGCTACAGTCATTAATGACCTACCAAAGACGTGAGAGTAATGCTGAATATGCCAGAATGGAAAACAGACCAGGGGAAAACCCACAAATTGCCGGATAGGAGGACGCTACAGTCATTCTCACAAACGCTGTGGCTCTGTCTTATTTTAGATGTGACCACACATGGGACTATGAAGACATAAAGAAGCGGCTGTTTTTTATTAACATCATTTCTCATTTCTGTTACATTAAGTTGTTACGCAAAGGTGAACATTCATAGATTCAAAGATTCATAGAGCACAATAATAGGTGGATACAGTATACAAATAAATAAGCATAAAATGTGGTCTGTGCAAACGTTATGCCATTACATATTTTAATACACCAGAGAACGTTTGCATATGATTGCAAGTCACATATCAGTCCATCTGATACTTTGATAAACCTTGCATGGGTCTACCCATCTGAATTACAGTTCATTCAACTATAAATGAAGCCATGTATATCTTTTATATAGTGGGTGAAATGCCGGTAGAGCACAGGAAGTTCAAATTCTACACGTTGATGCATCTTACCCTTTCCATTTCAAGCACAGGCTTGTTGTAACTCCTTGGCGGAGTTTAAGGGTCAGAACACATCACCAGTGAGGCGCTCATATAAAGCAATATATTGGCAGATTTATTATCTCAGGTGAAGAAAACTTCATGTGGTAAGGGGCTAAAAATTTAATAAATGCAATAAAATTTCAAAAGTTTTCATATACCTTCGCCTAGGTGAAAAAGGCACAGATATATTAAGCACATATTGAAAAGTCTTGGGATTTGACAAGAGCATGACGACAGAAAGATCTTGCAGACATTACACGTTAACAAATTTAGTATGAGTCACAGGAACCATTCTCCACAGCTTGACACATCTTCCTCAATGGCACGCAAAAGAGACACTTGCCACCACTGGATGAATTCACATTTCACCCGTATTGCACTCATATTGTTCCTTTCAATTATTCCTTTCCTCCTGAAAACTTTTATTGCTCAAGTGACTGGCACATTGCTTTGATTTTAAATATTCTGTTCAAATCTCCATGAATGAATACCAAATGAGCACTGCTGGGAATAAATTAGCTGGCTATTAATTAGGCATTAAGCCATCTTTTGAATAGCACAGATGAGAAGAACGCCATATGAACAAGGGGGCTAAGAGGTTTCATCCTCCGAAATGACAAGAAAGGAAATAGCCGCCCCTTTTTCCTCTCTGATCATCCTACCTTAGACTGTTGGCTCGCGGGGGTTGTTATCTGCCGTTAGTGGCACTGTGACTCAAGGCTATCTTCGCAGTGCATTTCTGCTTCCAGCTAGAGAATGGAGCGAGGGGAACTTAAGTGGAGCTCTGCTTGCCTAACAGGGTGGCTCTTGAGCTCTCCTCTTTGAAAACACACTCTCAATTTTCTAAAATTGCATTTACAGTTCACAGTGAAGGATGTTCTCCTGGCTGCCAACGAAAATAGTGGTTTATTAAGAGTGAGGGAGCCATGGCTGAACCTTACGATGCATGGCCTGGCTATTTTACCTTTAAACAGAATGGGTTAATATATCAAAACTGTGCTGTCTGTGGTATGTTAACCCTTTGAACCCAAGATTTATCATAATGGAACCAGACATTTTAAAAATGTTTGATTCCTCTTAAAGCTACCTCACAGTGGACTCGTGCATGAAATGCACTGGTCATTTTGGAAGCAAATAAAATATACAGTATACATCTCTATATACAGTGTAGACATCACAACAAATTATTCCTATCGGTACCAATAACAATTACATTTCATATCGAACCACACTTATCTCCCAGTGATTCAGTTATGTGGAAATTTGGAAAAAGATAAACAAGTAAATTTCTCCTTTAAGTTAAGTAACTAATTGGCAACGAAAATGGCTAATATGCCAAAAACATTCGTTAGAGCAAGATGAATTATTTGAAATGGAGCAAGAACATTTCAATTAGGGCTGCAACTATCGAATATTTTTGGAATCGAGTATTCTGTCGATTTTTTCATCGATTAATTGAGTAATCTGATAAATCACACTTTTGTGTTTTTAAACTACTATATCAATAGTGGGTTATGCAACATGAAAGGCCTCTTAAAATGAGCAAGCAATTGACTTTTATTCCTCACAAAAAAAGGAATTAAATGGCTCCAGAACTAAGCCCATTTAATCAACCTTTCTGGGAAACATTTATGATGTACATTG